>CM067558.1:17607927-18123430 GCA_034509755.1 Anisodus tanguticus
GGATTCATGTAAACGTACTTCACATATTGAGTTCGTCATACGACGCAGTCTAGGAGTTTCGTATGGACCTTAATTAGATTAATGTCGATATGTGAAGGCCTACAGGGTCACACTATATGCGATTGTTTCTTCGATCTAAGAGTGTATTGAGAAAGTATTAAATATTCGATTGACAGTCGATATATATATTTTATAAAAATTAAGGAATATTTCTATTTGATAGAAATTATTTAATTAAGTCGAATTGGATTTCAGATTTAATTATTTGGATATATTATATGGGTACTCGGACAAATACAGGGAAGCAATTGGGCCAGAAATTACTCGCCCAAAATTGGGACCTGGCCGTCCACCTTGGACGTATGGGGTGGACCAGTTGGGCTGGTCCACTGAACATTAACATGGGCCAGGTTTTCCTGTTTTAAATCTACTTAGGTTTTGTCCTGAACTCCAATATAAACAACACATACCCCATAATTGTAAGGTTATAAAAAATAACTTATCAGTTACTAAAACAAGATTTCCTCGCTTTCTTGCAAAGGAAATACACAGGAGTTGGAATTTGCAGTCGAGGATTCAAATCGCGTGGAGACCGTAGTATTGAATCCCGCGCTCAAAAACCTGTAAGTTTTCTTTTGTTATGTTTTGAACATAAACATGATTATTGTATAAGTCATGCCAGGATCATTGTTGGGTAAGAAAAATTTAAACTTCCACTGTGCTTACGAACCCAACAAATCCCTACAGTGGTATTAGAGTCTAGACTGGTTTAATAATTATACAATAATCAGTGATAACGATAACGTGGGAAAATTAGTTGTTTCGATTTATTAAATAAATTTTTGAAATATATAAAAAAATAATGAACATTGGCGTCGTGAATAGTGGCGGCAGTCATTGTTTCGGCGGCGAGGCAGTGGTTTTGCGACAGTTTTTCAGCTATTCAACGTTGTTCTACTACCGTCTCCACTATTATGGATAAATCCACTTTATTTGATGGTCGATAAAGTTGTTGAGAGCTGACGGGACGCGGCGTAGAAGACGGAAAGGCCGCCGATGGCGGGGCTATTTCCGACCACCTCGGGCGTCGAAATGGTGAAGTAATACCACCACCATGATCATATCGACGAGAGGAATTGAACGGAGGTGGTGTTACACGACGAAAGTCACCGAAAAGGGGTCACCGCTGACTATTTTGGAAACCACTCGAATTTCAGCCGCCGTGGGCCACCAAACCGGTGATGAAAACCACCGGTGAGTTCGGACCGACGTGGACTATCGACCGGTGGTGTTCAATTAGGTCAATTTCGCCTCGAAATCCGAATCCCAAATTTGATTTGGGGTTGGAATTGATTTTGAAAATTTAAAATAGTTCAAGGACCTATTTGAAATTAAATTAGGGTTTCTGAAACCACAATTTAGCCCTTGGGGCAAATCTTAAAATTTTAGAAGCTTATAAAATTGCAATTTGGTCCCCAATATGTGCTCTACTTGATCTAGCACGAGTAATAAGAATATTGATAAAACCCCGATTAAATTATTTCCCAAATTTAATATAAGTCTGATTTGGAATCCACGCGTCGTCCGTTATAATTGATTGAGTGAAAAATCTTTTTCGGCTATAAGAGTATTTACACCGTAGTGTTTGCTCGAAGTATAGGAGGACTCAGACTCTTCATAGATATATCTGTTTGCAGTAGCGAGTGAGAAACCTTTGTGAGTATTTACGCCTTAGAGTTTGCTCTACAAGGCCAAACTTGCTTAGATGCACGATTGCAGTCGCATAATGGGGTTGGATTACTTAGTTATGTCTTGACGCCCTAGCGTCGGAATAATCTACGGGCGCAGATCGATTGTTTAGAATAGTCGGTCAAACCAAGAGTTGCAAATTATTTGTAATTGGTTTGGAGACCTACCAGGTTGTACTGTTGATGTTATCAGCCCTAGCAAACACGGAGACAGTATGAACTTGAATCTTGGCCCATTATGATCATATTTGATATGAGTCCATATTCTTTCATAGGGTAGTAGATTATGTTAAAATAATATGAGTTAATTAAACTAAAGGCCATGTTAATTAGTTAATGAATATATTCATAGAAATTATATTTTAATTTATGTCTATGCATTTCTTCAAATTATTTAAAATTTCAAATCTATCATCGAAATGCTTGGTTGAGACTAATAAGTTGACTGGAGCTAATTATCCGGACTGGTTGGGTAATTTGCGTTTGGTACTGAGACAAGAGAAAATTGAGTATGTGTTAGACACATCTTTTCCAAATGTTTCTGAGGAAGAGTCTGTTGAGTATGTTTTGTTTGACAAGGCTCCTTATCAGAAGCATTTGGATGAAGCTACCTCGGCACAGTGTTTCATGTTTTCCTCCATGACTATAGAGTTACAGAGGCAGCATGAGAATATGGACCCCTATAAGATGCTAGAACATTTGAGGAGTCTTTATGATTCACAGTCTCAGACTATAGAGTATGAGTTATTGAGAGACCTCTTCAAATATAAGTTGAATGATGGGGGCCAAATGTCTAGTCATGTTCTGAAGATGATTAGGTTGATAGAAAGGTTGGCTTTGATTGGAACGAAGCTACCCAGAATGTGTATGTTAACCTGATTTTCAATTCACTTCCTAGTTCGTTTGAGAATTTCATTGTGAACTTCAACATGAATGGAACCAAGGTGAATCTTCCAGAACTTTACATTATGCTAAAGACTTATGAATCATCTATTTCAAAAGGGAATATTGTGCTCATGGTGGGCTCATCTACTAGGTTCAAACCTAAAGGTAAGAACAAGAAGAATAAGGGTAAGGTTGGTGCCAAACCCACAATCTTGAAACCTAAAGGAGGTGTTCAGAAGAAGTCTAGGTTGGCCAGAGACGTATGCCTTAACTGCAAGCAGAAGGGGCATTGGAAGAAAGATTGCACCGCTCCAGGAGAAGACAAGGCACTAGGTTCCTCTGGACCTGTTGGACAAGGTATGTTTGTCATTGAGATTAAAATGTCTATAAGTAACTCTCACTGTTGGGTATTGGATACAGCTTGTATCTCACACATTTGTAATAATGTGCAGGGCCTATGGACAGCAGAAAAGTTAGACCATGGGAGGTGGACCTACGCGTTGGAAATGGAGCACGAGTTGATGCTGAGCATGTGAGAACTTATAGATTAGATTTACCTTTGAGTTTTACATTAGAACTTAATAATTGTTATTTTGTTCCCTCTATTACGAGGAATATTATTTCCATTCAATGTTAGAAATTGAGGGTTTTTCCTCATATATTGCTAATGGAAGTTATATACTATCTTTGACTGGTATTATTTGTGCAAATGCTCCATTTGTGAATGGTATATTCATTCTCAATTGTAATCGTGAAATTCTCAATGTGCAAAACAAACGAGCTAAAATAAGTAATCCAAGAAATCCAACCTACTTATGGCACTGTAGACTTGGTAATATCAATGAATCAAGGATATCAAGATTAAGAAAGTTAGACTACCTGAAACTATTTGACTTGGAGTCCTATGGTGACTATGAATCTTGCTTGAGAGGAAAGACGACCAACAAACCACTTTCTGGGAAAGGTGTGCGAGCCAAAGAGGCACTTGAGTTGGTCTATACAGATGTATGTGGGCTATTTTCCACTTAAGCTAAGGGAGGTTTTCCTTACTTCATAACTTTATAGAAGATTTTACAAGGTTTGGATATGTGTATCTTATGAAGAACAAGTCCGAAGCCTTTGAGAAATTTAAGGAGTATAAGTTAGAAGTAGAGAAACAACTTGAAAATAGTATCAAGACTCTTCGATCAGATCGAGGAGGTGAATACTTGAGTAGAGAATTTCTATATTACATGAAACTTCATGGAGTCCAATCAAAATGGACACCTCCTAGAACACCACAAATGAATGGCATTGCTGAAAGGAGAAATTGAACCTTATTGGATATGGTCAGATCCATGATGAGTTTTTTCAGCTCTTCTAACATACCTTTGGGGCTATGTTTTACAAAACTCAATCTATATTTCGAATAGAGTTCCTTCAAAGTCAGTAGAGAAAACGCCACATAAGATATGGCATGGCAAGAAGCCTGCTCTTACACATATGTGAGCCTGGGGCTGCCCTGCATATGTAAAGAAGATGCTTACTGACAAGTTGAAATCTAAAAGTGATAAATGTTACTTTGTGGGATATCCTAAGGAAACGAGAGGATACTATTTCTATCTTCTTGGAGAACATAAGGTCATTATTTTCAGAAATGCAACTTTCCTTGAGGAAGACTATGTCTACAAGGAATAGAGTTATAATAAGATAGAACTTGAAGAAATTCAACAACCACAAAGCAACATAGAGGTTGAATCCTTCTCGAATGACCTAGACAAGAATTCTGTGAGAGTATTTGGTGAAGGTGTGTTACTTAGAGTACAACCTTCAGCCAGTGGGAGTGATGTGAGGATTGATGTAGAAATGCAAGTTACTCATACACAACCCATGGAAGATGATACAATGGTTGTACATCCTTCCATTCAGGAAACACATGTAGATGATATTCTTGAAAACTCTCATAGTGGTGGAAACACACAAGAACCTTCTCATGATCAGAATACTAGAACCACAGAAACACAAAATAACCAACTCCGTAGGTCCACAAGGACACATCGTTAGCCTAAAAGACTTAATATCCTTATTGAAAGTCAAAATGAGATAGATATTCCTGATGATGATGAGCCTACAACTTATTTACTCGCAAAGATGGAAAAAAGCCGTGAAATCTGAAATGGACTCAATGTATGTCAATCAAGTTTGGAACTTGGTTAATTTTTCAACAGGGGTTAGACCCATAGGATGCAAATGAGTCTTCAAGAAGAAGATTTATACATTTGGCAAGGTGCAAACCTACAAGGCTAGGTTGGTAGCAAAAGGTTACAATCAGAGGACTGGGGTCGATTATGATGAAACCTTTTCGCTAGTTGCAAAGATTAAGTCCATTCAGATTTTGCTTGCAATAGTTGCATACTATGATTATGAGATTTGGCAGATGGATGTTAAGACTGCCTTCCTCAATGGAAATCTAATTGAGAAAGTGTATATGAAACAACCTGAAGGTTTTACATCCAAGTCAAAACCCAAAGCAGTATGCAAACTACAAAAGTCCATTTATGGACTTAAGCAAGCCTCAAGGAGTTGGAATATTTGCTTTCACAAAGTTATCAAATCGTTTGACTTTGTCAGAATCAAGGAGGATCCATGCATTTATAGTAAATGCAAGGAAGGGAGTATTATTTTCATTATCGTATATGTAGATGACATATTAATAATGGGAAACGATAAGTCCCTTTATGCAATCAGTGAAGGAATGGTTGTCCAACACCTTCATGATGAAGGACTTAGGTAAAGCCTGCTACATTCTTAGAATTAGGATGTACAGAGATAGACCTAATAGACTATTAGGGCTGTCACAGTCTACATATGTAGACAAAGTGCTAAGACGTTTCTCAATGGAAAACTTCAAGAGATGAGGTCTTCCTATGGGTCAAGGCATCAAGTTATCTAAGAAGGATAGTCGTTCTACTGTTACAGAACTTGAACGCATTAAAAGAGGATCCCATATGCTTCAACTATTGGATCAATCATGTATTCCATAACCTGCACTAGGCCAGATATGGCCTTTGCACTTAGCATGACTTGAAAATTCCTGGGGAAGAACACTGGAAAGTAGTCAAGAATATTCTTAACTATCTTAGATGAATTAAAGAATATTTCTTAGTCTATGGTGGGCAAGATAAGCTAGTCTCTACTGGGTACACTGATGCTAGCTTCCAAACAGATCTTGATGACTTCAAGTCACAATCTGGATATGCCTTCATTTTCAATGGTGGAGCAGTAGGTTGGAAAAGTTCGAAGCAAGAAACCACTGTTGATTCGACGACTGAAGCTGAGTACATTGCTAGATCGGAAGCTGGTAAGGAAGCAATCTCGATATCTGAGTTCTTAAAAGAACTAGGGGTTGTTCCAAGTGCCATTCATCCAATAACAATATATTGTGATAACACTGGTACAATAGTGCAAGCTAAGGAACCAAGATCAATAAACAAAAACAAACATGTACAGAGGTAATACCATATACTCTGAGATATGATGGAATCTAAAGAAATAGATCTAGACTATATTCTCACAGATGATAATCTAGCTGACCCATTTACTAAACCATTAAGCTTGGCCAAGCAAAATGGTCATTTCAAAAACATGGGTATTAGATGCATTGGATATTGTCTCTAGGCCAAGTGGGAGATTGAAAGTATGTATGTCCCAGAGACAATCTATATTAGGGACAAAATGTACTTGAACACATTAGTATTATTAATGAGATTAATATTTATGGTATTTTCAATTATTGAATTATTGATTGATTGTTTGCAATTATTCATATTTATGCATTCCTTGAGCTTACCTTGTCATTAGTAGAGTGAGATATTAATGATAGAACGTAACTCTCAAAATAGCATCGACTAATGATCATCGAGAATGGGAAATCGATGATATGCTTTAAGTCCACATGTGGTCTGCATCACATTCTTGGAGAATCTAGTATGTCTCACAACTACAAGTAATAGTTACTCGTGATGGACACATGGATACTTTGGAGACGTATTAGTATACCCTGCCGATAAACTGTTAGTTATACATGTCTATAGTGTTATCGCCTTATGGAATATAAATGTTATTTGACTTGAGGTCAATACGTACCTTGTTTACAAAATGATGTACTTTGACCAAGTTCTAAGCTTAAATTCCTTCTGGATAAGATACAACTTGTGTTGGGTGCATCAGGATGTAAATCAAGGTGGTAGTTGACCCAAGAATAGGATTCCTTCCTCGATTGGAAATTCGAGAGTGCACTCAACTTCTCAATATTATTAGGTTGACTAAAGTCACTGGCCAGTGCAAGAGACATATTGAGAATATGGTCTAGTTATAAACTAATAAATGTGAGATAAAGTGATTAAGCCATTTGGATAGACACTTGGTAAATTCTAAGCTTAATCGAGTGTGTCGCGAATGAAAGGAATTTATAGTTCCGCATAAAGGTTAAGTTTGCTAGATTCATGTAAACGTACATCACATATTGAGTTCGTCATACGATGCAGTCTAGGAGTTTCGTATGGACCTTAATTAGATTAATGTCGATATGTGAAGGCCTATAGGGTCACACTATATGCGATTGTTTCTTTGATCTAAGAGTGTATTGAGAAAGTATTAAATATTCGATTGAGAGTCGAGATATATAATTTATAAAAATTATGGAATATTTCTATTTGATAGAAATAATTTAATTAAGTCGAATTGGATTTTGAATTTAATTAAATGTGTTGGATATATTATATGGGTACTCGGATTAATACAGTGAAGCAATTGGGCCAAAAATTACTAGCCCAAAATTGGGGCTTGGCCGTCCACCTTGGACGTATATGATGGACCAGCTGGGCTGGTCCACTGAACATTAACATGGGCCGAGTTTTCCTATTTTAAATCTACATAGGTTTTGTCCTGAACTCCTATATAAACAACATATACCCCATAATTGTAAGGTTATAGAAAATAACTTATCAGTTACTAAAACAAGATTTCCTCGCTTTCTTGCAAAGGAAATACACAGGAGTTGGAACTTGCAGTCGAGGATTCAAATCTCGTGGATACCTTAGTATTGAATTCCGCGCTCGAAAACATGTAAGTTTTCTTTTGTTATGTTTTGAACATAAACATGATTATCGTATATGCCATGCCAGGATCGTTGTTGGATAAGAAAATTTTAAACTTCTGTTGTGCTTACAAACCTAAAAAATCCCTTCAGTTACCACTCACTAAATAAAAGTTGATATGCCTGCTCATTTATGAGTCAAGAGTAGAACCTTCTCCTTGCTAAGGACAAGAATGTTGGATTTACAAAAAGTAGTTTGAGCAAACAAAAAATTATATAGTACTACCTGGATTGAGAGATGATAGGGACCCAAGTTGTCAGTTATATAAAGCGGATATCTAATATTGGCAGTAGTAATACTCTGAATACAACAACAAACATGGTTAGGCAATTAAGATATATAAAAGATAGAACAAGATAAAACACTTAGTAAAACATAGTAACATACTGTATTGTCCCCTATTATTACTAGCATCAATGATCGAGCATGTTCAAGAAAGTATGTACCTAACTTGTTGAATATTCTTCTGTGTTTTCCACATTTGACTGAATTCTGCGTCATACGTTCGGATCAACCACATTTAGATGCGCAGATCCCCTTCCAATTGATATGCCACAGAAGTTCAAACGACAAAAAATCAAAACATTTTGCTTACCTGAGAATAGATTATAAAAAGTATTGCCAATGTGATGAGATTTTATTAAAAGAAGTCATGCTTAGGTGGATATATGTAGGTTTTTGTTAATTTTTCCGTTCAAACAAAATTCAATTGGTGTGTTTTTACCCATTGCGACAAGAAAAGACCATCTCATCCATGACATTCATAGATTTCATGGAAAAGCTCCATTTAAGAAGTGAGAGCTTAAATGTTGAGGTAAATCTATGATTTGAACTTTATGGATTCCTACGAGTATGAGATTCTCAAGTTAATATACAATAATGACTAAGAAATTTAATATTTATTTAGTGGATTTCATAATACATATGCATTTAGAACAAATGGAAAGAAACGTCATGCAAGAGAAAGTGTAATGACCCATCCGATCTTTTTAGCTAAAGACCCTTATTTGACTATATTAGCCTTCTCGTAGACAATATGTGGGGGTTGTGATACGCGGATATGGGTGGCACGGAGCCCGAGGTTCATTTATGTGATTTTGGATAAAAACCCGAAAATAGGAATCTTAAAGTATATTAGTTTGACTCAAAGTTCACTTTCGAGTACACGAGTTTATTTTTGAGTTCCGTCACTCCCGGTATTTCCGGAGGGTCATTTATGACTTAATCGGATCATTGGTTCACTTCCCGAGGTAATCAAATGTACTTTATGGCCTTATTTGTGAAATTGTGATACTTGGTTTTTATGAGAGATTCTTTAAAAAAGTATGTCTTAGAACGATTATATGGGAAATCCAAGGGTGTGACCGAGTTTGTAGCATTGTTTGCCTTGGGCTAGCATGTTTGGTTCATATTCGAGGGATTCCGGGAATCTTTCGGGTGTTTCATGGATGTGTTGAGGTCTTTTACAGTTGCTGGTGTTTGGTGTCTGCACCAGCACGTGGTGGGCTGCCTCTGCGGACGTAGGACCGCAGAAGCGGGCCTTGAGTACTTGGTGAGTTTCTGCCCTTGTGAAGATTCCACGCAGAGGCAAAGGCGCCTCTGCATAGTGATTTTCTACTTCTTTGCTGATGCGAGGTGTCAAGTGATTGCGCCTCAGGGAATGCCTTTTCCTCCAAAGCGAGACCGTGCCTACGGAGTCGATTCCACAGGAGCAGAATCGTTGTTTTAGATAGTTTGTTAAATGCTCTAAACCATTTCATTTTCCCGAAATCATTCCCTTGAGAGTAGAGCTTAGCTAGGAGGGGGATTTTGAGTATTCCATCATGGTTCTTCCTTGGAGTTATAATTTCATCCCCTTTTGTTATTATTTATTATCAAAGT
Organism: Anisodus tanguticus; assembly: GCA_034509755.1. Classification (NCBI taxonomy): domain Eukaryota; kingdom Viridiplantae; phylum Streptophyta; class Magnoliopsida; order Solanales; family Solanaceae; genus Anisodus; species Anisodus tanguticus. The sequence goes on from CM067558.1 coordinate 17,617,580, forward strand.
CTTCTATTCTAATGTAGAATTCTATTTGGGAAAGGAGGTAGACTAAGTTGTTTATACAATAATAAGGGGAAAATAATTTTGAATTTGGGGATTGTATAATGACTAGTTGATTGAGATATTGTGAATATGTATTGATTAACGGTAGATGATCATAGGGTAGTGTTTAATTTGCATATGGAACCCCTTTTCAATTTTGGAGAAATTCTAGGATTTGAAATTGGGGATTTTATCTAATCTTGCAATTAATGATTCATTTGGGCTTATATTTCAAATTAACTAAAGGATATGACTATCTAGTATGTGTTTATGCTTCTTGGGTAATACAGTTTGGATTTTGGAACCGTCGTCATAGTTGGTTCTAGGTGTCTTTGGTATATTTAAGGACTAAGTCCTTGTATTGTGCATTAACTTAATATTGATGTATAGTTTATGGGTGTTAGACTATGATTACTACGAGGTGCTCTGGATTGTCAAGGCTAGTGCTAAAGGTTGATTGCACGTGGCACCTGCTCGACTTTGAGGTAGGCTACAGTTTAACTCTTTTACACTCCAATAGAAGTATGTAGTAGTTATAAATGTTGAGGGGTATTAGGCATGTTTGGGTGTCCCACATTAGCGGTTGTGATGAATGTTTGGGTGGATACATGTGTTGAACTGTGTTGATGAGTGATTTGGGGAATCAACCTTAAGCTGATTCCTACAGTTGTTATGTGGACTTGTTGCCATTATGTATGCTTGTCGCCATTTTGATATTGTTGTGTTTAGTTATCACATTGCTTTTGAAATCATATCCTGATTTACTTGGATTATGTGTTGATGACTTTCTGAAAGCATGTGACATTCATCTCCTATACTTGATTGTCTCTCATGCATCTAGATTACTTGCCTTGTGTTTTCATTTGCATTCATACACTCATGGTTCTAATGATATTGAAATGAGAGTCGTATGAAAATATTATGGGCCTAATGAGACCGAGAAAATAAAGGCAATGGTATTACTATGAGATATTGGCAATTCTAAAATGATGATAGTATCACAAATGGCTTGGGTAGCATGCCACAACGTGTACGATGATATGCAGGGGGTTGGGTTGTTGTCTGCAATAATTATTATTTAGCCAAGAGTTGGGCTTCACAGGTCCCTATGGGTGTGCATTTCATAAAGACTTTTGTATACTGGAGATGAAAGGTACCTAGCATATACATTACATTCATATCATACATATCTCATTGCATTGATTACCTATTGATTTGTAATATGGATTGGTTTCCATGATTGAGCTTGGTCTCTGTGAATACTTAGATAATTGGATTGATTCTATTGAATCGAATTGGTTGACATGATTGGGCTTGTCCTTGTGAATGCTTGGATAACTGGATTGATTTTTTTGAATCGGATTGGTTGTCATAATTGGGCTTGTCTTTGTGAATACTTAGAAAATTGAATTGATTTTGTTGAGTTGGATTGGTTGCCATGATTGGGCTTGTCTTTATGAACTTGGTTCTGTAGTTTATAATTTATGAGTCCAAGTATTCAACATTAATGCTAGTGTGGTCGGTAATTTCAATATGTCAGGACTATCATCTAGATCTAAGGGAAATATGTGTGTTTGCATATTTTCTGGTAACTGACAGCGTTATTGGGTAACCAGTCTAGCACGGAACTTGTGTGTTGTGTTGTTATCATAGTTGTGCACTCGTTTGCCATGTGTTGTAGAATTCCCCTTTTTAATTAAGGGTGTATGACATAGACCTCTACTTAGAGGATAAGGTGGATGTTGAATGAACTAATGTGTGGCACACCATAGCAGTATAGAGTCTTAGTTAAGTCTAAAGGCTTGAGATGATAAAGGAGTTAACATCATCATGGTTAGCCTAGTTGTAATACTTTTGGGAAGATTTCTTAAAAGGTTGTTGTGAACTAAGTGTCGACATGCTAATTTGATGTGTCATGTCAGGTAAGTGGGGCTATATATGAGTATGGCTTATACAGAGTTCAGATCGGTGGGTATGGATAGTAAATTCCTTGTAGGTGTCGTATAAATTAAAGTGTACTTGATTTGTTATTGAACTCTTGTGTGAATTAAGTAACTTATATGATTCATGAACTCTATGTTAATAAGATGTCTTATGTGACTATTGAACTTCTTAGGATAAGACCTATTTGAGAATTAACTTGATATTTATCGTTGTTACGTATTATGACCAGCAAATACTATGTTCTACTGACCAAGTGCAGTTGCCTCAACATAAATGATTTCCCTCCATCATTGTCAGCCTATGTGCCTACGGGGGTACATTGTGTACTCATGCTACACTTGTTGCATTTTTTTGGGATGCAGATACAACACCCTCTACCGGTGCAGGACTTCATGACTGAGTCTGAGTTGGGGAACTTCTAGTGTTTAGGGTGAGGATGCTTCCATTCAGCATACCTATATACTCTTATCTCTATCCTATCTTTTATTTATCCAAGAGACATGTTCACCCATTCAGATTTTGTTATTTAGATAATTGTCTTATGTTATCCTTTTATCATACTTGTATTCGGTTAGAGCTTTTGTATTATTGACCAGATTCTTAGGGGTCGTATTGTTGTTCTCACACTTATCTTTTCGTATATATATATTATGCTTAGATGATTTTATTATGTATTTCTCATTCCGCATTCTTACTTATATTACATTTTTATTTGGGAGTGGTTCGCCAATTAGTAGGTATTGTGTAGGTGCCACAACGATTCTTTAAAAGGGGTCATGGCAAAGTTGCTATCAGAGCTTTAGGTTAAACAATCTTAAATACAAGAGCAATGTCTACTATAGTCTTGTGTATCGATATGCAGACGTCTGTACATATGTTCGAGATACTATGAGACATTTAGGAAATTTCACATTATACATTCTTTTCTTGCTACTTAGTGAAAATTGGTATCTGAAATTTCTTCATCATATTCTATCGCCGATGGTGGTAACACACTCTTAAAAATTCATGCGTGAGTAGTTTGCGATAACGTCGCGCGGTAGGGTATAAGATGTGATACCATGGTACAGAGGCATGATCAAGTTTAGTCTTCAACTATGATTTGAAGGTAAAGTTTAGTTGGCCTTTGATGTGGCAGAGGTGTAGTTGTGGAGTGAGAACTAGGGAGTGGTGAGTTCTTTTAGGAAATGGCGATCTGTTCGAGATCAAGTGGAAATGTTACTTGTGATAAGTGAATCTTAAGAAATAGACAGTCGCGTTTCTTCGGCTAAAGAGTATGTTCATAGGGTCACTTGGAGTTTTGAAGTTAATGATAGAAGGGAATTATTGAAACCATGACGTTGTTGATTTGTTAGTTGTTTCACAGTTATTAGCATAGAGTGAGTATAAGAGATTGTATATGAGTTGGTACGTTGGACTATGTCGTAGGCTAATGGGAGTCAGTGATTGACTAATAGGAATGGATCTAGCGTTGGATGAGTTCGGAGTTCCATTTAAGGGATTAGCGGGTGTTGCATCTAGTCTTGGACAAGATTTGTGGGCATGGTATACAAAATATAATACTTGAAGGGTTATATAATTAGGGGTATAATGACTTTGAAGTTCACCGAAGGACTGGGAAAATTGCACGGTTAGTTGGATATGTTATGGTTCGGCAAAATAAGGTAAGGGTTGTTTTTTTCAGGAAAGCATTGTATTAGACCTCGAATAAGGTGTTGGTCAATGGGGATATCTACTGTAATAGATTGACGATGATTTGACCTAACTCCAGTTGTGAAAAACATCGGGTATCGATGATCGGGTCAGTGAACGTATGAACTATTATAGAAGAAGGATTAATTCGATTAAGGATTTTGGCAAGGGTATTTCAATGAAAATATATGAGGATGTTAGTCGGAGTGTACGTTCGGTAATTAAGGATCAAGCTTCGAATTATAGACCAGTTCAGTGATGGTTTGGGTGATCATTTGGGTACTAAATGATAGTACATGTGATATGCCGGATAAGGAGGAGCTTCTAGTTTAAATATTCTAGTGAGGTGAGGGAAAAACTCTGTATTGTGAGGTATGAAGTGTCCTGCTATTTCCAGGATCGATTCGGTTATTTTTAGAGGCCTATGATATTTCGGTATGCTCTAGAGCAGGTTTGAGTAATGAGAGATGGAAATGTAAGAATTTTGATAAATGTATGGGTGATATAATTTGGAATGAGTAAGGTGCCTCTTCGAGATAGGGAAAGATTTAGATTTGAAACAATGGGAATTATTGGTTATGAGTGGTACACTCGGAGGAGTAGGTCTATGGTAATTGACTAAGTGTTATGACGAATGTTCTTTTGGGTTCATAATTGGCAACCGGTGGTAGACTAGGTCAAATCATTATGGACTAGTAGTGTTAGTGAGTATTTTCATGTGTTAATGACTTGGAAGAAATTGAGTAATGTCAAGTATAGGAAAGGTAAGGTTGATACATCAAGAAATGGGTAAGGCTGGTAATTAGCGAGGTATGACAAATAGAGGTTCGATAAGATTTAGTTTTTTTATGCTAAATTGGTGACTTATATAGGATCCAACATTTGGGAGTCGTGGGTGATGGTACGTGAATGATTAGTCATGAGAAATGAGATAGAAGAGGCCACATCATGCTTATGGAATGTGTACTTGTTAAATTGGAATCAATTTGGGTAACTATCGATGATTTAGAAAGTGGGCACTTATTTCAGGGTCAGATTGTTCATTCAGGGCCAGGTTGTCCATGATTATATTTCCTGGAGGACTTAGAGTATTCTAGTAAACCACTGATAAGGAAGCATCATATTTTAATTCAGAATGGAGGTATTCGAGAATCAACTGTGAAAAAAATTTCAGTATGAATGAATAGATATTTGGGGTGTTGAGGTATGTCAAAAGTAGTTCGACTAATAGGGGAGCAATTGGTACTATTTTTTCATTTCTTGTCTGTTGGGGCTTTCATGAGGTTATGATGGGGATTCCATGGTTACTCGTCGGCTTTCATACTTTCCTTCTTCAATTTGGGGATGGAAGTTTGTTTAATTGGTATCTGATGTAATGACCCGTCCGGTCATTTTTAGCTAAAGACCCTTATTTGACTATATTACCCTTCAAGTACACTTTGTGTAGGGGTTGTGATATGCGAGGATGGGTGGAACGGAGCCCGTTGTTCATTTATGTGATTTAGAATGAAAACCCTAAAATAGGAATATTAAAGTTGATTAGTTTGACTAAAAAGTTGATTTTCGAGTATACAGGGTTGGTTTCGGTAGTTCTGGAGGGTTATTTATGAGTTAGTCAAGTCATTGGTTTGCTTTCCGAGGCAATCAGATGTACTTTATGGCCTAATTTGTGAAATTGTGATACTTGGTTATTTTGGGTGATTCTTTAGAAAAGTATGTCTTAGCTCGGTTGTTTGGGAAATCCAAGGGCGCGAGAGAGTTTGTAGCACTATTTACCTTAGGCTAGCATGTTTAGTTTGTATCAGGAGGGTTACTGGAACGTTTTTGGTATTTTGTGGAAGTGTTGAGTTCCACTTCTGTGCTGAGGCGAGGTGTCAAGTGACTAAGCCTCAGCGGATGCCTTTTTCACCGAAGTGAGACCGCGCCTGAGGAGTCGATTCCGTAGGAGCGGAATCGCAATTTCAAATAGTTTAATAAATTCCCTAAACCATTTCAATTTCCCCAAATCATTACCTTGAGAGTAGAGCTTGGCTAGGAGGGGGATTTTGAGTATTCCATCATTGTTCTTCCTTGGAGGTATAATTGCATCCCCTTTTATTATTATTTATCATTAATATCTTCTATCCTAGTGTAGAATTCTATTTGGGGAAGGAGGTATGCTAAGTTGTTCATGCTACAATAAGGGGCTAAGATCCTGAATTTGGGGATTGTATAATAACAGATGATCATATAGTGGTGTTTAATTTGAATATGGAAACCTTTTTCAATTTTGGGGAAATTCTAGGATTTGAAATGAGGGTTTTTATCTGATCTTGCAATTAAGGATTCATTTGGACTTAGATTTCAAATTAACTTAGGGATATAACTATCTAGTATCTATTTATGCTTTTTGGGTAATAAAATTTGGATAATGAAACTATCGGCTCAGGGTTTCTTTTAGGCGTCTTTGATATATTTAAGGACTAAGTCCTTGTATTGTATATTATCTTAATATTGACGTATAGTCTATGTGTGTTAGATTACGATTACTATAAGGTGCTCTGGATGGTTAAGGCCAGTGCTGAAGGTTGATTGCACGTGGCAACTGCTCGTCTTTAAGGTAGGCTACGGTTTAACTTCTTTAGACTCTGATAGAAGTATGTAGTAGCTATAAATGTTGAGGGGTATTGGGCATGTTTGGGGGTCCCACCTTAGCATTTGTGATAAACGTTTGGGTGAGTACCGGTGTTGAACTGTGTTGATGGGTGATTTGGGAATTTGCCGTAAGCTAATTCCTACTGTTGTTATGTGGACTTGTCGCCATTATGTATGTTTGTCGCCATTTTTGATATTGTTGTGTTTAGTTATCATATTGCTTTTGATATCATATCCGGATTTACTTGGATTATGTGTTGATGACTTTCTAAAAGCATGTGATATTCATCTGCTATACTTGATTACATCTCATACATCCTAATTATTTAGCTTGTGTTATCATTTGCATTTATACACTCATGGTTCTGATGATATTGATATGAGAGTGATATAGAAATGATGTGGGTCCAATGTGACTAGAAAAACAAAGGAAATGGTATTACTATGAGATGTTAGCAATACTGAAATAATGATAATATCACGCATAGCTTGGGTAGCACGCCGCAATGGATATGATGATATGCGGGGTGTTGGGTTGCACACCTAGAATAGTTATTATTCAACCAAGAGTCGGGCTCCTTTGAGAAATTTTGAAGGAGTATATGGACTTCGCGGGTCACCCTTGAGTGTGCAATTGATAGAATTTGAACGTATGTTTACTGGACATGAAAGGTACCTAGCATATGCATTGCATTCATATCATACATATCTCATTGCATTGATTACCTGTTGATTGGTAATGTGGATTGGTTTCCATGATTTGGCTTGGTCTCTATGAATACTTGGATTGGTTGCCTTGATTGGTCTTGTCCCTATGAATACTTGGATAACTAGATTAATTATATAGAATAGGATTGGTTGCCATGATTGGGCTTGTCTCTGTGAATACTTGGATAATTAGATTAATTCTATTGAGTTGGATTGGTTTCCATGATTAGGCATGTCTCCATGAACTTGAGTCTATGGTTTATAATTTATGAGTCTAAGTATTCGACGTCAACTGTTACTTTGGTCGGTAATGTCAATATGTCAGGACTATCATCTAGATCGAAAGGAAATATGTTTGTTTGTGTGTTGTCTGGTAATTGACAGTGTTACTGGTTAACGAGTCTAGCACGGAACTTGTGTGAAGTATTGTTATTGTGGTTGTGCACTCGTTTTCCATGTGAGCATAGAATTTTCTTATTTATTTAAGAGTGTATGGCATAGACATCTACTTAAAGGATAAGGTTGACATTGAATGAACTATATTGTGGGTTTGTAGCCATTGTTGATATTGTTGTGTTTACTTATCACATTGCTTTCAATATCATATCCTGAATTACTTGGATTATGTGTTAATGACTTTCTAAAAGCATGTGACATTCATCTCCTATACTTGATTGCATCTCATACATCATGATTACTTGTCTTGTGTTGTCATTTGCATTCATACATTCATAGTTCTGATGATATTAATATGAGAGTGGTATGAAAATACTATGGGTCCAGTGAGACCCGAAAAAGAAAGGCAATGGTATTACTATGAGATGTTGGGATTACTGAAATGATTATAATATCATAGATGACTCGGGTAGCACGCCACAACGGATATGATAATACGGGGGGGGTCGGGTTGCGTGCCTGTAATAATTATTATTCACCCAAGAGCTGGGCTCCATTGAGAAATTCTAGAGGAGTATATGGACTTCGCGGGTCGCACATGGATGTGCAGTTCATAGAATTTAAATGCTTGTATACTGAAGATGAATGGAACATGGCATATGCATTTAATTCATATCATACATATCTTATTGCATTGATTACCTGTTGATTGGTAATGTGGATTGGTTGCCATAATTGGGCTTGGTCTCTGTGAATACTTGGATAATTGGATTGATTCTATTGAATCAAATTCGTTGCCATGATTGGGTTTGTCTCTGTGAATACTTGGATAACATGATTGATTCTATTGAATCAGATTGGTTTCAATAATTGGGCTTGTTTCTGTGAATACTTGGATAATTAGATTGATTTTGTTGAGTTGGATTGGTTACCATTATTGGGATTGTCTCCATGAACTTGGTTCTGTGGTTTATAATTTATGAGTCTACATATTCGACGTCAACTGCTATTGTGGTCGTTAATGTCAATATGTCAGGACTATCGTCTAGATCTAAGGGAAATATGTGTGTTTGTGTATTTTCTGGTAATTGACAGTGTTACCGGGTAACGAGTCTAGCACGATACATGTGTAAAGTGTTGTTATTATGGTTTTCCACTAGTTTTCCATGTGTGCGTAGAATTTCCCTCTTTAATTATGGGTGTATGGTATAGACCTCTACTTAGAGGATAAGGTGGACATGGAATGAACTAATGTGTGGCATACCGTAGCGGTATAGAGCCCTAATTATGTCTAAATGCTTGTGGTGATAAAGAGTTAATGTCATCATGGTTAGCCTAGTTTTAATACTTTTGGGAAGCATTTTTAAAAGGTTATTGTGAACTAAGTATCGACATGCTTATCTGATGTGTCAAGTTGGATAAGTGGGGATAAATATGAGTATGGCTTAGACAGAGTTCAGATCGGTGGGTATGGATAGTAAATTTCTTGTGGGTGTCATATGAATTAAAGTGTCTTGATTTGTTGTTGAACTCTTGTGTGAATTAGTTGACCTATATGATTCATGAACTCTATGTGAATAAGGTGTCTTATGTGACTATTGAACCTCTTAGGATAGGACCTATTTGAGAGTCAACTTGATATTTATCTATGTTATGTATCTTCCATCATTATCGGCCTACGATGCCTATGAGGGTACATTATGTACTCATGCTACACTTGCTGCATTCTTTTTGGATGAAGATACATCACCCTCCACCAGTCAGGACTTCGTGGCTGATTCTTTGTTGGGGGACATCCAGTGTTCAGGGTAAGGATGCTTCCATTCAGCATGCCCAAATACTCTTATCTCACTCCTATCTTTTACTTATCTAAGAGACATGTTCAAACATTCAGATTTTGTTGTTTAGACATTAGGCATATGTTATCGTCTTATCAGTCTTGTATTCGGTTAGAGCTCTTATATTGTTTACCAGAGTCATGGGGGTAGTATTGTTGTTCAAAGACTTATCTTTCCGCATATATATTATGATCAGACGATTTTATTAAGTGTTGCTCGTTCTGCATTCTTACTTATATTATGTTGCTATTTGGGAGTGGTTCTCCTACTGGCGGGGATTGTGTATGTGCCACCACGATTCCTTAAAAGAGGTCGTGGCAGAAAGATTGAGGTTTCAGCAGAGATTCTAGTAGAAGATCAACAACTAGTAACAACAATATAAGAGCTATTGTGCTTCGAACTTTTAAATGAAAATTGCAGAGCACTATATCGAACATATGTAATAACTGGAGCTAGCACTTACGAGCAAGCGTTGTGAAGTTTGATTTATAAGCATATCCCTCGTGGAAGATAGTAGTCTCGCTAATTGTTCTACTCTTGGGATTTCTTCTAGTGAAGGAGTGAAATGACTAAATTCTCTTCTTCTCACCTCGTGCATATTATTTCATATCACACACAAAGAGATAAGACATTTGTCTACGATCTATTGATCCATAATTGAAGAAAAAGGAGAAAAGAACTTACCATTTGTATCATATTCATATCTCCACCTTTCCGGCTATCGTGGCAAAATATGTAAAGAGTTAGGATGTTCTTATAACAACAAGAATAAGAAAACGTCTACCTTGGTAACAAACACAACATACATTAATACCACCTATTATCTATTTTCAAAATAGAATTTTAGTACTCAAGAGGAAGTACATGTTGTGTAGAGGACTAATAAACACATGCATATTGAAAAATAAGAACTAAAAGTGATAATATTGTAAATGAACCTATTGCAATCTGCATCAACTTGCATGTTCAATATCTGGGGAAGTACCATCATTAATCCTACGAATAAATGAATAGATGCCTCTTACAGCAGAACCTGCTTGAAGACCTAGGCTACCGCTATGACCTGAACAATGCAAGTTCAACAGACAAGAGTAGGAAATATTTTAGTAACAAGTTTCTTGAAGTAGCCAGGGTTAATCGTACTCGTAGGAATATCAATTATGAGTTGTACATGAAATAATTGCCAATTGTTAAATGGTTTTGAATCTTGTTTACTTGAAACACCCAATTGTTAACTATAAAACAATCAATAAACAACTTCTGATAGATTTTACTTTCACTTGTTGATCTGCAGGATCCAAAAGGAACATAAAGTATCAACAACCATGAGTAAAATGTAAAAATGGAAGCACAACAATTGGAGATTGAAAACACAACTTACAACACAAATATCATATTAAAGAAGGTTCATTAGACCTGGGTAATAGGTAGAATACCAAAGGATGACAGACATTAAGAGCTGCGAATCTGATATAGTGTCCAATGCTAAAAAGAAATAATAAGAACAATGAAACAAAAGCCTTAATAAACATTTTGTATTTATAGTTAATTAGTTTGGCAAAAATCTTTTTTTTATGAGGCAACCAATATATTTATTTTTGGTAATGGTGGTGTTCAGGCCAGCTTGTGCGTACCTCGACTAATTCCCCTGAAGTACATTCTCCTCCCATTAGTACACTGTAATGATCTGTTAGGTCGGTTTGGATATTTTGTTTTTTTCCATTAATAAACTCCCCTAGCCATGTTTTGGTATATTTGACTTGCAAGGATGTGTGGCGAGATTCTCGAGGCAACCCGTTAAAATAATGGAAGAAATCCTATGTTTTGAAATTTTGAAGTTCTAAGTTTGGGAGGTTGGACTAAGAGTTGACTTCTGGGTAAATAGTCTTGGAATCGCATTATGATGGCCTCGCAGCTTGTGGTATTTTATTTATAACAAAATAAATAAGGGGCCCCATAGGGGAAGTACAAGCACGGGGGCGACTTCCTATTACCCCACCTAGCTACTCCTATTGAGGCATGCCTCATCTAGCTCGAATGTAAAAGAAAGAACTAGCTACAACTAGTTATTCAATGATCATCATAGAGTTTATAATACACTCTATGATGATGTTACAAATGATGATACTAACATAAAGAAAGGATAATATAAGGACAAAACTATAGTCTACCTCTAAGCTTATAAAATCCTCAATATGATATACCTTTTCCTGCTGCTCCTCCAAATATTCTTGAAATTGGATCATTTATTTTCTTTGGAGCGTGTGGTAATTGCTGAGTGACTAGGGCCATTGTCTTCTTCTTCGCTTGCTTCTTGTTGTTATTGCTGCTGCAAATCTACCTTGATCTCTTTTGCACCGCTCCTATATACTCCGCATGTGGCAAATCCATAAGTGCTACGAACTCCTCATCTATCATATCGAGGGTGATATGAGTTTTTGAAAGCTGTGAAGTGTCTGTATGTCATGTTATTCCTATAGATGGGAGCCCCTCATTATCCGATTCAGCCATCTCTTCAAAGCCCATCAAACCCATAGGTAGCCGCTTCCTCAAGCTGGCTAGAAATGGATTCAATTGTCTCCTCTTCTCCAAAACCCATCGCATCAATAGATACCTCAATAGCATCATTCTCCTTCTCATATTCATACCATCTCCTTCTCCTCCTACTACTAGTAGAGCTTGAGGAGCTTTTCGCAGGGAAGGAGAATGATTTCTTAATCAATCATTAGTAGAAGCAGCTTTGTTTATAGGTGTTAATTCACTAGTAGTAGAGATAGGTCTTTTACCTGATTTTGTAGCAGAATACATAGTTCCATCCATAGCAGAAACAAAGTTAGGATTGGCAACGGTAATAACCATGCAATTGGATCCCTCGGTTGATGAAGGTACATCAACGCATGCTTTATTCATACTCACGGAACCGTCAATCTCAAATGTCTCAAACTCTTGTGTCCTCACAATTAATTTTTTCCTTAAGTAGTGGAGTTTGAGCTGTGTGGAAAGGCCAATTGGGCTTGAGTTAGGGATGTTGGGTGGGCTCAATTTTTGGAGGAAATTGGGCTCGGGTTAGGATTGATTGGGCTCGGGTTAGGTGGGTCTCGGGTGGGGATGGTTGGGCTCAAGTTTGGGTTTTTGAGAATGGAGTTGGGTTGGGTTGTGGGTGAGGTTATGGGAATGGGTCAGTTTCCTGGTCGGGTAGTGTTGTGGGTGCGATTTGTGGTGTGGCGGACGGGTGGGTATGGTTTTTGGGAGGGTGATTTTGGCTCGGGTTGGGAGTAGCGGTTTTGGGGTTTGAGTGGTGATTTCGGGGTTGTGGCGTTGTGATGGAGAGGTGGTTTCGGGATGGTGGTGCTGGGTGGTTTCCGGTAGGTGATTTATGGTTTGGAAGGTTGGTAGTTTCGGGTGTAGTGGTATTAGGGTTAGGGTTATGAAAGTGGTTTTGGGCTATTCCACTAGGGTTTGGCCCATCAGCCACCATAGCTGCTAGGGTTTTGGTAGGGTGGTTATTGGGGTTGGGGGGTTTCCGATAGGGTTTCCGTCACCGATTAGGGTTTCGATATGGTTTCCGACGCCGCTAAGGATTCCGGTAGGGTTTCCAGGATGGAATTTTCCCCACAGGTGGTATTTTTTACTGGGATGCAAAGTCCGACGCCTGGACAGTGTTTTCGATAGCATTAGGCCTCGTCATCACTATTCCAATCGTCGGAATAGGGTTTACATAGGATTTTTGTGGTTGTTTTGAATTTTGTGGTTGATTTGGGATACCCTTTCCAGTGGCTTTTCTTTTTCGATTGACAATTTGCCACTCGAGTTGGGTTGTGTGAGGGTTTGAAGAAGAAGATGGAGGAAGAGAAATTTGGGACTTACTTTGGTCACCATCCGTCGTCGCACCTTCTTTGCGACCTCCATCATCTTTTCTTGGCCTCAATTCCGGATTGTGCTTCTAACACCCATTAAGATCGTGTCCTTGTAAGTTAAAGTAGTGCAATACTTTGGCAAAAATCATATCTAATCTTGTAAGATCCATAATGTGATTTTTGACTTAGATAGATGGTTGGGTCGAGTCCCAAGTTATTTGGGGGAGATTTAGACAACAACGTGAATTTAGGAAGTTCTTTACTTAAAAGAGGAATTTCGGTTGACTAAAGTCAACATCGGGGGTAAACGCGTCTTTTATGAAGTTTATTCGATTCTATTAAGTCCTAAATCCTTTATGACTTAGTAAGGTATTTTGGACTTTTGGTCAGAATTCTAGTATTTTAAGTGAATTGGAGTTGATCCGGTCAACAATGGGTCAAGAGGACCTCATATCATTATTTTCAGTGTGCCATTGAGTTCGTTGCATGTTTTAGGAGTGGTTTTCATATTTGATTTGTGTCCAAGAGGTCTCATATGAGTTTCTAATGTTGGATTGATGCTTGGACACTAGATGATTTTTTTGGTTTTCTAGTGCGTTGCTGCTGCGACTTAAAGCTAACATCGGTGAAATTATGAAGGAGCCAAGAGTCTACATCTGCGAGGCCTGTCTTACATATGTGAGGCCACTCTTGCGAGTTTGGCACTTTTAATTGAAACACACACCTGCATGGTTTCCTTCGCTGAAGCTAGATCGCAAATGCGGAAAATAGTCCGCTTATGCAGAAATCCCTGGTCAGCTAGACATTTAATCCCCATTCGAGTTTAATCATTTCATTCACATATTTTGAGGTTGGAGACCCGTTTAAGGTGAATTTGAGAGATTTTACATGATTCATCAAGTGTGTAAGTTTCTAATCTTCCTCTTTCCATTATATCATCGATTATTAAGTGATTCCATACTAGAATTTATAATTTAGGATGGGGATTTGGGGCTTTATGAACACTAAGTTTAAACTCAGGATTTCTTCAATTAATCATGGAATCGAAGTTTGATTGGATTGATCATGGTATATAGACTCCATAGATCATGGGTAAACTTGTTACGAATCTAATTTCCCTTTTTTCCCTTCACGACACGAAATCCTATTTTAGGTGAATTTTTTGGTCTGAAACATCCATATAGTAATATGGGTGTCTATAGAATCGTGTGTTAATGTACACTTCGTATTTGAATATATTTAGACCGTTCAGAGGCATTATGAAAAGGCAAGGCTTCGTTGTGACTATCAGACTCCTATTGCAGAAAAGTTCAGATCTTTGACCTTATTTAAAGCATTATGGTTGGTTTAATTAACTATGTAATTGGGTGTAATGGGGATGATAAGGGGGTCCTGATACTTGTGAGGTGACGAGCACTTGTATGAGATACTGGTGACATGTTATGGGTATTTGCGCCATTTAAATTGTTTAGTCTGGTCTTAATGCCATGCTTTGGGCACTAGCTTATAAATACTCTGATCCTAGGATATGTGATTGAGGTATGAAACCAGTACTTTGTGCATGTCTTTTATGATATTGTGTACTCATCACTCCTAAATACTCTTTAAAAAGTGGAAAAAGCTAAATATTGTAACTTTATGGTGTAATCGGTTAAACTTCGGATCTTTATGACCTATATTGATTAAAGATTGAATCTTTATTGCATATCTTGGCATCTTCTTATTGTGCATGTCATATTCATGCTTCAAATGATATCTCATGCATTAGATATTTGCGGATACATACATGGGTTCGACAGGAAATGGTTCCAAACAGAGTGAAGAGTTGATGAGCCTAAGTGGCTAGAGACAGGTAATGTAAGCCTAATATTCACTAAGGAACCCAAAGAAAAATGATTATGGATGGTATATGGACATCACAAGTTCTGCATGGGTCACGATTCATTAATGTTTGAACGTGTGTGTACTGGTGATGGAAAGGTCGTGCATTTCATAACATTGGCATATCATTTTATCTATTGTTCTTTGTTGATTTACTTGTCTAAATTTCTTATGGACTCATATTCTTGATACTTGGCTATTTGAAATGAACTTTAACTATTAGAGGCTTCACATACCTAGGCTTAAAATCTGAGGTTATTGCCTTTATTTTTATAACAGACTAATAACGGTTAGTGTGGAAGTGGTATTCATACGGCCAACCCTCATCTCCATTTTATCTAGGGTCGATCGACGATGCTATTGAGTACACATTGTGATGTAAATCAGCCCACAGACTTAAACTCTAAACCAAAGCCAATAAGAGTTTTACCAAGAGTGTCAACAATGGCACGTCGTCATTCTACACTTGGATGCCTAACATGGCATGGAAATGGAATGGAATTGGACTTGTTACGTGAAGATTCAAGTACATGTGTTTATTCGGCTTTGTATGTAGGTCTTGGCCGAAAACCATGTTTGTTTTTATTTTTGCTTGTCTTTATTTCTTAGCTTAGCTTTTAGTTCTTCTTACGACATATTTAATGTACCATGTAATAGGACAAGGTAATCAAGAACAAGGATGTAAGGGAAATGGATGACTACGCCGAGAGGAATAGGTTGGCAAAGACAAGAATGATCTAGAAGTTAAGGCTTCCAAGAAGACAATTCATGAACCAACTAGTTCATAAATTTGACTACATTGAAGGCTCCAAATTCGGCCAAAGGAAGATCAAGAGGTGGCCGAAATGTTCATCCAAGCAAGTGCAAGGAATGGAAGCTTCCACACCTATTCCAAAAAGATAACATTTATGAAGAGCTCAAGTTCATGCATTCTTTCACTTGGGATCACCAAAGAGGTTAGAATATTCAATATGGTCACATAGAAGGCATGAACCTCAGCCTAGGGAAGAGGAAGAGTTGGCCGAAACACACTTGGTCTCCAAGTCACTACAAATCCGTTCACACTTGGCCAAACTCCCAAGCAATTTGTGTCCCTTAGTTTTCTTCTAGAATAGTCTATTTTGTACTATAAATAGAGGCCTTAGGCCATTGTAAAATTCAGAGTTAGATGAATGATAAAATTGAGTTTTACTCATGAAAACTAAGTCTCTCAATCCGGGATTGAAACTCTTAGTTGGTTCTCCGGGAGGACCTTGGTTCTTGTGTGAGCCAAACCCCTTAGCGTAAGTTTAACTAAGTATGTGTGACTTAGTTGAATCCAAACTAAGGTTTTCTTTCGGTGTTAGTCTTGGTTAGAAATGTGTCACCTAATCAATACCCAAGCTTGAGGAACCCCCTTGGTGGAAAGCGAACGTTGGAACTATGTGGACCAACCTAGCCTAAGCCTAGGGTCACTAAAAGGCCTTCCAATCACCCTCAATTGGCTAGTTCATGGGTATTACACTTAGCAAACCCCGATATTGAACTTGTGGAATTGGTCACCTTATCCAAACCCTCGTGTACCTATCCTTGGGCTCATAAACCGTACCTCACCAAAACCACAACCACCCAAACACTTAGACAAAATCGAACCAACCAGCACTTGGTGTGTGCTCGGATTGCACATCACATTCCGCATCATCCCTCATCTAAATCACTTCATTCCTTTCACCACCATGTTACACAGAAACTTACAAATATCCACAACAAATTCCAAGACCCTAAACCACTTAGAACACCCCGTCCAACCCCTGCAACCACAAACAATCCACAAAATAACATCTACCGCGACATTACTATTTTAGCTTATTTCCTCCACCCTTCCACCACCCAACCACCAGGCCCGATCACCTACATGACCCCAAAAATATTCAGAATACCCTTGTAAAACACCTACACCCGATTCCAACTACTTCTACCCGAAATAGCCCCACAACCCCACACTATCCGGCGGCAATGCCCTAACTGACAACCTTAATGATTTAATAAACTTCCGACAACCTCCACAACTAATCAACTGAACCCGACTGCTAGAACAACCCTAAACATGTCCATAACATCCCCACAAAATTCCTTGATCCAACATCATCTAAATATACCCGTTTAAACCTCCAAAACCTCACTACCCGACTAGAAACCGAACCTCATTTCCCACCCTTTGTCATGTCAACTTCTTCCCTGCCGAACTCAGCCCCACTTATTACATCACGTTGTTTCCCGTACTTACTTTGTTTCTTGTAGTCACTAATTTATATAAGGATGGAATTGTATTATATTGTTAGGTGGGTCGAAGTTGGATTGGAACCTGATGGACACGAAAATGGGAGTCAAGTGGGGGTTGCTGGGTTCAGACGGTTTACCGAGCAGTGTTGGTTTGTGAGGGGGGGTACGGGTAGTTGAGGGTGGTGTCGGGTTAAGGCATTTGGAGGGGGTGTTCTACACATATTGTAGGATATGTTGGTGGTTGTTACTTGGTGGTTGGATGGTGGTAAGGTGGTAGAATATGGCTGGGACAATAAGGTATGATGGTGGAACTCGGTAAGGATGGTGGAGTAGTTGGTTGGGGTGTTCAGGTGGTTTTGGGAGGTTCCGATTAATGGCATTTTGGGTGGAGGTTGGTGAAGTGTTGTGGTGAAAATAATGAGGTAATTTGGATAATGATCGATCATGAGATTGTTAGACAAGCTCGGGTATAAACAAGGTGATGAAAGCTGAGAAGACCTTCAATGTATTTGTGACAAGTAATCGGATAGAATCTTGGCTTGGGTATAGTTAGATCACAAAAGTTCTAACTAGACTTTCACTGAGGGTTTGGACCACAAAAAGACCAAGGGGTGACCCCCAAAAGGATCGAGGTTCGGAGCACAAAAGTACCGATGCCCACAAAAGGACCAACTAAGATAAGCAACACAAAAGTTGAATAACTTAGCAAAGTTTGAGTAAACTCAAATATATTTCATAAATCTTCAATGTCTATTTACATCAACTACATGCCCTATTTATACTAATGCTAGACCTTCTAGAAGAGGCAACAAGAAAGACACAAACAATGTACTATTCGGCTAAATGGGAAAGGGGAATTGGTTTGGCCTATTGGGGGGGGGGGGGGAGTACCCAACTCTTCATTCGATGGCATATACTCAATTCGGACAAGTGGAAATTGATTGGATTACGGCTCAATTCCTACGGCAGCGACCCATAAAAATGAAGGATTCTCTAGGCCACCCTTTTTGGTCATCCATGTAGATAAGTTCATGAACTAGCTAGTTCATGCATTACCTCTTTGGAATCTAGGTTCGTCCAAGAATGGGAAAGGGAATGATCAAATCTACATATTTTCTAGGCCACCCTTTGGTGTCATCCATTTAGATAAGGTCATGAACTAGTTAGTTTATGAATTATCTCATTGGGTCACGATGGAAACTTCCCTTTCTAGATTGTTCTTTGGCGTAGTCACCTTATCCTACTACATAGATTGCTTAGTCATCTCATTCTATTACAAGGCCTAGTAATTAAGCTAGAAGGAAATTAACCTAGGAATTTAAAACAAGCTAAAAGAAAGTGGTCTCAGCCAAGACCTACATAACGGCAAAATATTTTGTCTTCTTGAATCTTCAAGTCCTTTCTTCAATTCCAATCCACACTCTATGCCACAATAAGCATATTATCATAGGATGGTCGACAATATTTTTCACTATGAGCATATCACCTCGCTTCTCACATTGGAACTTTAAGTTCACAGTCTTTTTTTCATCAATCTCCCCTTCTTTAGCAGAATTTTCCCTCAAATTCTCGTCATCTATGTATGGTGATAAGTCTCCAACATCAAACGTTGAACTAGTACTTCTGTATTCGTCCGGAGGTTCCACCTTGTAGAAAGGATCTGAATACAAGACAAAAGGTTTTGACTTCAAATATTACCCCCATTGGACTAAGGATCTTACAGAATAACATTATTTGTCATTGAGCCGTTCACGACCCAATGTTTCACTAGAAAATACAATGGACCTTTGGTTTTGAATTAAGAAGGTTCCAACACCAATTCCACTAGTATCACATTGAATTTCCAATAACTTCTCACGGTTTGGAATAGATAGAGGCGGTGCTTCACATATCCTTCTTTTCACGGCTTCCAAATCTCTTGGTGCTCCTTGGGACCATTTAAACTCATCCTTTCACATTATTTCAGTGATAGGGGCAGCAATGGTACAACAATCTCTAATGAAACGATGAGAAGAAGAAGCCAAACCAAGGAAACTTCTTATCATAGTTACATTCATAGGCTGGGGCCAACTTCGGATAGTTTCCACCTTGGATGGATCCACGTGAATGCCCTCGGATGATACTATGTATCCAATGGATGGCCGTGGTGCCTCGTGTATGTGCCTCATGAAAAGGCTTGGAGTATTACACAATCCAAATGGCATCACAAGCCATTCGTACAAACCATACTTGGTTTCAAAATCCATCTTCCATTCATCTCCCTCTCGGATCCTCATTTGATGGTAGCCACTCCTCAAATCTATCTTGGAGAACAACTTGACCCCACTCATTTCATCCAAAAGGTCTTTCAATCTCGACATAGTAAAATTGCACTCCACGGTGATGTTATTGGTCGCTCGGCTATCCATACACATGCGCCAAGTTTCATCCTTCTTTGGCACCAACAAGGCGGGTACCACATATAGACTAAGGCTCTCTAAGACAAAGCCCTTGTCTAGCAATTTTATCACTTGTTATTGTGACTCTTTAACCTCTTCCAAATTGTAGCTATGGGCTCTTATTGATGGTAAACTGGGTGTAAGATCATCCGAAAATACATCTATCAAGTGTTCCTTCAAGTTGTCACTTTTGACCGCATATCCCAGACGACTCTCCTTCTCCTTGCACACCAATGCATCTATAGAACTCCCCTTTTCGACTCTTCTTCTATCTCCAGTGCATTAAGCAAGAGGGCCTCGAATTTTCCCTTGCGTTTCTTGTCGTTTTGGATCTTCATTTCCTTCACCTCACTAGGTGACAATGGTATTAATCGGATCTTCTTATCATCCATTTGAAAAGAATAGACATTATTTTCTCCATTATGTTGTTCTTTCGTATCAAACTGCCATGGTCGCCCCAACAAGATATGACAAACAATCGTAGGCAGGACGTCACACCATATCTCATCTTCATACATTCCAATCCGAAAATTAACAAGAGTTTGTTTCATTACCTTTAGCCCTTTGTCTCTGTTTAGACATTGGAGAGCATATGGTTTAGGATGGATGCGGGTAGGCAAGTTCAATTTGTCCATCATCTACACGGAAGCCGCATTGGTACAACTTCCTTCATCAATGATCACATTACACACTTTATCATTCACATTGCATCGAGTGTAATATAGTTTTTCTCTTTGTGTCTCCTTTTGTTCTTCAATTTGAACATTCAACACACGTCGGAGAACTAAACTTTCAACCACCTCCACATGATCAAT
This sequence comes from Anisodus tanguticus, assembly GCA_034509755.1. Classification (NCBI taxonomy): domain Eukaryota; kingdom Viridiplantae; phylum Streptophyta; class Magnoliopsida; order Solanales; family Solanaceae; genus Anisodus; species Anisodus tanguticus. Next base: position 17,638,081 of record CM067558.1, read on the forward strand.
ATCTTCCTCTAGGTCCTCCTCGACTTCGGGTTCCTCAATAGCAAAGGAATCCCCACACTCTTGACACTCTTCAATAGTCATTACGCAAGGGTTAGTACATTCATTTGCAAAGTGTCCTAATCCTTGACATTTAAAACACCTCTTCCTACTTAAATCTGGCCCCCCTTTGTAACCTCTGCTTTCTTCCCTTAATCTTTCTCTACACTTTATTGGCTATACAATGGGTTAGAAAAAGAGGTAATGCCCTTTTCTTTAACACTAGTGGGCTTTACATAGGATTTTTGGGTACTCTTCTTTTGTTGTTTTTCATACTTGAGTGCTAAATGACATACGTCTTCAAAGGTGTTGTATGTTGCAACTTCAACCTTCTTTTGAATCGCCATGTTCAAGCCCCAATGAGCGGGCGATCTTTTGAGTCTTCTTTTCTTCTAAGTCACAAAGCATGGTGACTTTCTCGAACTCTCGGACATATTCCTCAACTTTAAGAACTCCTTGACGAAGTTTGTTGAGCTTGAGGTATAGGTCTTGTTCATATTCCCTTGGAAAGAACTTCTTCTTCAAATGTTTCTTTAATTTGTCCCAAGATTTAATCTTGGTTTATCCATTCCTCATCAGCTTGTTTTGAGGTTCTCATACCACACAGAAGTGAATTCCTTCAACTTCAATGTAGCAACCATAAAACACTTGTGGTCATCATATTGTTTGTATTCGAAAATCCTCTCAATGGCCCTTAACCATTCAAGAAACTCTTCCAGATCCATGTTTCCTTCAAAGGTTGGAAGTTCCAACCGTAGGCTTCGGTCGTCTTCTCTTTCATGCCTCGGGTTTTCTCAGACATCTATACTTTCATGCCTCGAGTTGTTTTGTGCAACCTCTTCGCCAGACTCGGCATTATTAATTATGACACACTCCGCAAACTCTCTTCTCAAGGGTTGCATTTGTTGCACCACAAGTTCACTTATGGTCCTCTGAAGTTCTTCATTTAGGTTAGCCATAGCGTCAAGGAGTGGGAAGGGAAAGCCTTGCTATAATACCAAAATGATGTATATAAGGAGGGGAATATGTGGGTAGCTTGGTTGAAGTTGTATTGGAACTTGATGGACATGAAAATGGGAGTCAAGTTTGGGTTCGCAAGTTTGGACAGTTAACCGGGCAGTATTGGTTTGTGAGGGGGGGGTGTACGAGTAGTTTAGGGTGGTGTTGGGTTAAGGAATTTGGAGGAGTGTTCTAGACACGTTGTAGGATAGGTTGGTGGTTGGTACTTGGTGGTTGTATAGTGGTAAGGTGGCGGAATCTGGCTGGGACAGTAAGGTATGACGGTGGAACTCGATAAGAACGGTGGAGTAGTTGGTTGGGGTGTTCGGGTGGCTTTGGGAGGTTTATATTAATGGCCTTTTTAGTGGAGGTTGGTCAAGTGTTGTGATGTGTTAGGGTGAAAAGAATGAGGTAATTTGGGTAAGAATCGAACACGAGATTGTTAGACAAACTCAGGTACAAACAAAGTGATGAAAGCCGAGAAGACCTACAATGTATTTGTGACAAGTAAATGGATAGAACCTTGGCTTGGGTATATTTACCTCAAAAAAGTTATAACTAGACTTGCACCGATGGTTTGGACCACAAAAGGACCAACTAAGATAAGTAACACAAAAGTTTAATAACTTAGGAAAGTTTGAGTAAACTCAAATATATTTTATAAATCTTCAATGTCTATTTACATCAACTACATGCCCTATTTATACTAACGCTAGACCTTCTAGAATAGGTAACAAGATAAACACAAACAATGTACTATTCAGTCGAATAGAAAAGGGGAATTGGTTCGACCTATTGGGGAAGGGGGGGAAGTACCTAACTTTTCATGTTCTCTTGGCCACCCTTTTGTATCATCCATGTATAAAAGTGCATGAACTTTCTAGTTCATGAATTACCTCTTTGGAAGCTAGGTTCGGCCGAGAATGGTAAAGGGGACGACCAAGTTTTCATGTTTTCTAGGCCACCCTTTTGTGTCATCCATGTAGATAAGTGATTGAACTAGTTAGTTCATGAATTATATCCTTGGGGAATGATGGAAGCTTAACTTTATAGATTGTTCTTCGGCCTAGTCACCTTATCCTATTACACAAATTGCTTTGTCATCTCATTCTATTACAAGGCCTAGTAATTAAGTTAGAAGAAAATTAAGTAATGAATTTAAAACAAGCTAAAAGAAAGTGTTCTCAGCCAAGACCTACATAAAGGCCGAAAAATGTTGTCTTCTTGAATTTTCAAGTCCTTTATTCAATTCCACTCTATTCTCCGTGCCACAATAAGCATATTATCATAGGACGGTCAACAATCTTTGGCACTCCGAGCATATCACCTCGCGGCTCATCTCCATTTTATCTAGGGTCGGTCGACGATGCTATTGAGTACACGTTGTTTCCTGTACTTACTCTATTTCTGGTACTCACTCTACATATACTGCCCCATTTTTCTATGTAGATTCTATTTCAAGCACGAGAGGTTCACGAGATGTTGTCATCCATTAAAGAGGCCAGTTGGACGATTCTGGTTGAGCCATTGGTGTGATCCGTGACACCAGATCTTCCCTATCTATCTCTACTTTTTGTCTTTTATTTCCTGACAGTTTATATATATTAGGATGTACTCCCGGACTTGTATTCTATTTAGTCTATTCTTATACTAGTGACACTAGTCTGTTAGGGATTTGTTGTACTTGTTCCATATTTTCTATATTATGAAACTATTTAAATACATAAATTGACTTGATTTCTTATTCCACATTGATTTCCTAAAGTATTTTGGGTTAAATGGTTTTGGTCGGATAACTGAATCTTGGCAGTTAGTACCATCACGACTTGGTATATTGGGTCATGACACATATGTATTTGGTAACTTATCCACTAAGGCTTGGACAGATGAGAACAAAACACATAGTGTTTTTTCGACAAGAAGTAACAACTATGAAAATGTGTTTTTTATTTTTTATAAGGAAAGTATAGTAATAACTATAGTTGTATCATGACCCAAAATTGAAAGTGGTGAAGGCTCTAACTCCCCCGAGTTAGTAAGCCAAATACAACCCAAAATAAATAATTGAGTAAGGAAACAAAATGCGGAAGTTAACATACAAACCAAATACAAGTCTTTAAAGAGTTATACTAATAAAATATGGAATTAGAAGTACCATCCCCTAAGATTTGTGTAACTATTGCAAGAACCTGGTGGAATAATGAAATACAAAGTCTGGGTAAAACGCTAAAATACAGTCTAGAATTGAAAAAAATGAATAGTAAAGTAGAAGGGGGAATCTGGTGCTACGGATCAACTGGTATCTCACCCTGAATCTTCCATGATAGCTCCTCAATGGGTTGGATAATGACGCGGCCCACTAGTGCTAAGAACCGAACATGCACACAAAAAGGTGCAGCTTGTTACACCCCATATTTGTTTTCAGGCTAGTATTCATCGTGAGAAATGTAACGAAACACCGGTGAGGCTATGATACCATATTCGGATGATAATGAGTTTTAAAAAATGTTAAGTATGTTTGGAAAGAGTTTGGTATTAAACGAATAAAAAATACTTTTAAACAATGTTCGCCAAAGAAAAGTGGATTGTAATTGCTCGTACTTACGGGGTAAGAATAATAGTGCTTAATATGATAAGAAGGTCTTTTTATGAGGTATTTGAATCATACAAAAGTCATATGATATTCCTTTAAGTCAAGCATGTTGTAAAACAAAAGTTGGCAAAGGTCATCGTAAGTTACGTTCATAAGTTCGCTGAAATTTGGGTCAGATGTAGTAGATATTTTTTCCCAAACTACTATGTGTTATACGGTGATACACCCATGAAATTGAAGGTCTAAAAATCTGTCTTCCAACACATTAAACCATTCATCGATTCAACGTCGGAGTATAGTCATATTCATGTTTTCGCGAAATGGTGCAAGCAGCCAGTTTGGGGCCCACTTGAGGCGGGCAACTTTTAAAAGATGTATATATTTGGTGTATTCTAGTTTTAACTTCATTTATTTAATTTTCCAGATCCTAAACACTAGTAAAACCTCTCCCAAATTTCCTATATCACCCAAGACCAAAAACTAAGGCAAACAACGTGAATCAAACGGGGAAATGTCGTGGTACTAGTTCTATACTTATTGTTCTTTTTGTTGTTGAATTGAAGATTCCTTCAAGTGGAAGTAAGGTGTATCAAGACTAAATCTCTCTGGTTGAGGTAAGATTTCTCATCTCTCAAAGGTATATGAGTAAACTCAAGGATATATTACGTAAATCTTACACCGAGAAGCCCGTGGTGCTTGTAGAATACAAATTATATTCTTGTGGTTGATTTGGAGTTTTCCTTGATATGAAGTAACCTTAGATTTGAATGGATTCTTTTTTTTGAGGTAAGAATATGCTTCTCCCTTATGTACTTGAGGTTGTACAAGTGCTAGATAGTTCATTTGATGAAGGAATTGTGAATGGATGATTGGAAGTTGTATTCGAGTTGCTATAGTATTGTGCACTGCCTCAACTTCCCCAGTTGGGCTTTCAGCTATTCCTGATTACCGATTCGCTCTGGCTGAATGATTGTAAATCGCTCCTACTCCTTCTTCTTATGTAGATCCCTTATTTATATAAATAAGAAATCTAAGGTGAAACTTACTACAATAAACGTAGAGAGCCCTCTCATTAATCCCTATGATTTTTGTGATATTACCCCTCATAGACTTGTTATCATGGTTATAGGTTGAGCTCTTCGTGGGCTGCTTTGTTTGTTTTGTCAAGCAAATCAACTCGGTATGTAATGACTATCCCAATTATTTTTACGGCATGAATTTGTACCCCAATTGGTACCCGACTGAGTTGTTTAAAAAAAGTATTCTAATCATACTTACCCCTCATAGAAGTATATAATTCACATGCTATTGGTTGTCCCTTATCGGGAGTACTTTTATTGCCTTAGATCTTATTACCTCACTAGGTGAGTGTGTATAGATCGTGCGAACGCAGTCCATAGTAGATGACATTTGATATCTTAGTTGTCCTTTGCCGGGAGCCTACTTTTAGTTTGTATTATCTTTACGTCAGAAGAAAGAGTAAAAAGTTAATATATAAAGTTATTCAGTACTACTATTATATTCAGAGTTACTATATGCCCGACCTATAAGCTAGTGAAATATACCCGACCTATGAGCTAGTGAAATATGCCCGACCTATGAGCTAGTTAAATATGCCCGACCTATGAGCTAGTGAAATATGTGTATCCCACATTTTTATACATTAAATTGCGTCGTAAGTACCTAAGGTAAGTTCGAAGAGGTTAAGATACCTCTAAAAGGATAAGAAAGGTTCTAAACAAGTGTTAAGTATATCTCGTGAGAAATGGGGGATAAATGAATAGAAAAAAAAATTAGTTCGTCGAAACTCGGGGAAAGGTAGGCGGAATTTTCGACAGAATTTTGGCCCAACTTTCTAAGGGTATATCTCCTAGTATATAGGGAATTATGGGGTGCATAAACTATCCAAATTCAATTTCCGTGAGTCTACATTCCAATGCAACAAACCATTTGTGAATAGGAGATCCGTACAAAACATTTCGTACATTTTAAGAAAATGCTGCAAGAAGCTCACTTTGGGACCCACTTGGGCGGTGAAAGCTTATTCTCTTATTTAAATAATGATGCTCGACTTGGAGGCTTCATTTTCCATATTCTCCAGTCAAAAAACCCCCCATTAAATGGTCACTAAAGGTTCCCTTACCTCCCTAGTGCAAAAATCAAAAGCTACCAAATCAATCCAACCCCAAGAATCTCATGATGCTAGCTAACAGTAGCTCTAGTGCGTCGTGGTGACGTTGAAGGTTGTTCTAAGTGAAAGAAAGATCATGTTTTGAGCTGACGTTGGTGATCGACTTATGATATTTCTTCCTATATATGATTATGTGCTTGTAGAAGCCATGGCTAAGTTGTAAAATTGAGAATTCGTGAAGTAAAGGTCCGAAATCGTAGTTTTAATTGTTGTTGATTGTGGCTAAGATCATGTTTGTGATGTGTTGGGCTTGAAATTTATGGAGTATCTTTAGTATGATGTTGTTAAAATTGTTCTTGTGTTGTTGATGTTGTGTTATTTGATTTGGAAGAAATTATATGGTTGAGACTTGTTGTTTCCTAGTTAAAATAGAGCTTGTAGCTTGTTTTTGTTGTTGAAATTGTTGGCTACCTTGTAGTTGTTAGTATGCCTAAAGTAGGATCTGGAAGGTATAAATAAAGAGGGGATTTGTTGTCCGATTTTGTTTAAGCAATTTTGCCACTTATCGGCTATCATCATGACTCATACGTTAATAAAGGTTGTGTTTCCATCTTGTAGAGCAGCGTATTAGTGAATCGCTTGCGGAATTATGAAGGAGGACTATGTTTGAATGTATGTAAGGTTTCCTTTCATCTTTTTGGCATGATTCCCGAAGTTACGTCCTCCTTATCAGGTATTCAAGGGGCGAGTTAATAAGTATGTTCCGGCCTGAGAGTTGAGATTCATCTATAAGACAATTAGTATCATTATGAAAGAAAAGAGATGTCCTTTATAGTGATTCCCTTGTATTAGCCTTTAGTAGGAAATAGAGCCTCCGAGAGTCTAGTAACCTGTCGTACTAAGGTTGAAGATTAAACAAAATAGATGTATATGAATGGTTATAAAATTGAGCATAAGACATAAGTTGCAGAATAAGAAGAATGAGTGCAACCTATAGAGTATCGCAATATTCAATACTTATCAAAGTATATATATAGTTCAATGTTTACGAAAGTGATAAGAAACCATGAGGATGGTTAATAACTCCCAAGCCAAAGTGAGTAGTAACCGATATATTGTGAGCATGCATCATAGTATTCACATAGCTTACAGAAAGATAAAAATCATATTCATTCTAAAAATTAGATTATAAAGTTAAAACAAGCCAAAAATGCATCCCTTGAAATATTATCACGACTGCTTAGTAATAAAGTTAAAGTTATATAAGCTGATGAGTTTACATATTAGATCTTGAATTAGAATCGTCGATTGACACTTGTATGATTATTAGAGAATTGATGATTATATAATCTACAGACCTTGTGGACGGACTATGAATGCATAGGTATACAATAAAGATTATCCCTACGGATAGACTATGAACGCATATGTGTGCGGCCTATCAGATTAGCACTATGGACGGTCTATGAACGCGTAGGATCTTTATAAGAGTGGATGTGGACGCTCTCAGATGCATGCACATTCCAGCCTGAGTATTGTGAGTCATACAGACGGTCTATTATATAACGCGTATTAGCCACCAGTTATTCATGATTGGAAGTGAGCCTTATTGACGGTCTCTTGTGAAACACATAAGTTCAACTCTTGTATTATAGTGTAGCCTAAAGGGCTTATTACTTAACAAAAGCAAGTAGTCAGACTCAGTATACAATGATAGTGTAGTAGTTCCACAATAAAACAACATATTCAGATAAGTTACGATACCCTGTAGTACGACAAACTAAATATAGAGTACTCCAATACTCTTATATTATATTAATTTAGGATGGTTATATTTATACACTATTTATGCTCATAAACTTTAGAATCTTGGAGTACATAGATTAGTTACAACAATACAGATGAGCACAGTTACCTTCAGAGCTATACAAATAAACAGTGCCTTCGGGGCATATAGACATATAGTTTCCTTCACAGCTATATACTTATACCTTCAAGGCATTCAGTTATACAGCGGGACTTATATGAGGCCAGATAGTTACGACAACTTTATAGCTATATTGTGAGCCAGGAAGAGGTAAGTATATTTCAAATTTCCTTTGACTCCCAGATTTCTTTAAGTACATTATATATGTATGTACCAGCCCAGTTTCAGTTTCCGTGTTCAGATATTATCTACCTTACATATTAGGCACATATCTTTGAATTGATGTCCCATTGTTAAGGTGCTGTATTTTATGCCTGCAGGTTTAGGTATCCAATTTGATGAGCCCTCACGGTAGATGGGTTGATATTCAGCAGAGGATCGGTAAGAGTTCATTTTATTCAAGGTGCAGCCGAGTCTAGAGGTCATGTTGATAGAAGATGTTTATAAACATTATGGATAGGTCAGGGCCATGTCCCGAATAGGTTTGGATGTCAGACACAACTTAAGACTTTTGTAGACACATGTTTAGTATGTACAGATTGAGTTGTGGCCATATAGGCCCTACATAGTCAACGATCATATGGTGGCCTTATCGACCCTTTGTTTATATATCTTAAGTTGTCCATTTCAGTTATAGAAGAGCATGGTGGCCTTGTTGGCCATCATATGTTTTTATATTTATATATGTATGTTGCTTGGGTTGCATTTCAACTCAGTTGGCATAATTTCCCACCTTTAGTTCAGTACGAGTTACAACCTTAATGGCCTATGATATCAGAAGTAGAAGAAGTTAGCTCATTCCCTACACGCATAAAAGGCCCAACTTATACATATATATAACCAAGCTGACAAGGCCGACATAAACACAACAAGTCAACTAAAGAGGCCGACAAGGCCACACAAGACCATAGTACACCACACAACTGTCTACAAGCTTCTAAAGAGTAACGACAACATCTGGTCAGGACAAGGCCCCGCCATACCAACTGTACATAACCTCATACCTATCAGCTCTCTATACATCTACGGATGAAAGGAGCATGGAAACCTTCAACTAAGTCGAGTCACCTACTAGGATGGATCATCTGCACCTCTGTCTGTATGTGTGGGCATAAAATGCAGTGCCCTAGAGTGGGACATCAGTATGAAAGATGTACTGAATATGTAAGGCTAAAATTGTAAGTAAGTACAACAGTGTAGATAAAGCATAAGTGAAACTATAACTCAATGCATAACTGTAAGATTTAGTAATGGGAAGATAACATGTACACCGAGTGCCTTTGGGGCCACAATATGTAAAGTGAAATATAACCGTGTTTATAACGCCATAAACCTCTGTGGGTAATATCATCAATATCATGTATGTATAAGTTGCATATATAATGCCATAGGACTTTAAGGGTAATATCATCAATGTCATGTACGCTCCGCATATAACGCCATAGGACTCTGAGGGAAATATAGATATATAATGCATACATATGATGACCTCTATAAGGATTACCGAATACATTTCAACTCGTCGGAGTGACATAAAGTTGTTACACCTCCGACTCCCTTATGAGGGTTAATACATCACCTATTACTCTTTCAAACGATGCCATAAGAACCATGGATTAAATTATTAGCATAGCTTTCAGGAAACAATAAGGATCCAATTTTGATTAATACTAAGAGGGTTCCTTGGAATGAGGATGTATTCTCGACGATGTATGATAGAACACAAAAACAAATTTATGGATGAATCACAAGTACTTCCTTAAGGACTTAAGAGTAGAGTTCTTTCAGATTTCCTTTTGTAATAATCGTTTCAATATGAATATACCAAAAAAATAATGAATAGAGCCTTACATACCTTTGTTTGTTTGACGATGCTAGCTTACAGTTCTTTGGCCGTTGTTTGAATGATACCTTACATATTAAAGATTTTTCAGATGAATCATGGGTCAAGTTCAATATATTATGTCACAATAATTCTTCATTTTCACCCCTACTCATCTCATCACCACCATGGTATCCATGTATTTACGATTCCATTCAATAGCTCAATTCTTACAAAATCAGCCTAACATGAGTTTACATTAATAAGATAAATCTCTACATGATTTCAAGCCATTTCTCCTTCTTGCTCGTAATTCCATTATTATGACCAATACTTTAAGCAGGCACAACAACATCATCTACAACATAATCAAGTTACTTCCCATGATTTTAGTCACAACAAATCATATACTTAGCCTCCAACAATCTAAAATCAAAACAACATTCTTTGTCATTTAGGTTCTATCTTGTAGATTTTCCATGAAAACACTTAATTAATACATGACTAAGCTTAGGTACAAGAAAGGAAATGTAATTATTACCTTACACATCATGTATGTCCTTGAATTCAATCTCCTTAGTCCCAATAACAACTCTCAATTGCACAACTTCATAGAAATATTCTCATTCACTTTCCCTAGCTTATGAATGTAGAATTATGGTGTAATGACCTTCAAATTACTTTTAAACCATGGAAATATGATGGTAGGGTTAGGGAGAGAGTTTGGGATAGGTTTGGTTGAAGAATGGCAAAAAATGGGCTAAAACATTATTTTAATCCGAAACAAAGTCTCCCACCGACCTATTTGACGGTCCAACTTGACAGTCTGTACAATTTTGTATGATCTATCAATTTGGACCTATAATCTTCCCTTAAGAATACGGTGAGGGTCTACATTTTGATAGGCCGTAAAAATTTGTAAGGTTTGTCCTTTTGGCCGTAAATTGCAATTCCGCAGGTTTTCGTCGAAATATATTTTCTTTGATCCATTAACTTCTATATACTTCGATACTTCCATATGAAATCTATAAACTATCCTTATCATTCCGTAAGGTCATATCTCTTCCCAGAATGCTGGTGTCAATCGACAATGTGATGAAACGTAAAACTATAAGGCGTAACAATACATGTGGTACAGTCAAGCCATTCAGGCACTGAGTGCCACCCCTCCCCCCCAAACCAGGGGTGTAACAACCTTTGTATCAGAGCAGGTCTATCCTAGGGAGTCTAGAATCGGTATCTAGTCGAGTCTTATTTATGGGTGTGTTATGCACCATACTTATAATCATGAGGCTACAAGAAATTTAGGATGGTTAAATTTCTTATTAATCTAGAATCGTGCTATAGAGTTGAGTTGTAAATGTTCTTTCTGTAATCCCATCCTGTTTTTGATTTAAGTGATTCATTTTTCCAGTAAAGCTATGACTAGCAGGGACATTGAGGGTAAGTTGAGAGGTAATATGAGTAGCACATCCTCTATTGAGATAGATCCGTTAGAGGATGCGAGTGAGTCACCTTTTCAGGTACCAGAGGAGTGAAGGAAGCTCCCATTTTACCAGTTCCACTACCAGCTCTATTTGATGATGATATTAGAAGAGCGATACAGGTGTTGACTCAGTGGGTTTCCTCCCAGGCATGGCACTATTCAAGAGAAACTCAAATTGATAAGCCCCTTAAAGGGTTAGGCAGTTCCTAGCCTAGGGAGATTTTCGATCAGAGACCGTTGATGGTTATCGAATATGACCCAGATGAGGGTGATGAGATGGCTAAGAAAGCTAGGATAGTTGGGAAGTGCAGCAGAGGACCGTATGGAAACGAGTTACAGTTAGATGATCTGTAAGTTGGACCTTCACGATAGATTTAGTATCATAAGAGTTCTCGAGTGAGGCCGAGGTAGGGTTAACAGACCCCAGTGTCTTTAGGTTAGAAAAGTGCAGGTCGAGTGAGGCCATCTCGGCCAACCTGCAGGCAGTGTGTTCGGATGCATATCAAAGTCGAGTCTTATGTCGGGTTTTCTCAAAATCCTTGAGAAACTTATTTATGGAATTTCTGAAAGAGTTTTCATAATGCTATACTTTAATTAAAGATCGAGTCAAAGGAGGGTATATGAGTTTGTTATGGGTGTGGAAGGCGAAGCCATAAGGTACGCGAGTGTCCATGGAGGATCGGTAAATTTAAGGGTAAGGGAATGGATGGGACCTCGATGCTTGATGATGTCTGAGGTATGCTATTACTACATTGTTGTCGATATCTTTACTTTTTATGGACTTAGTATCGACCCGTGTGTTGAAAAGTGATGATTTGATTCTTATTTTAAGGATTGGTCGTATGATATTATTACAGTTCACATTTACGCGAAGCATAAAAGCTACTAAGAGGTTGTTGGAACTCTAATTGGATATTTAGTTTTTTAGAGTCGCCACCTAATTTATTGATAAATTAAGAAAATTAGATAAAAAGTTTTATTCAAAATTCAGTGTAAAATCCTTTTTGAACCAGAGTTCGAGGTATGGGTTCTGGTGATCCCCTGGGGAAGGTGTTAGACACCCAATATTAAGGATCCATAGAATACAGTTGGCCTTCAGGTTCTATAACATGTTTATTTGTTACAAATTGCTTTAAAATATTTACTTTCCGCAAAAAATCACTAACATGTCATTCATTTTATTTCAAATCATAAAGGGGTTTTTTTAAAACTAGAGAGTTGAATTTGACCTAAAAAGGGTTCGTATAGGGATAATTTTGTCAAGCCATTTTCAGACAAAGTATACTCAAAGTTAAATTTGAGTAGAACTACACTATTTTTAGTCTAATTACTTGTTCACATATTCCTTATACATTTTCTTTAAATATTCAAAGATAAAAGAGTGTATCTGGTTTAGAATGACATGCTAAGGTTTAAAAATAAGTTACAAGTTTTTCCTTTTCGTTATTATTTGAAGGTCAACTTATATTCGTCTTTCAAATCCATTACCACAACTCAAGTTTTTTAAGGTCTTTTGCTTTTACAGAAATTCATTTGGTTGGGCTTGACCCAAAATACTTTCAAAAGGTTCTTACAATCATAGCCCATTTCACACGGAATCTGCTTTAAAATTCAGTTTCTTGTCAAAGTTTTTCAACTCGTTTTCTCTTTCAAAACAATCCACATTTTCATTAAATTAGCACATTTTCATGGTGTTAAAACGTCCATATTCATTTTAAAACTTAAAAAACCTCTTTTAATTTAGAAAAACAACCCAAATTATTTGTTCAAGTTGAGAATCAAAAATCTGATTATATCTCTTAAAATTAGTTCCTTCATAAAATGTATAAATCACACTTAGTCTGTTTTAAAAATCATTTTTTGGTGACTATAATTTAAATGATGTAGTATCATTTTGCTTATCCTAGGTCATAACCATGTGGCTTCCGTAATATAAAGCATTTTAAACAAGTATATTACATATAATACAATAATGTAATGAATTGAAGAGGAAACTTAGGCTGGTGGGCCTACCGAGCCCACCAGTTAGCTATTTTCTCCCATAACTGGGCCTTCAAGTACATCCATAACATCGTACTCGATGAACAAAAATTAGTTGTGGCTTTGGCCCAACTATTTGGAGAAGTAGTGGCCCAAGTAGCCCGTCGTGGTGTGTAAAAGGAAAAGAGAAGGGTAAAAGGAAAATATAAGTTAGAAGGTACCCAAACTTATCTAATTTAAATGCATATCATCTAAATAATATAAGTAAACAAGTAGTTGCAAAACAATGTTCAAAGCCCAAACTAAAATAACGGCAGTCCGATAGCAAACTCATATAGTTACAGCTTACACATAGGAAATGGGCTAGGCCCAGTTTGAGAGAAATAGCGGAGCACATGTGAAAGCCAAAGTATATGGGCTTTGTTCTAGTAATATCTTAGCAGTAAGACGAAACCGAAACAAAGAACTCAAAGAAGAAATGGACCAAAGACCAATATATATGTCTAACAATCAGAAATGGGCCAAAGCCTGACTCTGTTCATTGTGTCCCTTGAGGTCTGTCTTAATTTGCACTTATATATATGTATCTATTCTCTTACCGCATAGCGCTATAGTCAGTTGGGCATGCGCTTATATATTCATACAACTGATCAGTTGGGCAGATATTACCTAGTCCTATATGGCTGGGCAACTTATGATGATATGGCCCCACAAAGAGGCTTGATACTATGCTATATGGACCCAAAGAATGGCCCAATTTTACATACATGCATATATTCATGATTATATTAGTTATATGCCCAAAACTGCCTTTTTATGAGTTTCAGGTTAACTTATGTACCCTTCTCTTATAATACATTCTTTTATGCTTGTTTACCTGCCTTATATATTCAATACATCTTTCGTACTAACGTCTCTATTTTTGGGGGACACTGTGTTTATGCCCACAGATGCAGATAGACAATTTGACAAGCCTCCTCATTAGGACCACTGTTCAGCTTGAGTTGGAGCACTACTCTTCTTCCGGAGTTGCTGTTTGTGTTTTGGGTATGCATTTATATACATACTATGGGTATGAATGTGCCCTATATTGATGTAGTTGTTTTGTTATATGACTCTTAGAGTGTTGTAGACTAGTGGGTTATGTATTGTCATTTTACATGGTCTTATTAGCCTTCTTGTCAGTTTGTTAGTAATTTGCTATGGCCTTGCCAACCTTCTGATGTTAGTTGCCAACCTTCAGATGTTAGTTGTTTTCATTTGTGGATGTTGCTATTTCTAGTTTCTCTTATGATTGTCATTTTGTGGCCTTTCTTGACCTAGACTGTTATATGTTCACGCTATGATATACAGGTGGTACGCTTGGGTAATTCAAGAGTCGGAGTCGACCACACCCCCCGAAGCTGGTGTATGACATTGTGAATCACATGTTGGGTCGCAGACCTTACCTGTATTTCAGAAACCTCTGTCATAAATTGATGCACCATATGTGTTTTGTAGACATGGTTTGCGATTCGTTCATCATGATATTCAACCCGTAGACTGCTCGGGGAGACGATGTTATATCGAACTTTTGCCAAAACTTACTTTTGTTGATTCGATAAGCCATAAACCTTTCCGAAACTTACTCAACACATTTGTAAACCTTATTAGTTTTTTGGAGTAGTCCTACCATCACCAAGCCTATGACGAGTAACATTATGGTAACGATGACACACAAAAACACGAGGTGTAATACTTATGTCCTAAGGGAGATACGTATGAAGCCCTTATCGGGTCTGGTCTGGGAATTTTTGGTAAGAAACGATTGAGGAAGGATATTTATCTTATGTAAACCGAACAATAGAAGGGCCTGACTTCCCACGGTATGTAGGTAGTCTAGGTAAGTCTCAATTCCTATATTATATAAATATATATCCCCCTTTTCGTTAGAGCAGTCGAGTCCAACTGGCGGATCAAACGTTGGAATTATCGTATGAAGCAAATCAACCAAAACCAATCAAATTACTAAAAAATCCAAAATACCCAGAGATGCCCAGAACAAAGAACTAATCAAATATTTGTATCTGAATGCGTGAATTTGTGTGTTTAGTTGCAAAGTATGTGTTTATTTCCGCACTTATGATTATTATTGACTAACCTACTGACGTCGTCTGCCTTTGAGTTTTTGTTTTCATAAAGATAAGGTAGTTTCATGTTGTGACACTAGTGTATGGTCTAATGCCAAAACAACATCCCTATTCGAGAAAAACAAAGAAAAGAAGACAATGACTGGTACTTCGGACGACAAACGCAACATCAGGAACTCAGAATGTCCTGAACCACAAAACCCAACGCATCACGAGGACTTGATTAACATGATGTTCGAAAAGGTCAGAGATATCTAGTAAAAGACCACGCAAATGGAGAAGGCCCAGGCTACCAAAGTAGCGCAACACAAGGAGAGAAGGCCTACCACCTTTTCTATCTATGTGCTCTCCAGTGCCTGAGCATTTCCCCAACTACCCAGCAGGAACTAGTCCCTCCACTCACAATCCATCTACCTCCAACCCACATTATGTTGTTACTTCTTACCCTACCACTTCACTCGCCAACACAACTCAAATGCATGGAACTAGTCACTTGGTCCTTCATACCAAGCTATATTACCCAATAACTCCACTATGCACCAAAACACCACTACCAATATTACCCAAAACAACTCCATGCATCTAATCGTATCATTCCATACCACTGTTGCTCAAAACCACCTCTCCTTAGAACATGCTGAACTTGATCACTCTAAGGACATGGAAATAGCCTGGAGACCAAGAAAATTAAGTTCACGGAAAAGATGAAATTAGAGATAGCCTAAGAGGTGGAACAAAGAATGAGGTAGATGGTCGTACACACTGTGTGCACCTCTCGAAAAGTTACTAGATTGAGCTACAATGATATCTGCATACACCCAGCGTTGGATATACCTGAGGGCTTCAATGTACCAAAAAGTGAGATGTTCAATGGGTTAGAAAACCCGAAGGCTCACCTGCGGTCTTACTGTGACCAATTAGTGGGAGTAAAAAACAATCCTGCCCTGATACTGAGGTTGTTGAGATGAAGTTTAACCGGAGAATCCTCAAAATGGTTTGCTGCACAATACATGCGTCAGTGGATTACTTGGGAAGATATGGCCAAATCCTTTATGGAAAGATACTGATTCAGTGTCGAGACCAGGCCTGACCGATACTACTTGGAAAACATCAGGAAAAAATCTATAGAGAATTACTGGGAATACACAAGTAGTGGAGATCTGAAGCCGCTCGAGTAACCTATGAAGGAAAAAGAGTCGGTCTTTGCCTTTATCCGATCCCAAGAATTAGACTTCTACGACAAAATGATCTCTCTGGTCGGGTATCCATTCTCAGCATTAGTTAAAATGGGAGAGGCCATAAAATATGGCCTAAAGTCTAGAAATATCAATAGCCGAACCAGCAAAGGCTCTTAGTCGAATGCCACCGGACCCTTGTAAAAGAAAAGAGAGGACGTGGCAAATGTATCCCACTCATCCAGCCCTAAACCAAAGAGGCAGGAGGAATCCTGCTCACCCACAGAAGTATATCAATCACCTCCTATCAACAACTACCTGACTGCACCATATAGCCCAGTCCCCATCTATTACACCCAACCAAATTACCAAGCACCATCACCTCTAATTTTCCAAAGTCCACTAGCTAATACCAAAATATCCTCCCTAGCCTTTCAAACTCCACACCAAAATACCAAAATCCAACACCCACTTTCCAAGAATCACGAAACTACCGAGCACAAATACCAAAATCAACCACTTATGGCCACATATAATGGTTGCGTTTGAAGTTTGGAAATAATCTAGCCTGGGAATTCATGTCTTTAATTGAAACATGCACCTAGCTATTCGAAAGGCTAAGCACCACTGGTAAGATCTATACAGTGTCGCTAAAATAAGTTGACCCAGGGAATCGCTTCTTTCGGGCCGACCAGACTTGCGCCTATCACTCTAGTGGGGCCGGACATAGAATTAAAGATTACATCAACCTAAATCATAAAATTAAGAACCTAATCGACAGAAGAATGATTACCTTCCTTTCCACCACTCCAAATGTAGACACAAACCCATTGCCTAATCATAGCGGTGCTACCATCCATATGATTGAAATAGAGAAAGAATCTATAAACCGCTAAGTCCTGCACCTATGGAACGATCAAACAATGGCATCTTTAACCCTGAAGGAGAGCCCCAGGTTCAAAGTATTGATTCTCGTGCTTATTGTAGCGCAAGTAGCTCAAAAGGAGGCCGATCATAGAGGGTAAGGCCGAGGATTTCTGGCTAAGGCTGCAACCCAATGAGTATTCCATCATCGAGCATCTGAAGATAACACTGGCTTAGATATCAGTGCCGGCATTGCTATTGAGTTTCTTCGAGCAGTGCCTAGAGTTTCTTCGAGCACCGCCTATCATTAATGTAAGTATTGGATGAGGCACATGTCCCCATAGGCACCAGTAGTGAAAGCTTTGCAAATATAGTGGCCCTCGTAATTGGAGACCATCAAATATCCTTCACTCAGGAAGAATTGCCTAAAGAAGGGATAATTCACAATAAAGAGTTGTACATCACTGTCGAATGTAGTGGCAAAATCATAGAACGAGTTCTCATGGATAATGGAGTCGGTCTTAATATCTACCCATGTCCATACTAGAACATCAATGATATGAAGTTGGGAAAATTAAGAAATGTCACACAAACGTAAGAGCTTTTGATGGAGCTCAACACGATCCAGTTCGAGAAGTTCACATTTACATCTAAATGGGACCCACTGAGTTCTAAGTTATGTCAATTGCTGCGAAATACAACCTGTTGCAAGGGATACCCTAGATTCATACGGCCGAAGCTATGACATCACTGCTGCATCAATCCTTGAAATTAGTATGGGAAGGAAATGAAGTTGTAATACACGGGGAGGGAAGCATTCACAATTACCCCAACAATTATTTTACGGTGATTGAAGAAACCGCCAAAGGCATGGTTGAGCTAGTAGGAGCCCCATATGAAGAAGGTGTGTCACAAATTGCTATGATGGTCGTGTACCGAATGGTTGTATCCACTATGCTGCATAATAGTATTGAACTAGTAAAGCTTATTAGGAAAGACCTACATCGAATAACGGTGCCGATCTCGATTCCTGAGAATTACTCCCCCTACGGTCTTAGTTATGTTCCCAGCTCTAAAGTGGATGCTGAATGAAAATGATGTTGAGGAAGGGATAGGGATGGTGTTCCAAGATGAAGAATGTATTGTGGTCTTGGAAGAATGCATTAAAGCACCCACTATTCGCAGTTCAAATTCTAGCAAGCAGCTCTCCACCTGGACCTCTACCTCGGTCCTAGTTCTTCGCTAGCGATGATGAAATTTTTTCAAAGATTTTTAAAAAATATGTGTAGTTCGGTCGAGGCCCGATTAATCACCTTTTACTTATTTTCCTAATGATGTTTGTCAAAAAATGGAAATGACTCAATGTTGATCTGAATCAGGACCATAGTTTGTATTTACTTTTTTTTTGCAAATTAATAAAACCTTGATATCCAAATATTATTTTAATTGCTTTTAACTTTGAATTACTAATCATTATTTTCATTGCTTTTCAGTAATTACAATAAATCAACAGTTAATGTCATGACATGTAGCGAAATGGGTGAGTCGAGGGTTGAAAAGGAAGAAGAATACGAGGAATATGATGAGGAAATGCTGATACCAGAAGGTCTTGTCAAGGAAATGGAACACCTCTAGAATGGACATATATCCAACCTAGACGAGACTGAAGTAATCAACTTGGGGTGCGAAGGATTGTTTAAAGAAATAAGAATCACTGCACACCTAGACTTAATCAATTTGTTAAGAGAATATGTGGACATATTCGCATGTTGTACGCTGATATGCCCGACTTGAACACTGCCATAGTGGCACATAAACTGCCAATCAATCCTGGCATTGCACTAGTAACGCAGAAAATCATATAGTTCAAGCTCATGCTGAGCTTGCGAATCCAGCACGAGGTTAAGCGGAAAATTAAATCGGGAGTAGTAGAGGTAACCTCGTACCCTACGTGGTTGGCCAACACTGTACCAGTGTCAAAAAAATATGGTAAGATTCGAATCTATCTGGATCTCAACAAATCCAGTCCTAAGGATAACTTCCCACTCCCAAACATTCATATCCTCATAGATAAATGTGCCTAGCAGCACTCGTTCGTCAATTGATTCATCGAATATCATTAGATCATAATGGATAAAGAGGATGCAGAAAGGACCACTTTCATCAGGCCATGGGGAGTGTATCACTATCGAATAATAATGTTTGGTCTCAAGAATGCTGGTGCCACTTACATTAGAGCCATGAGTATCATTTTTCATGACATTATTCATAAGGAAATTGAAGTATATATGGATGATGTCATCATCAAATTAAAGAAAGGTGTAGATCATATCACGCACTTGCCGAAGTTTTTTGACAAACTCTGAAAATATAATTTGAAGTTGAACTGGCCAAATGTTCATTTGGAGTGCTTGCCAGAAAATTACTTGGGTTCATAGTCATCTAGAGGGACATAGATGATGTATGTAAGAAGGGGTGTAATTGAATAAGTGGGTCGGGTCTTGGTTATATTCGGGTCGACCCCAAAAATTGACAAGAATGTGGGTTTTCGGTTTATCCGCTATTGCCGGGCAGTGGGTATTAAGAGGTTGTTTTGCGTAGAATAAGGGGGAGTTAGGGTTAGACATTTTATGTGGGTGTTACGGGTGTGTTAAAGGTGGGGATGGTGCTCAGGGTTTTGTGGTTGAGTGGTGGCGAAGAAATGGAATAAGACTGAAACAGTGAGGTCTCGGGTTTATCAGGTTCTGCCGGTAATGTGGAGTTTGGTGACTGTTTCGGGTAGTTTTAATAACAAGTGGGTTTTGGAATTGTAGAGGGATGTCCTAGGGGTGATGCTGGAGATTGTGGTGTTAGGACTTTGGTGGCTTAGTGGTGGTATGGTCTCAGAGATGAACTGGGACAGTGAGGTCCGATTAGTGGAACTTTATGGGGATATTGGTAAGGTTGGTTGTGTTTGCGTGGGGATGTGGGTGGATTCGGGCAGTGGCCCTTTGAAAGGAGGTTGGATGGATGGTGTGGTGTATAGTAGAGCAAGGAGACAAGTTACTTGGATAAGGAATGTACACGGGATGCTAGGTGCAAACCTGAGTACACACCAAGTGCTATACGGTCGATATGGAAAGGATATTGACACGAGGGATTTATTCCTTGAGTCGACACCAAGATGCGTTTGGTCAATTAGGAAAGGATTATATTGAGGTTTCTGACTACAATGCTCAATACTAAGCAAGTGTAGGGTGACCAGAACGTAAACCTTAAAAGATAAAACAAGATACACGACCCTTTCAGAGGACCAACTAATGTCTACAACCCCGGGTTGAATACCTTAGCTTTTGAGTAAAAATTACTTTTTATATATCATCAAAAACTCTTTTTTACAACATCCTAAGGGTCCTATTTATAGTAGTACATGGACCTTTCTAGAAGACAAATTAAAGGACAAAACTACTTGTGTTTTCGGCCAAGTGTGGACAAGTAGGAAAGGGTTCGGCCTTGCTTTGGGGGCAAGGTTGTTCTCAAATTAAACTCCCTAAATTGGAAAGGGTTTGATTTTACTTGGGGCCAAAGAATGAATCCAATGTTTTCACACCCCTATGTGGTTCCCATGTAAAATAATGCATGCACTTAGGCTCTTCATGAATATCATCTTCTTGGAATGTGTTTGGAAACTTCCTTCCTTTGTATTTGCTTTGATGAGTTATTCGGAAAACTCTTGATATTCCCATGGCCGATCTTGATGCCTCCCACATAGATGGATGCATGATTTTATTATCTTCGTGAAAGCTTCATCATCTAGATCATTCTCGCCCTTGCCAACTTATCACTCTTGGCCATGTTATCCAATTGTCTTTGCCATCTTGTTCTCACGGCATAGTCATCCTTATTACACAGCTCAATAAATATGTCCTAAGGGAACTAGTAACTAGTCTAGGAATTAAAGACAATAACTAAAAGCTAAGCTAAGAAATAATGACAAGCTAAAAGAAAAACATGGTCTCGGCCAAGACCAACAAGAAGGCCGAATAAAATGTCTTCTTCTTAAAATTTTCATGTCCAATCTTCAATCCCGCTCCATATTCCATGCCATTTTAATCTTAAATCCAGCTCCATATTGATAAGTCTCTTCCATAAGATGGTGAACTTCCACATCTGCCCGGGAGTTCCTCTTTGTAGGAAGGATACAAGAAATAAGGTTTTGGTTCTAAGTCAACGTCCTTGCCATATGTAGGATAACCGAGCCGTGTAACATCCAATTTATCGTTAGAGAAAACAATGGCTCCTTCGTCTTGAATTAAGATGGTATCACCTTCAACTTCACATAATACTTTCATGTTTGGGATAGGAGCTGCAAAAGGGCTGCAATCATGAATGAAAGGTTGACAAAAAGAAGTCAAGTCACAGATGTTTTTTATCACACTTAAATTAGCACGCTCGGTCCAACCCCGAGTAGTCTCCACTTTGGGTGGATTAACTTGAATGTCCTCAGATGATGTTAAGTATCCCAAGGTTGGCCGAAGTACCTCGTGTAAGGAAGAGCTTAGAGCGTCAAATGATCGAAATGGCATTAGAAGCCATTCGTTCAAACGGTACTCGATCTTGAAGGCCAATATTTCGCAAGGACCATCCGCCCTTGGCATTTGACTATCTCTCAAATTCAATGATCCGAATACCAACCAAGTCAAACCAAGCCTAGCCAAATGTTACCAATGGACCAAAGGTTGCACCATACCAAATTCCTAATCGTATGTGTGATACTTGAGTCACGCACCGCCCAATGTTCTAATAGAGAAAGCAATGGATGCTTGTTCTTGGGTTAGGCCGGTATTGACATCAATTACTCTCTCTTCACGTTCCGCATCAAGTGGTAACTCAACATTCGGAATAGGTGTATCAAAGGCATTGTAACTTCGGATGACATAATGATAGGAAAGAGACAAACCATATACGCCTTGTATCACACTTGTATTTTTTAACCAAGTTCGGATGGTTCCCACTCCGGATGGGTTAATATGAAGGCTCCCAGATAATACCTTGTATCCTTGGATCAAACATTCCTTGTGCATGAGACTTAACGTAAGAGCTTGGAACGTTGCGTAACCTAAATGGCATTATAGGCCATTCATAGCAACCATTCTTGAATTCGAACATCGTCTTCCTTTCATCTCCTTCTCGAATCTTCGTTTGTTAGGATCCATTTCTCAATTCAATTTCGGAAGACAATTTAGCTCCACCTGATTCATAAAAAATATATCTCAATCCCGGATTAGGAAGTTTGCACCCAATGATGGTGTTGTCGACAATTGGGATATCAATACATGTGTGCCAAGTCACCTTTTCTTTTCGCCCCAACAAGTCGGGTACCGTAGATGGACCGAAGTTCTTTTGGAAAAGACCCTCATTTGGTGTTTCTTACACTCACTTAGCCCTTTCTAGATTGTTCACATAGTCTTTATGGTTTGGTAATGAACCTCTTAGAAATAAACCAAGAGTAGTTTCAACATTTTCCATCGGTAGTGGTCCGATTGCAAGTTAAAAATCCGCACATGCATCCCTCAAGAGTTCCTTAGGGTCGGCATTTCCATCTGTGTCCTCCACGAGGCCTTCCTTGCATGCCAATGAGTCTATAGACTCCCCTTCTTTGATTCTTATTCTATCCTTCATGCATCAAGTGAGAGAGCCTCGGTTCAGCATTTCTCGACACTTCATATTTTTATCTCTTTCACCTTACTCGGTGACAATGGCACCAATCGGATTTTGTTTTCATTCTTTAGAAAATAATATTTCTTTTCTTTATCATTTTGCACCTTCCTGTCAATGACTCTCCTTATGTCTCCTCATGTACTTCAAGAACACTCAACACATGTTGGAGTACTAAATTTTCATGCTCCTTTGCAAGAGTAACATTTTCTTTCACGAACTCCTCGATTATGGATTTCACCATAAAAAGGGAATCCTCTCTTTTGTGACTGCCCAATGGGTTAGTGAACAAGGTACAACTCCTCTCATGCCTAGGGATGCTCTGTCCAACGCTGGGTTAAGATTTATTTCTTGCGGCATGCTCTGCAAGTTCCTTTTTCAAGGCTTGCACACGTTCCGCAAGAATGTCACTTACGATCCTCCTTAGTCTATCTTTTTTTTACGTGAGACATAGAGTCAAAATGTGGGATGGGATGGCCTCTCTTTCATACCAATATGATATATGTAAGGGGGGGTGTAAGTTTGTAAGTGGGTCAAGTCTTTGTTATATTTGGGTCGACCCCAAAAATGGACAAGAAAGTGGGGTTCTCAGTTCATCGGCTATTGCCGGGCAGTGGGTATTAGGAGGCTGTTTCGGGTGGAATTAGAGGGAGTTTGGGTTAGACATTTTATGGGGGTGTTACGGGTGTGATTAAGGTGGGGATGATTCTCGGGGTTTGGTGCTGGAGTAGTGGCGAGGAGACGGAATATGGTTGAAATAGTGAGGTCTAGGGTTTATTGGGTTCTACCAGTAATGTAGAGTTTGGTGACTGTTTCGGGTAGTTTTATGAAGAAGTGAGTTTTGGCGTTGTAGAGGGATGTCCCGAGGGTGTTGCGGGAGATTGTGGTGGAAGGAATTTGGTTCTTAGTGGTGGTATGATCTCGGAGATGAACTGGGATAGTGAGGTCCGATAAGGGGAAGGTGGGTATGTTGGTAAGGTTGGTTGTGTTTGTCTAGGGATGCAGGTAGATTCGGGTAGTGTCCATTTGAATGGAGGCTGGAGGGATGGTTTGGTGTATAGTGGATCAAGGAAACAAGTAACTTGGATAAGGAATGGACACGGGATTCTAGGTGCAAACCCGAGTACACACCAAGTGCTATACGGTCGATATGGTAAGGATATTGACACAAGGGTTTTATTACTCGAGTCGACACCAAGATGTATTTGGTAAATTGGACAAGGATTAGATTGAGGTTTATGACTACAATGCTCAATACTAACCAAGTGAGGGTGACCGGAACCTTAAAAGATAACACAAAATACACGACCGGGTTGAATACCTTAGGTTTTGAGTAAAACTCACTTTTTATATATCATCAATAACTCTCTTTTTACAACATCCTAGTTGAATTATGTAATGTCAGCCAACATGGTCATGGTTTTCATTCTATATCGAGTCAAGTGATGTAATTCTGGCATAAGTGTTATAGTCGGCACTCTAGTTGAATTATTAATATTAGCCGAGATGTCATGGTTTTCATTATATATCGAGTCAAGTGATGTAATTCTGGCCCAAGTGCTGCAGTCATCACTCCAGTTGAATGATGTAATGCTAGCCGAGATGGTCATGGTTTTCATTCTATATCGAGTCTGGTGATGTAATTCCTGCCCATCTACAGTTGAATGAGGTAATACCAGCCAACATCATCATGGTTTTGATTCTATATCGAGTTAGGTGAAGTAATTCCGGCATAAGTGCTACAGTCGTCACTCTAGTTGAATGATGTATTGCCGACCGAGATGTCATAGTTTTCATTCTATATCCAGTCAAGTAATGTAATTCTGGCCCAAGTGTTGCAGTCATCACTCTAGTTTAATGATGTAATGCTAGATGAGATGCCATGGTTTTCATTGTATATGGAGTTAGGTGATGTAATTCTGGCCCAAGTGCTGCAGTCGTCACTCCAGTTGAACTATGTAATGCCAGCCAACATGGTCATGGTTTTCATTTTATATCGAGTCAAGTGATGTAATTTTGGCCCAAGTGCTGCAGTCGTCACTCCTGTTGAATGATGTAATGCTAGCCGAGATGGTCATGGTTTTCATTATATATCGAGTCAAGTGATGTAATTCCTGCCCATCTACAGTTGTCACTACAGTTGAATGAAGTAATGCCAGCCAATATCGTCATGGTTTTGATTCTATATCGAGTTAGGTGAAGTAATTCCTGCCGAAGTGCTACAGTCGTTACTCTAGTTGAATGATGTATTGCTAGCCGAGATGTCATGGTTTTTATTCTACATCCTGTCAAGTAATGTAATTCTAGCCCAAGTGTTGCAGTCGTCACTCTAGTTTATTGATATAATGCTAGCTGAGATGCCATAGTTTTCATTGTGTATGGAGTCAGGTGATGTAATTCTAGCCTAAGTGCTGCAGCCGTCACTCCAGTTGAATGATTTAATGCCGGCCGTGATGGTCATGGTTTTCATTCTATATCGAATCAGGTGATGTAAGTTCGGCTCAAGTGTTGCATTCGTCACACCAGTTGAATGATGTAATGACAGCCAATATGGTAATGATTCTCATTCTATATTGAGTCAGGTGATGTAATACTGGCCCTAGTGCTGCAGTCATAACTCTAGTTGAATGATGTAATCCCACCTGAGATTTCATGGTTTTTATTCTATATCGAGTTAGGTGATGTAAT
Organism: Anisodus tanguticus; assembly: GCA_034509755.1. Classification (NCBI taxonomy): domain Eukaryota; kingdom Viridiplantae; phylum Streptophyta; class Magnoliopsida; order Solanales; family Solanaceae; genus Anisodus; species Anisodus tanguticus. The sequence continues at coordinate 17,663,608 of CM067558.1, forward strand.
TTTGTCCCAAGTGTTGCAGTCATCACTCCAGTTGAATAATGTAATGCCATCCAAGTTTTCATCTTTTTCATTCTATATCGAGTTAGATGATGTAATTCCATCCATAGTGTTGTAGTCATAACTCAAGTTGAATTATGTAATGCCAGCCAACATGGTCATTGTTTTCATTATATATTGAGTCATGTGATGTAATTTCGGCCCAAGTGTTGCAGTCATCATACCAGTTGAATGATGTAATGCCAGCCGACATGGTCATGGTTTTCATTCTATATCGAGTCAACTGATATAATTATGGCAGAAGTGCTGCATTCGTCACTCCAGTTGAATGTTGTAATTCCAGTTAAGATGGTCATGGTTTTCATTCTATATCCTGTCAGGTGATGTAATACTGGCCCAAGTAATGCAGTCATCACTCTAGTTGAATGATGTAATGCCAACTGAAATTTCATGGTTTTCATTCTATATCGAGTTAGGTGATGTAATTACGTCCCTAGTGTTGTAGTCGTCACTCCAGTTGAATTATGTATTGTCAGCCAACATAGTCATGGTTTTCATTCTATATCGAGTCAAGTGATGTAATTATGGCATAAGTGTTATAGTCGGCACTCCAGTTGAATTATTAATATTAGCCGAGATGTTATGGTTTTCATTATATATCGAGTCAAGTGATGTAATTCTGGCCCAAGTAATGTAGTCATCCCTCTAGTTGAATGATGTAATGCCAACTGAATGAAGTAATGCCAGCCAACATCGTCATGGTTTTGATTCTATATCGAGTTAGGTGAAGTAATTCCTGCCCAAGTGCTACAGTCGTCACTCTAGTTGAATGATGTATTGCCAGCCGAGATGTCATGGTTTTTATTCTATATCCAGTCAAGTAATGTAGTTCTGGCCCAAGTGTTGCAGTCGTCACTCTAGTTTATTGATGTAATGCTAGCTGAGATGCCATGGTTTTCATTGTATATGGAGTTAGGCGATGTAATTCTAGCCCAAGTGCTGCAGTCGTGACTCCAGTTGTATGATTTAATGCCGGCCGTGATGGTCATGGTTTTCATTCTATATCGAATCAGGTGATGTAAGTTCGGCTCAAGTGTTGCATTTGTTACACCAGTTGAATGATGTAATGACAACCAATATGGTAATGGTTCTCATTCTGTATTGAGTCAGGTGATGTAATACTGGCCCTAGTGCAGCAGTCATAACTCTAGTTGAATGATGTAATCCCAGCTGAGATTTCATGGTTTTTATTCTATATCGAGTTAGGTGATGTAATTTTGTCCTAAGTGTTGCAGTCATTACTCCAGTTGATTAATGTAATGCCAGCCAAGATTTCATGGTTTTCATTCTATATCGACTTAGATGATGTAATTTCGTCCATGGTATTGTAGTCGTCACTCCAGTGGAATTATGTAATGCCAGCCAACATGATCATGGTTTTCATTATATATTGAGTCAGGTGATGTAATTTCGGCCCAAGTGTTGCAGTCATCATTCCAGTTGAATGATGTAATACCAGCTGACATGGTCATGGTTTTCATTCTACATCGAGTCAACTGATATAATTCTGGCCGAAGTGCCGCATTCGTCACTCCAGTTGAATGTTGTAATGCCAGTTAAGATGGTCATGGTTTTCATTCTATATCCTATCAGGTGATGTAATACTGGCACAAGTAATGCAGTCATCACTCTAGTTGAATGATGTAATGCCAACTGAATGAAGTAATGCTAGCCAACATCGTCATGGTTTTGATTCTATATCGAGTTAGGTGAAGTAATTCCTGCCCAAGTGCTACAGTCGTCACTCTAGTTTAATGATGTATTGCCAGCCGAGATGTCATGGTTTTTATTCTATATCCAGTCAAGTAATGTAATTCTGGCCCAAGTGTTGCTGTCGTCACTCTAGTTTATTGATGTAATGCTAGCTGAGATGCCATGGTTTCAATTGTATATGGAGTTAGGCGATGTAATTCTAGCCCAAGTGTTGCAGTCGTGACTCCAGTTGAATGATTTAATGCCGGTCGTGATGGTCATGGTTTTCGTTCTATATCGAATCAGGTGATGTAAGTTCAGCTCAAGTGTTGCATTTGTTACACCAGTTGAATGATGTAATGACAACCAATATGGTAATGGTTCTCATTCTGTATTGAGTCAGGTGATGTAATACTGGCCCTAGTGCAGAAGTCATAACTCTAGTTGAATGATGTAATCCCAGCTGAGATTTCATGGTTTTTATTCTATATCGAGTTAGGTGATGTAATTTTGTCCCAAGTGTTACACTCATTTCTCCAGTTGAATAATGTAATGCCAACCAAGATTTCATGGTTTTCATTCTATATTGACTTAGATGATGTAATTTCGTCCATAGTGTTGTTGTCGTCACTCCAGTTGAATTATATAATGCCAGCCAACATGATAATGGTTTTCATTATATATTGAGTCAGGTGATGTAATTTCGGCCCAAGTGTTGCAGTCATCATTCCAGTTGAATGATGTAATGCCAGCTGACATGGTCTTGGTTTTCGTTCTATATCGAGTCAACTGATATAATTCTGGCCGAAGTGATGCATTCGTCACTCCAGTTGAATGTTGTAATGCCAGTTAAGATGGTCATGGTTTTCATTCTATATCCTGTGAGGTGATGTAATACTGGCCCAAGTAATGCTGTCATCCCTCTAGATGAATGATGTAATGCCAACTGAAATTTAATGGTTTTCATTCTATATCGAGATAGGTGATGTAATTACGTCCCTAGTGTTGCAGTCGTCACTCCAGTTGAATTATGTAATGTCAGCCAACATGGTCATGGTTTTCATTCTATATCGAGTCAAGTGATGTAATTCTGGCATAAGTGTTATAGTCGGTACTCTAGTTGAATTATTAATATTAGCCGAGATGTCATGGTTTTCATTATATATCGAGTCAAGTGATGTAATTCTGGCCCAAGTGCTGCAGTCGTCACTCCAGTTGAAAGATGTAATGCTAGCCGAGATTGTCATGGTTTTCATTCTATATCGAGTCTGGTGATGTAATTCCTGCCCATCTACAGTTGTCACTACAGTTGAATGAGGTAATTCCAGCCAACATCGTCATGGTTTTGATTCAATATCGAGTTAGGTGAAGTAATTCCGGCATAAGTGCTACAGTCGTCACTCTAGTTGAATGATGTATTGTCGGCCGAGATGTCATAGTTTTCATTCTATATCCAGTCAAGTAATGTAATTCTGGCCCAAGTGTTGCAGTCATCACTCTAGTTTAATGATGTAATGCTAGCTGAGATGCCATAGTTTTCATTGTATATGGTGTCAGGTGATGTAATTCTAGCCCAAGTGGTGCAGTCGTCACTACAGTTGAATGATGTAATGCCGGCCGAGATGGTTACGGTTTTCATTCTATATCGAATCAGGTGATGTAAGTTCGGATCAAGTATTGCATTCGTCACTCCAGTTGAATGATGTAATGACAGCCAATATGGTAATGGTTCTTATTCTATATTGAGTCAGGTGATGTAAAACTGGCCTTAGTGCTGCAGTCATAACTCTAGTTGAATGATGTAATACCAGCTGAGATTTCATGGTTTTCATTCTATATCGAGTTAGGTGATGTAATTTTGTCCCAAGTGTTGCAGTCATCACTCCAGTTGAATAATGTAATGCCAGCCAAGATTTCATGGTTTTCATTCTATATCGTGTTAGATGATGTAATTCCGTCCATAGTGTTGTAGTCGTCACTCCAGTTGAATTATGTAATGCCAGCCAACATGGTCTTGGTTTTCATTATATATTGAGTCAGGTGATGTAATTTTGGCCCAAGTGTTGCAGTCATTATTCCAGTTGAATGATGTATTGTCAGCCGACATGGTCATGATTTTCATTCTGTATCGAGTCAACTGATATAATTCTGGCCGAAGTGCTACATTCGTCACTCCAGTTGAATGTTGTAATAGCAGTTAAGATGTTCATGGTTTTCATTCTATATCCTGTCAGGTGATGTAATACTGGCCCAAGTAATGCAGTCATCACTCTAGTTGAATGATGTAATGCCAACTGAGATTTCATGGTTTTCATTCTATATCGAGTTGGGTGATGTAATTACGTCCCAGTCGTCACTCAAGTTGAATTATGTAATGTCAGCCAACATGTTCATGGTTTTCATTCTATATCGAGTCAAGTGATGTAATTCCGGCATAAGTGTTATAGTCGGCACTTAGCTTGAATTATTAATATTAGCCGAGATGTCATGGTTTTCATTCTATATCGAGTCAAGTGATAAAGTTCTGGCCCAAGTGCTGCAGTCGTCACTCCTATTGAATGATGTAATGCTAGCCGAGATGGTAATGGTTTTCATTATATATCGAGTCAAGTGATGTAATTCCTGCCCATCTACAGTTGAATGAAGTAATGCCAGCCAACATCGTCATGGTTTTGATTCTATATCGAGTTAGGTGAAGTAATTCCGGCCCAAGTGCTACGGTCGTCACTCTAGTTGAATGAGGTATTGCCGCCGAGATGTCATGGTTTTCATTCTATATCCGGTCAAGTAATGTAATTCGGCTTAAGTGTTGCGTATCGTCACTCAAGTTTAATGATGTAATGCTAGCCGAGATGCCATGGCTTTCATTGTATATGGAGTCATGTGATGTAATTCTAGCCCAAGTGCTATAGTCGTCACTTCAGTCGAATGATTTAATGTCGGCCCAGATGGTCATGGTTTTCATTCTATATCGAATCAGGTGATGTAAGTTCGGCTCAAGTGTTGCATTCGTCACACTAGTTGAATGATGTAATGACAGCCAATATGGTAATGGTTCTCATTCTATAGTGAGTCAGGTGATGTAATACTGGCCCTAGTGCTGCAGTCATAACTCTAGTTGAATGATGTAATCCCAGCTGAGATTTTATGGTTTCATTCTATATCGAGTTAGGTGATGTAATTTCATCCCAAGTGTTGCAGTCATTACTCCAGTTGAATAATGTAATGCCAACCAAGATTTCATGGTTTTCATTCTATATCGGCTTAGATGATGTAATTCCATTCATAGTGTTGTAGTCGTCACTCTAGTTGAATTATGTAATGCCTGCCAACATGGTCATGTTTTCATTATATATTGAGTCAGGTGATGTAGATTCGGCCCAAGTGTTGCAGTCATCATTCCAGTTGAATGATGTAATGCCAGCCGACATGGTCATGGTTTTCATTCTATATCGAGTGAACTGATATAATTCGGGACGAAGTCTTCGCATTCGTCACTCCGGTTGAATGTTGTAATGCCAAGTAAAGATGGTAATGGTTTACATTCTATATCTTGTCGTGTGATGTAATATCGGCCCAAGTAATGCAAATCATCACTCTAGTTGAATGATGTAATGCCAACCGAGATTTCATAGTTTTCATTCTATATCGGGTTAGGTGATGTAATTACGTCCCTAGTGTTGCCGTCGTCACTCCAGTTGAATTATGTAATGTCAACCAACATGGTCATGGTTTTCATTATATATCGAGTCAAGTGATGTAATTCTGGCCCAAGTGCTGCAGTCGTCACTCCAGTTGAAAGATGTAATGCTAGCCGAGATTGTCATGGTTTTCATTCTATATCGAGTCTGGTGATGTAATTCCTGCCCATCTACAGTTGTCACTACAGTTGAATGAGGTAATGCCAGCCAACATCGTCATGGTTTTGATTCAATATCGAGTTAGGTGAAGTAATTCCGGCATAAGTGCTACAGTCGTCACTCTAGTTGAATGATGTATTGTCGGTCGAGATGTCATAGTTTTTATTCTATATCCAGTCAAGTAATGTAATTCTGTCCCAAGTGTTGCAGTCATCACTCTAGTTTAATGATGTAATGCTAGTTGAGATGCCATAGTTTCATTGTATATGGTGTCAGGTGATGTAATTCTAGCCCAAGTGGTGCAGTCGTCACTACAGTTGAATGATGTAATGCCGGCCGAGATGGTTACGGTTTTCATTCTATATCGAATCAGGTGATGTAAGTTCGGATCAAGTATTGCATTCGTCACTCCAGTTGAATGATGTAATGACAGCCAATATGGTAATGGTTCTTATTATATATTGAGTCAGGTGATGTAAAACTGGCCTTAGTGCTGCAGTCATAACTCTAGTTTAATGATGTAATACCAGCTGAGATTTCATGGTTTTCATTCTATATCGAGTTAGGTGATGTAATTTTGTCCCAAGTGTTGCAGTCATCACTCCAGTTGAATAATGTAATGCCAGCCAAGATTTCATGGTTTTCATTCTATATCGTGTTAGATGATGTAATTCCGTCCATAGTGTTGTAGTCGTCACTCCAGTTGAATTATGTAATGCCAGCCAACATGGTCTTGGTTTTCATTATATATTGAGTCAGGTGATGTAATTTTGGCCCAAGTGTTGCAGTCATTATTCCAGTTGAATGATGTATTGTCAGCCGACATGGTCATGATTTTCATTCTGTATCGAGTCAACTGATATAATTCTGGCCGAAGTGCTACATTCGTCACTCCAGTTGAATGTTGTAATAGCAGTTAAGATGTTCATGGTTTTCATTCTATATCCTGTCAGGTGATGTAATACCGGCCCAAGTAATGCAGTCATCACTCTAGTTGAATGATGTAATGCCAACTGAGATTTCATGGTTTTCATTCTATATCGAGTTGGGTGATGTAATTACGTCCCAGTCGTCACTCAAGTTGAATTATGTAATGTCAGCCAACATGTTCATGGTTTTCATTCTATATCGAGTCAAGTGATGTAATTCCGGCATAAGTGTTATAGTCGGCACTGCAGTTGAATTATTAATATTAGCCGAGATGTCATGGTTTTCATTCTATATCGAGTCAAGTGATAAAGTTCTGGCCCAAGTGCTGCAGTCGTCACTCCTATTGAATGATGTAATGCTAGCCGAGATGGTAATGGTTTTCATTATATATCGAGTCAAGTGATGTAATTCCTGCCCATCTACAGTTGAATGAAGTAATGCCAGCCAACATCGTCATGGTTTTGATTCTATATCGAGTTAGGTGAAGTAATTCCGGCCCAAGTGCTACAGTCGTCACTCTAGTTGAATGAGGTATTGCCGGCCGAGATGTCATGGTTTTCATTCTATATCCAGTCAAGTAATGTAATTCTGGCTTAAGTGTTGCAGTCGTCACTCAAGTTTAATGATGTAATGCTATGAGATGCCATGGCTTTCATTGTATATGGAGTCATGTGATGTAATTCTAGCCCAAGTGCTATAGTCGTCACTTCAGTCGAATGATTTAATGTCGGCCCAGATGGTCATGGTTTTCATTCTATATCGAATCAGGTGATGTAAGTTCGGCTCAAGTGTTGCATTCGTCACACTAGTTGAATGATGTAATGACAGCCAATATGGTAATGGTTCTCATTCTATAGTGAGTCAGGTGATGTAATACTGGCCCTAGTGCTGCAGTCATAACTCTAGTTGAATGATGTAATCCCAGCTGAGATTTTATGGTTTCATTCTATATCGAGTTAGGTGATGTAATTTCATCCCAAGTGTTGCAGTCATTACTCCAGTTGAATAATGTAATGCCAACCAAGATTTCATGGTTTTCATTCTATATCGGCTTAGATGATGTAATTCCATCCATAGTGTTGTAGTCGTCACTCTAGTTGAATTATGTAATGCCTGCCAACATGGTCATGTTTTCATTATATATTGAGTCAGGTGATGTAGATTCGGCCCAAGTGTTGCAGTCATCATTCCAGTTGAATGATGTAATGCCAGCCGACATGGTCATGGTTTTCATTCTATATCGAGTGAACTGATATAATTCTGGACGAAGTGCTGCATTCGTCACTCCAGTTGAATGTTGTAATGCCAGTAAAGATGGTAATGGTTTACATTCTATATCTTGTCAGGTGATGTAATACTGGCCCAAGTAATGCAGTCATCACTCTAGTTGAATGATGTAATGCCAACTGAGATTTCATAGTTTTCATTCTATATCGGGTTAGGTGATGTAATTACGTCCCTAGTGTTGCCGTCGTCACTCCAGTTGAATTATGTAATGTCAACCAACATGGTCATGGTTTTCATTATATATCGAGTCAAGTGATGTAATTCTGGCCCAAGTGCTGCAGTCGTCACTCCAGTTGAAAGATGTAATGCTAGCCGAGATTGTCATGGTTTTCATTCTATATCGAGTCTGGTGATGTAATTCCTGCCCATCTACAGTTGTCACTACAGTTGAATGAGGTAATGCCAGCCAACATCGTCATGGTTTTGATTCAATATCGAGTTAGGTGAAGTAATTCCGGCATAAGTGCTACAGTCGTCACTCTAGTTGAATGATGTATTGTCGGTCGAGATGTCATAGTTTTTATTCTATATCCAGTCAAGTAATGTAATTCTGTCCCAAGTGTTGCAGTCATCACTCTAGTTTAATGATGTAATGCTAGTTGAGATGCCATAGTTTCATTGTATATGGTGTCAGGTGATGTAATTCTAGCCCAAGTGGTGCAGTCGTCACTACAGTTGAATGATGTAATGCCGGCCGAGATGGTTACGGTTTTCATTCTATATCGAATCAGGTGATGTAAGTTCGGATCAAGTATTGCATTCGTCACTCCAGTTGAATGATGTAATGACAGCCAATATGGTAATGGTTCTTATTATATATTGAGTCAGGTGATGTAAAACTGGCCTTAGTGCTGCAGTCATAACTCTAGTTTAATGATGTAATACCAGCTGAGATTTCATGGTTTTCATTCTATATCGAGTTAGGTGATGTAATTTTGTCCCAAGTGTTGCAGTCATCACTCCAGTTGAATAATGTAATGCCAGCCAAGATTTCATGGTTTTCATTCTATATCGTGTTAGATGATGTAATTCCGTCCATAGTGTTGTAGTCGTCACTCCAGTTGAATTATGTAATGCCAGCCAACATGGTCTTGGTTTTCATTATATATTGAGTCAGGTGATGTAATTTTGGCCCAAGTGTTGCAGTCATTATTCCAGTTGAATGATGTATTGTCAGCCGACATGGTCATGATTTTCATTCTGTATCGAGTCAACTGATATAATTCTGGCCGAAGTGCTACATTCGTCACTCCAGTTGAATGTTGTAATAGCAGTTAAGATGTTCATGGTTTTCATTCTATATCCTGTCAGGTGATGTAATACTGGCCCAAGTAATGCAGTCATCACTCTAGTTGAATGATGTAATGCCAACTGAGATTTCATGGTTTTCATTCTATATCGAGTTGGGTGATGTAATTACGTCCCAGTCGTCACTCAAGTTGAATTATGTAATGTCAGCCAACATGTTCATGGTTTTCATTCTATATCGAGTCAAGTGATGTAATTCCGGCATAAGTGTTATAGTCGGACTTTGCGCAGTTGAATTATTAATATTAGCCGAGATGTCATGGTTTTCATTCTATATCGAGTCAAGTGATAAAGTTCGGCCCAAGTCTTTGCGGTCGTCACTCCTATTGAATGATGTAATGCTAGCCGAGATGGTAATGGTTTTCATTATATATCGAGTCAAGTGATGTAATTCCTGCCCATCTACAGTTGAATGAAGTAATGCCAGCCAACATCGTCATGGTTTTGATTCTATATCGAGTTAGGTGAAGTAATTCCGGCCCAAGTGCTACAGTCGTCACTCTAGTTGAATGAGGTATTGCCGGCCGAGATGTCATGGTTTTCATTCTATATCCAGTCAAGTAATGTAATTCTGGCTTAAGTGTTGCAGTCGTCACTCAAGTTTAATGATGTAATGCTAGCTGAGATGCCATGGCTTTCATTGTATATGGAGTCATGTGATGTAATTCTAGCCCAAGTGCTATAGTCGTCACTTCAGTCGAATGATTTAATGTCGGCCCAGATGGTCATGGTTTTCATTCTATATCGAATCAGGTGATGTAAGTTCGGCTCAAGTGTTGCATTCGTCACACTAGTTGAATGATGTAATGACAGCCAATATGGTAATGGTTCTCATTCTATAGTGAGTCAGGTGATGTAATACTGGCCCTAGTGCTGCAGTCATAACTCTAGTTGAATGATGTAATCCCAGCTGAGATTTTATGGTTTCATTCTATATCGAGTTAGGTGATGTAATTTCATCCCAAGTGTTGCAGTCATTACTCCAGTTGAATAATGTAATGCCAACCAAGATTTCATGGTTTTCATTCTATATCGGCTTAGATGATGTAATTCCATCCATAGTGTTGTAGTCGTCACTCTAGTTGAATTATGTAATGCCTGCCAACATGGTCATGTTTTCATTATATATTGAGTCAGGTGATGTAGATTCGGCCCAAGTGTTGCAGTCATCATTCCAGTTGAATGATGTAATGCCAGCCGACATGGTCATGGTTTTCATTCTATATCGAGTGAACTGATATAATTCTGGACGAAGTGCTGCATTCGTCACTCCAGTTGAATGTTGTAATGCCAGTAAAGATGGTAATGGTTTACATTCTATATCTTGTCAGGTGATGTAATACTGGCCCAAGTAATGCAGTCATTACTCTAGTTGAATGATGTAATGCCAACTGAGATTTCATAGTTTTCATTCTATATCGGGTTAGGTGATGTAATTACGTCCCTAGTGTTGGCGTCGTCACTCCAGTTGAATTATGTAATGTCTACCAACATGGTCATGGTTTTCATTCTATATCGAGTCAAGTGATGTAATTCTGGCATAAGTGTTATAGTCGGCACTGCAGTTGAATTATTAATATTAGCCGAGATGTCATGGTTTTAATTATATATCGAGTCAAGTGATGTAATTCTGGACCAAGTGCTGCAGTCGTCACTCCAGTTGAATGATGTAATGCTAGCCGAGATGGTCATGGTTTTCATTCTATATCGAGTCTGGTGATGTAATTCCTGCCCATCTACAGTTGTCACTACAGTTGAATGAGGTAATGCCAGCCAACATCGTCATGGTTTTGATTCTATATCGAGTTAGGTGAAGTAATTCCGGCCCAAGTGCTACAGTCGTCACTCTAGTTGAATGAGGTATTGCCGGCCGAGATGTCATGGTTTTCATTCTATATCCAGTCAAGTAATGTAATTCTGGCTTAAGTGTTGCAGTCGTCACTCAAGTTTAATGATGTAATGCTAGCTGAGATGCCATGGCTTTCATTGTATATGGAGTCATGTGATGTAATTCTAGCCCAAGTGCTATAGTCGTCACTTCAGTCGAATGATTTAATGTCGGCCCAGATGGTCATGGTTTTCATTCTATATCGAATCAGGTGATGTAAGTTCGGCTCAAGTGTTGCATTCGTCACACTAGTTGAATGATGTAATGACAGCCAATATGGTAATGGTTCTCATTCTATAGTGAGTCGGTGATGTAATACTGGCCCTAGTCTTTGCGATCATAACTCTAGTTGAATGATGTAATCCCAGCTGAGATTTTATGGTTTTCATTCTATATCGAGTTAGGTGATGTAATTTCATCCCAAGTGTTGCAGTCATTACTTCAGTTGAATAATGTAATGCCAACCAAGATTTCATGGTTTTCATTCTATATCGGCTTAGATGATGTAATTCCATCCATAGTGTTGTAGTCGTCACTCTAGTTGAATTATGTAATGCCTGCCAACATGGTCATGTTTTCATTATATATTGAGTAAGGTGATGTAGATTCGGCCCAAGTGTTGCAGTAAGCATTCCAGTTGAATGATGTAATGCCAGCCGACATGGTCATGGTTTTCATTCTATATCGAGTGAACTGATATAATTCTGGACGAAGTGCTGCATTCGTCACTCCAGTTGAATGTTGTAATGCCAGTAAAGATGGTAATGGTTTACATTCTATATCTTGTCAGGTGATGTAATACCGGCCCAAGTAATGCAGTCATCACTCTAGTTGAATGATGTAATGCCAACTGAGATTTCATAGTTTTCATTCTATATCGGGTTAGGTGATGTAATTACGTCCCTAGTGTTGCCGTCGTCACTCCAGTTGAATTATGTAATGTCAACCAACATGGTCATGGTTTTCATTATATATCGAGTCAAGTGATGTAATTCTGGCCCAAGTGCTGCAGTCGTCACTCCAGTTGAAAGATGTAATGCTAGCCGAGATTGTCATGGTTTTCATTCTATATCGAGTCTGGTGATGTAATTCCTGCCCATCTACAGTTGTCACTACAGTTGAATGAGGTAATGCCAGCCAACATCGTCATGGTTTTGATTCAATATCGAGTTAGGTGAAGTAATTCCGGCATAAGTGCTACAGTCGTCACTCTAGTTGAATGATGTATTATCGGCCGAGATGTCATAGTTTTCATTCTATATCCAGTCAAGTAATGTAATTCTGGCCCAAGTGTTGCAGTCATCACTCTAGTTTAATGATGTAATGCTAGCTGAGATGCCATAGTTTTCATTGTATATGGTGTCAGGTGATGTAATTCTAGCCAAAGTGGTGCAGTCGTCACTACAGTTGAATGATGTAATGCCGGCCGAGATGGTTACGGTTTTCATTCTATATCGAATCAGGTGATGTAAGTTCGGATCAAGTATTGCATTCGTCACTCCAGTTGAATGATGTAATGACGACCAATATGGTAATGGTTCTTATTCTATATTGAGTCGGTGATGTAAAAGCGGCCTTAGTGTGCGATCATAACTCTAGTTGAATGATGTAATACCAGCTGAGATTTCATGGTTTTCATTCTATATCGAGTTAGGTGATGTAATTTTGTTCCAAGTGTTGCAGTCATCACTCCAGTTGAATAATGTAATGCCAGCCAAGATTTCATGGTTTTCATACTATATCGTGTTAGATGATGTAATTCCGTCCATAGTGTTGTAGTCGTCACTCCAGTTGAATTATGTAATGCCACCAACATGGTCTTGGTTTTCATTATATATTGAGTCGGTGATGTAATTTTGGCCCAAGTGTTGCGGTCATTATTCCGGTTGAATGATGTATTATCAGCCGACATGGTCATGATTTTCATTCTGTATCGAGTCAACTGATATAATTCTGGCCGAAGTGCTACATTCGTCACTCCAGTTGAATGTTGTAATAGCAGTTAAGATGTTCATGGTTTTCATTCTATATCCTGTCAGGTGATGTAATACTGGCCCAAGTAATGCAGTCATCACTCTAGTTGAATGATGTAATGCCAACTGAGATTTCATGGTTTTCATTCTATATCGAGTTGGGTGATGTAATTACGTCCCAGTCGTCACTCAAGTTGAATTATGTAATGTCAGCCAACATGTTCATGGTTTTCATTCTATATCGAGTCAAGTGATGTAATTCCGGCATAAGTGTTATAGTCGGCACTGCAGTTGAATTATTAATATTAGCCGAGATGTCATGGTTTTCATTCTATATCGAGTCAAGTGATAAAGTTCTGGCCCAAGTGATGCAGTCGTCACTCCTATTGAATGATGTAATGCTAGCCGAGATGGTAATGGTTTTCATTATATATCGAGTCAAGTGATGTAATTCCTGCCCATCTACAGTTGAATGAAGTAATGCCTGCCAACATCGTCATGGTTTTGATTCTATATCGAGTTAGGTGAAGTAATTCCGGCCCAAGTGCTACAGTCGTCACTCTAGTTGAATGAGGTATTGCCGGCCGAGATGTCATGGTTTTCATTCTATATCCAGTCAAGTAATGTAATTCTGGCTTAAGTGTTGCAGTCGTCACTCAAGTTTAATGATGTAATGCTAGCTGAGATGCCATGGCTTTCATTGTATATGGAGTCATGTGATGTAATTCTAGCCCAAGTGCTATAGTCGTCACTTCAGTCGAATGATTTAATGTCGGCCCAGATGGTCATGGTTTTCATTCTATATCGAATCAGGTGATGTAAGTTCGGCTCAAGTGTTGCATTCGTCACACTAGTTGAATGATGTAATGACAGCCAATATGGTAATGGTTCTCATTCTATAGTGAGTCAGGTGATGTAATACTGGCCCTAGTGCTGCAGTCATAACTCTAGTTGAATGATGTAATCCCAACTGAGATTTTATGGTTTCATTCTATATCGAGTTAGGTGATGTAATTTCATCCCAAGTGTTGCAGTCATTACTCCAGTTGAATAATGTAATGTCAACCAAGATTTCATGGTTTTCATTCTATATCGGTTAGATGATGTAATTCCATCCATAGTGTTGTAGTCGTCACTCTAGTTGAATTATGTAATGCCTGCCAACATGGTCATGTTTTCATTATATATTGAGTCAGGTGATGTCGATTCGGCCCAAGTGTTGCAGTCATCATTCCAGTTGAATGATGTAATGCCAGCCGACATGGTCATGGTTTTCATTATATATCGAGTGAAGCGATATAATTACGGACGAAGTCTTTGCATTCGTCACTCCAGTTGAATGTTGTAATGCCAGTAAAGATGGTAATGGTTTACATTCTATATCTTGTCAGGTGATGTAATACTGGCCCAAGTAATGCAGTCATCACTCTAGTTGAATGATGTAATGACAACTGAGATTTCATAGTTTTCATTCTATATCGGGTTAGGTGATGTAATTACGTCCCTAGTGTTGGCGTCGTCACTCCAGTTGAATTATGTAATGTCAACCAACATGGTCATGGTTTTCATTCTATATCGAGTCAAGTGATGTAATTCTGGCATAAGTGTTATAGTCGACGCGCATGATTGAATTATTAATATTAGCCGAGATGTCATGGTTTTAATTATATATCGAGTCAAGTGATGTAATTCTGGACCAAGTGCTGCAGTCGTCACTCCAGTTGAATGATGTAATGCTAGCCGAGATGGTCATGGTTTTCATTCTATATCGAGTCTGGTGATGTAATTCCTGCCCATCTACAGTTGTCACTACAGTTGAATGAGGTAATGCCAGCCAACATCGTCATGGTTTTGATTCTATATTGAGTTAGGTGAAGTAATTCCGGCCCAAGTGCTACAGTCGTCACTCTAGTTGAATGATGTATTGCCGGTCGAGATGTCATAGTTTTCATTCTATATCCAGTCAAGTAATGTAATTCTGGCCCAAGTGTTGCAGTCATCACTCTAGTTTAATGATGTAATGCTAGATGAGATGCCATGGTTTTCATTGTATATGGAGTCATGTGATGTAATTCTAGCCGAAGTGGTGCAGTCGTCACTCCAGTTGAATGATGTACTGCCGGCCGAGATTGTCATGGTTTTCATTCTATATCGAATCAGGTGATGTAAGTTCGGATCAAGTGTTGCATTCGGCACTCCAGTTGAATAATGTAATGACAGCCAATATGGTAATGGTTCTCATTCTATATTGAGTCAGGTGATGTAATACTGGCCTTAGTGCTGCAGTCATAACTCTAGTTGAATGATGTAATACCAGCTGAGATTTCATGGTTTTAATTCTATATCGAGTTAGGTGATATAATTTTTTCACAAGTGTTGCAGTCATCATTCCAGTTGAATAATGTAATGCCAGCCAAGATTTCATGGTTTTCATTCTATATCGAGTTAGATGATGTAATTCCGTCCATAGTGTTGTAGTCGTCACTCCAATTGAATTATGTAATGCCAGCCAACATGGTCTTGGTTTTCATTATATATTGAGTGAGGTGATGTAATTTCAGCCAAAGTGTAGCAGTCATCATTCCAGTTGAATGATGTAATGCCAGCCGACATGGTCATGGTTTTCATTCTATATCGAGTCAACTGATATAATTCTGGCCGAAGTGCTGCATTCGTCACTCCAGTTGAATGTTGTAATGCCAGTTAAGATGGTCATGGTTTTCATTCTATATCCTGTCAGGTGATGTAATACTGGCCCAAGTAATGCAGCCATCACTCTAGTTGAATGATGTACTGCTAACTGATATTTCATGGTTTTCATTCTATATCGAGTTAGGTGATGTAATTACGTCCCTATTGTTGCAGTCGTCACTCAAGTTGAATTATATAATGTCAGCCAACATGGTCATGGTTTTCATTCTATATCGAGTCAAGTGATGTAATTCCGGCATAAGTGTTGTAGTCGGCACTCCAGTTAAATTATTAATATTAGCCTAGATGTCATGGTTTTCATTCTATATCTAGACAAGTGATAAAATTCTGGCCCGAGTGCTGCAGTCGTCACTCCTGTCGAATGATGTAATGCTAGCCGAGATGGTAATGGTTTTCATTATATATCGAGTCAAGTGATGTAATGCCTGCCCATCTACAGTTGTCACTAAAGTTGAATGAAGTAATGCCAGCCAACATCGTTATGGTTTTGATTCTATATCGAGTTAGGTGAAGTAATTCCGGCCCAAGTGCTACAGTCGTCACTCTAGTAGAAAGATGTATTGCCGGCCGAGATGTCATGGTTTTCATTCTTTATCCAGTTAAGTAATGTAATTCTGCCCAAGTGTTGCAGTCGTCACTCTAGTTTATTGATGTAATGCTAGCTGAGATGCCATGGTTTTCATTGTATATGGAGTCAAGTGATGTAATTCTAGCCCAAGTGGTGCAGTCGTCACTCCACTTGAATGATGTAATGCCGGCCGAGATGGTTATGGTTTTCATTCTATATCGAATCAGGTGATGTAAGTTTGGATCAAGTATTGCATTCGTCACTCCAGTTGAATGATGTAATGACAGCCAATATGGTAATGGTTCTTATTCTATATTGAGTCAGGTGATGTAAAACTGGCCTTAGTGCTGCAGTCATAACTCTAGTTGAATGATGTAATACCAGCTGAGATTTCAAGGTTTTCATTCTATATCGAGTTAGGTGATGTAATTTTGTCCCAAGTGTTGCAGTCATCACTCCAGTTGAATAATGTAATGCCAGCCAAGATTTCATGGTTTTCATTCTATATCGAGTTAGATGATGTAATTCCGTCCATAGTGTTGAAGTCGTCACTCCAGTTTAATTATGTAATGCCATCCAACATGGTCTTGGTTTTCATTATATATTGAGTCAGGTGATGTAATTTCGGCCCAAGTGTTGCAGTCATCATTCCAGTTGAATGATGTAATGTCAGCCGACATGGTCATGATTTTCATTCTGTATCGAGTCAACTGATATAATTCTGGCCGAAGTGCTACATTCGTCACTCCAGTTGAATGTTGTAATAGCAGTTAAGATGTTCATGGTTTTCATTCTATATCCTGTCAGGTGATGTAATACTGGCCCAAGTAATGCAGTCATCACTCTAGTTGAATGATGTAATGCCAACTGAGATTTCATGGTTTTCATTCTATATCGAGTTGGGTGATGTAATTACGTCCCTAATGTTGCAGTCGTCACTCTGAATTATGTAATGTCAGCCAACATGTTCATGGTTTTCATTCTATATCGAGTCAAGTGATGTAATTCCGGCATAAGTGTTATAGTCGGCACTCCAGTTGAATTATTAATATTAGCCGAGATGTCATGGTTTTCATTCTATATCGAGTCAAGTGATAAAGTTCTGGCCCAAGTGCTACAGTCGTCACTCCTATTGAATGATGTAATGCTAGCCGAGATGGTAATGGTTTTCATTATATATCGAGTCAAGTGATGTAATTCCTGCCCATCTACAGTTGAATGAAGTAATGCCGGCCAACATCGTCATGGTTTTGATTCTATATCGAGTTAGGTGAAGTAATTCCGGCCCAAGTGCTACAGTCGTCACTCTAGTTGAATGAGGTATTGCCGGTCGAGATGTCATGGTTTTCATTCTATATCCAGTCAAGTAATGTAATTCTGGCCTAAGTGTTGCAGTCGTCACTCAAGTTTAATGATGTAATGCTAGCTGAGATGCCATGGCTTTCATTGTATATGGAGTCATGTGATGTAATTCTAGCCCAAGTGCTATAGTCGACCCTTCAGTCGAATGATTTAATGCCGGCCCAGATGGTCATGGTTTTCATTCTATATCGAATCATGTGATGTAAGTTCGGCTCAAGTGTTGCATTCGTCACACTAGTTGAATGATGTAATGACAGCCAATATGGTAATGGTTCTCATTCTATAGTGAGTCAGGTGATGTAATACTGGCCCTAGTGCTGCAGTCATAACTCTAGTTGAATGATGTAATCCCAGCTGAGATTTTATGGTTTTCATTCTATATCGAGTTAGGTGATGTAATTTCATCCCAAGTGTTGCAGTCATTACTCCAGTTGAATAATGTAATGCCAACCAAGATTTCATGGTTTTCATTCTATATCGGCTTAGATGATGTAATTCCATCCATAGTGTTGTAGTCGTCACTCTAGTTGAATTATGTAATGCCTGCCAACATGGTCATGTTTTCATTATATATTGAGTCAGGTGATGTAGATTCGGCACAAGTGTTGCAGTCATCATTCCAGTTGAATGATGTAATGCCAGCCGACATGGTTATGGTTTTCATTCTATATCGAGTGAACGATATAATTCGGCCGAAGTTTGCATTCGTCACTCCCGGTTGAATGTTGTAATGCCAGTAAAGATGGTAATGGTTTACATTCTATATCTTGTCAGGTGATGTAATACAGGCCCAAGTAATGCAGTCATCACTCTAGTTGAATGATGTAATGCCAACTGATATTTCATGGTTTTCATTCTTTATCGAGTTAGGTGATGTAATTATGTCCCTAGTGTTGCCGTCGTCACTCCAGTTGAATTATGTAATGTCAACCAACATGGTCATGGTTTTCATTCTATATCGAGTCAAGTGATGTAATTCTGGCATAGGTGTTATAGTCGGCACTGCAGTTGAATTATTAATATTAGCCGAGATGTTATGGTTTTAATTATATATCGAGTCAAGTGATGTAATTCTGGCCCAAGTGCTGCAGTCGTCACTCCAGTTGAATGATGTAATGCTAGCCGAGATGGTCGTGGTTTTCATTCTATATCGAGTTCGGTGATGTAATTCCTGCCCATCTACAGTTGTCACTACAGTTGAATAAGGTAATGCCAGCCAACATCGTCATGGTTTTGATTCTATATCGAGTTAGGTGAAGTAATTCCGGCCCAAGTGCTACAGTCGTCACTCTAGTTGAATGATGTATTGCCGGTCGAGATGTCATAGTTTTCAATCTATATCCAGTCAAGTAATGTAATTCTGGCCCAAGTGTTGCTGTCGTCACTCAAGTTTAATGATGTAATGCTAGCTGAGATGCCATGGCTTTCATTGTATATGGAGTCATGTGATGTAATTCTAGCCCAAGTGCTATAGTCGTCACTACAGTCGAATGATTTAATGTCGGCCCAGATGGTCATATTTTCATTATATATTGAGTCAGGTGATGTAGATTCGGCCCAAGTGTTGCAGTCATCATTCCAGTTGAATGATGTAATGCCAGCCGACATGGTCATGGGTTTTCATTCTATATCGAGTGAACTGATATAATTCTGGACGAAGTGCTGCATTCGTCACTCTAGTTGAATGTTGTAATGCCAGTAAAGATGGTAATGGTTTACATTCTATATCTTGTCAGGTGATGTAATACTGGCCCAAGTAATGCAGTCATCACTCTAGTTGAATTATGTAATGTCAACCAACATGGTCATGGTTTTCATTCTATATCGAGTCAAGTGATGTAATTCTGGCATAAGTGTTATAGTCGGCACTGCAGTTGAATTATTAATATTAGACGAGATGTCATGGTTTTAATTATATATCGAGTCAAGTAATGTAATTCTGGACCAAGTGCTGCAGTCGTCACTCCAGTTGAATGATGTAATGCTAGCCGAGATGGTCATGGTTTTCATTCTATATCGAGTCTGGTGATGTAATTCCTGCCCATCTACAGTTGTCACTACAGTTGAATGAGGTAATGCCAGCCAACATCGTCATGGTTTTGATTCTATATCGAGTTAGGTGAAGTAATTCCGGCCCAAGTGCTACAGTCGTCACACTAGTTGAATGATGTATTGCCGGTCGAGATGTCATAGTTTTCATTCTATATCCAGTCAAGTAATGTAATTCTGGCCCAAGTGTTGCAGTCATCACTCTAGTTTAATGATGTAATGCTAGATGAGATGCCATGGTTTTCATTGTATATGGAGTCATGTGATGTAATTCTAGCCGAAGTGGTGCAGTCGTCACTCCAGTTGAATGATGTACTGCCGGCCGAGATTGTCATGGTTTTCATTCTGTATCGAATCAGGTGATGTAAGTTCGGATCAAGTGTTGCATTCGGCACTCCAGTTGAATAATGTAATGACAGCCAATATGGTAATGGTTCTCATTCTATATTGAGTCAGGTGATGTAATACTGGCCTTAGTGCTGCAGTCATAACTCTAGTTGAATGATGTAATACCAGCTGAGATTTCATGGTTTTAATTCTATATCGAGTTAGGTGATGTAATTTTTTCACAAGTGTTGCAGTCATCATTCCAGTTGAATAATGTAATGCCAGCCGACATGGTCATGGTTTTCATTCTATATCGAGTCAACTGATATAATTCTGGGCCGAAGTGCTACATTCGTCACTCCGGTTGAATGTTGTAATGCCGTTAAGATGGTCATGGTTTTCATTCTATATCCTGTCAGGTGATGTAATACTGGCCCAAGTAATGCAGTCATCACTCTAGTTGAATGATGTACTGCTAACTGATATTTCATGGTTTTCATTCTATATCGAGTTAGGTGATGTAATTACGTCCCTATTGTTGCAGTCGTCACTCAAGTTGAATTATGTAATGTCAGCCAACATGGTCATGGTTTTCATTCTATATCGAGTCAAGTGATGTAATTCCGGCATAAGTGTTGTAGTCGGCACTCCAGTTAAATTATTAATATTAGCCGAGATGTCATGGTTTTCATTCTATATCTAGACAAGTGATAAAATTCTGGCCGAAGTGCTGCAGTCGTCACTCCTGTCGAATGATGTAATGCTAGCCGAGATGGTAATGGTTTTCATTATATATCGAGTCAAGTGATGTAATGCCTGCCCATCTACAGTTGTCACTAAAGTTGAATGAAGTAATGCCAGCCAACATCGTTATGGTTTTGATTCTATATCGAGTTAGGTGAAGTAATTCTGCCCAAGTGGTGCAGTCGTCACTCCAGTTGAATGATGTACTGCCGGCCGAGATTGTCATGGTTTTCATTCTATATCGAATCAGGTGATGTAAGTTCGGATCAAGTGTTGCATTCGGCACTCCAGTTGAATAATGTAATGACAGCCAATATGGTAATGGTTCTCATTCTATATTGAGTCAGGTGATGTAATACTGGCCCTAGTGCTGCAGTCATAACTCTAGTAGAATGATGTAATCCCAGCTGAGATTTCATGGTTTTCATTCTATATCGAGTTTGGTGATGTAATTTCGTCCCAAATGTTGCAGTCATCACCCCAGTTGAATAATGTAATGCATGTCAAGATTTCATGGTTTTCATTCTATATCGAGTTAGATGATGTAATTCCGTCCATAGTGTTGTAATCGTCACTCCAGTTGAATTATGTAATGCCAGCCAACATGGTCATGGTTTTCATTATATATTGATTCAGGTGATGTAATTTCAGCGTAAGTGCTGCAATCATCATTCTAGTGGAATGATGTAATGCCAGCCGACATGGTCATCATTTTCATTCTATATCGAGTCAACTGATATAATTCTGGCCCAAGTGCTACAGTCGTCACTCCAGGTGAATGATGTAATCCCAGTTAAGATGGTCATGGTCTTCATTCTATATCCGGTCAGGTGATGTAATACTGGCCCAAGTAATGCAGTCATCACTCTAGTTGAATGATGTAATGAAAAGTGAGATTTCATGGTTTTCATTCTATATCGAGTTAGGTGATGTAATTGCGTCCCTAGTGTTGCAGTCGTCACTCCAGTTGAATTATGTAATGCCAGCCAACTTGGTCATAGTTTTCATTCTATATCGAGTCAAGTGATGTAATTCTGGCACAAGTGCTGCAGTCATCACTCTTGTTGAATGATGTAATGCTAGCCGAGATGGTCATGGTTTTCATTCTATATCGAGTCTGGTGATGTAATTCCTGCCCATCTACAGTTGTCACTATAGATGAATGAAGTAATGCCCACCAACATAGTTATGGTTTTGATTCAATATCCAGTTAGGTGAAGTAATTCCGGCCCAAGTGCTACAGTCGTCACTCTAGTTGAATGATGTAATGTCGGCTGAGATGTCATGGTTTTCATTCAATATCCAGTCAAGTAATGTAATTCTGGCCCAAGTGTTGCAGTCGTCACTCTGGTTTAATGATGTAATGCTAGACGAGATGCCATGGTTTTCATTGTATATGGAGTCAGGTGATGTAATTCTGGCCCAAGTGCTGCAGTAGTCACTCCAGTTGAATGATGTAATGCCGACCGGGATAATCATGGTTTTTTTCTATATGAAATCAGGTGATGTAGTTTCGGCTCAAGTGTTGCATTCGTCACACCAGTTGAATGATGTAATGACAGCCAATATGGAAATGGTTCTCATTCTATATCGAGTCAGGTGATGTAATATACTGACCCTAGTGTTGCAGTCATAACTTTAGTTGAATGATGTAATCCCAACTGAGATTTCATTGTTTTCATTCAATATCGAGTTAGGTGATGTAATTTCGTCCCAAGTGTGGCAGTCATCACTCCAGTTGAATAATGTAATGCTAGCCAAGATTTAATGGTTTTCATTCTATATCGAGTTAGATGATGTAATTTTGTGCATAGTGTTGTAGTCGTCACTCCAGTTGAATTATGTAATGCCAGCCAACATCGTCATGGTTTTCATTATATATTGAGTTAGGTGATGTCATTTCGGCCCAAGTGCTGCAGTCATCATTCCAGTTGAATGATGTAATGCCAGGCGACATGGTCATGGTTTTCATTCTATATCGAGTCAACTGATATAATTCTGGCCGAAGTGCTGTATTCGTCACTCCAGTTGAATGTTGTAATGCCAGTTAAGATGGTCATGGTTTTCATTCTATATCCGGTCAGGTGATGTAATACTGGCCCAAGTAATGCAGTCATCACTCTAGTTGAATGATGTAATGCAAACTGAGATTTCATGGTTTTCATTCTATATCGAGTTAGGTGATGTAATTGCGTCCCTAGTGTTGCAGTCGTCACTCCAGTTGAATTATGTAATGCCAGCCAACTTGGTCATAGTTTTCATTCTATATCGAGTCAAGTGATGTAATTCTGGCACAAGTGCTGCAGTTATCACTCTAGTTGAATGATGTAATGCTAGCCGAGATGGTCATGGTTTTCATTCTATATCGAGTCTGGTGATGTAATTCCTGCCCATCTACAGTTGTCACTATAGATGAATGAAGTAATGCCCACCAACATAGTCATGGTTTTGATTCTATATCGAGTTAGGTGAAGTAATTCCGGCCCAAGTGCTATAGTCGTCGATCTAGTCGAATGATGTAATGTCGGCTGAGATGTCATGGTTTTCATTCAATATCCAGTCAAGTAATGTAATATTGGCCCAAGTGTTGCAGTCGTCACTCTGGTTTAATGATGTAATGCTAGCCGAGATGCCATGGTTTTCATTGTATATGGAGTCAGGTGATGTAATTCTGGCCCAAGTGCTGCAGTAGTCACTCCAGTTGAATGATGTAATGCCGACCGAGATAATCATGGTTTTCTTTCTATATCAGATCAGGTGATGTAGTTTCGGCTCAAGTGTTGCATTCGTCACACCAGTTGAATGATGTAATGACAGCCAATATGGAAATGGTTCTCATTCTATATCGAGTCAGGTGATGAAATATACTGGTCCTAGTGTTGCAGTCATAACTTTAGTTGAATGATGTAATCCCAGCTGAGATTTCATTGTTTTCATTCTATATCGAGTTAGGTGATGTAATTTCGTCCCAAGTATTGCAGTCATCACTCCTGTTGAATAATGTAATGCCAGCCAAGATTTAATGGTTTTCATTCTATATCGAGTTAGATGTTATAATTTTGTCCATAGTGTTGTAGTCGTCACTCCAGTTGATTTATGTAATGCCAGCCAACATGGTCATGGTTTTCATTATATATTGAGTTAGGTGATGTAATTTCGGCCCAAGTGCTGCAGTCATCATTCCAGTTGAATGATGTAATGCCTGGCGACATGGTCATGGTTTTCATTCTATATCGAGTCAACTGATATAATTCTGGCCGAAGTGCTGTATTCGTCACTCTAGTTGAATGTTGTAATGCCAGTTAAGATGGTCATGGTTTTCATTTTATATCCGGTGAGGTGATGTAATACTGGCCCAAGTAATGCAGTCATCACTCTAGTTGAATGATGTAATACAAACTGAGATTTCATGGTTTTCATTCTATATCGAGTTAGGTGATGTAATTGCGTCCCTAGTGTTGCAGTCGTCACTCCAGTTGAATTATGTAATGTCAGCCAACTTGGTCATAGTTTTAATTCTATATCGAGTCAAGTGATGTAATTCTGGCACAAGTGCTGCAGTCATCACTCTAGTTGAATGATGTAATGCTAGCCGAGATGGTCATGGTTTTCATTCTATATCGAGTCTGGTGATGTAATTCCTGCCCATCTACAGTTGTCACTATAGATAAATAAAGTAATGCCCACCAACATAGTCATGGTTTTGATTCTATATCGAGTTAGGTGAAGTAATTCCGGCCCAAGTGCTACAGTCGTCACCCTAGTTGAATGATGTAATGTCGGCTGAGATGTCATGGTTTTCATTCAATATCCAGTCAAGTAATGTAATTCTGGCCCAAGTGTTGCAGTCGTCACTCTGGTTTAATGATGTAATGCTAGCCGAGATGCCATGGTTTTCATTGTATATGGAGTCAGGTGATGTAATTCTGGCCCAAGTGCTGCAGTAGTCACTCCAGTTGAATGATGTAATGCCGACCGGGATAATCATGGTTTTCTTTCTATATGAAATCAGGTGATGTAGTTTCGGCTCAATTGTTGCATTCGTCACACCAGTTGAATGATGTAATGACAGCCAATATGGAAATGGTTCTCATTCTATATCGAGTCAGGTGATGTAATATACTGGCCCTAGTGTTGCAGTCATAACTTTAGTTGAATGATGTAATCCCAGCTGAGATTTCATTGTTTTCATTCTATATCGAGTTAGGTGATGTAATTTCGTCCCAAGTGTTGCAGTCATCACTCCAGCTGACTAATGTAATGCCAGCCAGGATTTAATGGTTTTCATTCTATATCGAGTTAGATGATGTAATTTTGTCCATAGTGTTGTAGTCGTCACTCCAGTTGAATTATGTAATGCCAGCCAACATGGTCATGGTTTTCATTATATATTGAGTTAGGTGATGTCATTTCGGCCCAAGTGCTGCAGTCATCATTCCAGTTGAATGATGTAATGCCTGGCGACATGGTCATGGTTATCATTCTATATCGAGTCAACTGATATAATTCTGGCCGAAGTGCTGTATTCGTCACTCTAGTTGAATGTTGTAATGCCAGTTAAGATGGTCATGGTTTTCATTTTATATCCGGTGAGGTGATGTAATACCGGCCCAAGTAATGCAGTCATCACTCTAGTTGAATGATGTAATGCAAACTGAGATTTCATGGTTTTCATTCTATATCGAGTTAGGTGATGTAATTGCGTCCCTAGTGTTGCAGTCGTCACTCCAGTTGAATTATGTAATGTCAGCCAACTTGGTCATAGTTTTAATTCTATATCGAGTCAAGTGATGTAATTCTGGCACAAGTGCTGCAGTCATCACTCTAGTTGAATGATGTAATGCTAGCCGAGATGGTCATGGTTTTCATTCTATATCGAGTCTGGTGATGTAATTCCTGCCCATCTACAGTTGTCACTATAGATGAATAAAGTAATGCCCACCAACATAGTCATGGTTTTGATTCTATATCGAGTTAGGTGAAGTAATTCCGGCCCAAGTGCTACAGTCGTCACTCTAGTTGAATGATGTAATGTCGGCTGAGATGTCATGGTTTTCATTCAATATCCAGTCAAGTAATGTAATTCTGGCCCAAGTGTTGCAGTCATCACTCCGGTTTAATGATGTAATGCTAGCCGAGATGCCATGGTTTTCATTGTATATGGAGTCAGGTGATGTAATTCTGGCCCAAGTGCTGCAGTAGTCACTCCAGTTGAATGATGTAATGCCGACCGAGATAATCATGGTTTTCTTTCTATATCAGATCAGGTGATGTAGTTTCGGCTCAAGTGTTGCATTCGTCACACCAGTTGAATGATGTAATGACAACCAATATGGAAATGGTTCTCATTCTATATCGAGTCAGGTGATGTAATATACTGGCCCTAGTGTTGCAGTCATAACTTTAGTTGAATGATGTAATCCCAGCTGAGATTTCATTGTTTTCATTCTATATCGAGTTAGGTGATGTAATTTCATCCCAAGTGTTGCAGTCATCACTCCAGTTGAATAATGTAATGCCATCCAAGATTTAATGGTTTTCATTCTATATCGAGTTTAAATGATGTAATTTTGTCCATAGTGTTGTAGTCGTCACTCCAGTTGAATTATGTAATGCCAGCCAACATGGTCATGGTTTTCATTATATATTGAGTGAGGTGATGTAATTTCGGCCCAAGTGCTGCAGTCATCATTCCAGTTGAATGATGTGATGCCAGGCGACATGGTCATGGTTTTCATTCTATATCGAGTCAACTGATATAATTCTGGCCGAAGTGCTGTATTCGTCACTCCAGTTGAATGTTGTAATGCCAGTTAAGATGGTCATGGTTTTCATTCTATATCCTGTCAGGTGATGTAATACTGGCCCAAGTAATGCAGTCATCACTTTATTTGAATGATGTAATGCAAACTTCGATTTCATGGTTTTCATTCTATATCGATTTAGGTGATGTAATTGCGTCCCTAGTGTTGCAGTCGTCACTCCAGTTGAATTATGTAATACCAGCCAATATAGTCATGGTTTTCATTATATATTGAGTCAGGTGATGTAATTTCGGCCAAGTGCTGCAGTCATCATTCCAGTTGAATGATGCAATGCCAGCCGACATGGTCATGGTTTTCATTCAATATCAAGTCAACTGATATAATTCTGGCCGAAGTGCTGCATTCATCACTCTAGTTGAA
Source organism: Anisodus tanguticus (assembly GCA_034509755.1). NCBI lineage: Eukaryota > Viridiplantae > Streptophyta > Magnoliopsida > Solanales > Solanaceae > Anisodus > Anisodus tanguticus. The sequence continues at coordinate 17,690,550 of CM067558.1, forward strand.
TGTTGTAATGCCAGTTAAAATGGTCACGGTTTTCATTCTGTATCCTGTCAGGTGATGTAATACTGGCCCAAGTAATACAGTCATCACTCTAGTTGAATAATGTAATGCCAACTGAGATTTCAAGGTTTTCATTCTATATCGAGTTAGGTGATGTAATTACGTCCCTAGTGTTGCAGTCGTCACTCCAGTTGAATTATGTAATGCCAGAGAACATGGTCATGGTTTTCATTCTATATCGAGTCAAGTGATGTAATTCTGGCAAAAGTGTTATAGTCGGCCCTCTAGTTGAATGATTAATATTAGCCAAGATGTCATGGTTTCCATTATATATCGAGTCAAGTGATGTAATTCTGGCCCAAGTAATGTAGTCGTCACTCCAGTTGAATGATGTAATGCTAGCCGAGTTGGTCATGGTTTTCATACTATGTCGAGCCTGGTGATGTAATTCCTGCCCATCAACAGTTGTCACTATAGATGAATGAAGTAATGCCAACCAACATCGTCATGGTTTTGATTCTATATCGAGTTAGGTGAAGTAATTCCAGCCCAAGTTCTACAGTCGTCACTCTAATTGAATGATGTATTGCCGGCCGAGATGTCATGGTTTTCATTCTATATCCAGTCAAGTAATGTAATTCTGGCCCAAGTGTTGCAGTCGTCACTCTAGTTTAATGATCTAATGCTAGCTGAGATGCCATGGTTTTCATTGTATATGGAGTCAGGTGATGTAATTCTAGCCCAAGTGGTGCAGTCGTCACTCCAGTTGAATGATGTAATGCCAGCCGACATGGTCATGGTTGTCATTCTATATTGAGTCAACTGATATAATTCTGGCCGAAGTGCTGCATTCGTTACTCCAGTTGAATAATGTAATGTCAGTTAAGATGGTCATGGTTTTCATTCTATATCCTGTCAGGTGATGTAATACTGGCCTAAGTAATGCAGTCATCACTTTAGTTGAATGATGTAATGCCAACTGAGATTTCATGGTTTTCATTCTATATCGATTTATGTGATGTAATTACGTCCCTAGTGTTGCAGTCATCCCTCCAGTTGAATTATATAATACCAGCCAACATAGTCATGGTTTTCATTATATATTGAGTCAGGTGATGTAATTTCGGCCAAGTACTGCAGTCATCATTCCAGTTGAATGATGCAATGCCAGCCGACATGGTCATGGTTTTCATTCTATATCCAGTCAACTGATATAATTCTGGCCGAAGTGCTGCATTCATCACTCTAGTTGAATGTTGTATTTCCAGTTAAAATGGTCACGGTTTTCATTCTATATCCTGTCAGGTAATGTAATACTGGCCCAAGTAATGCAGTCATCACTCTAGTTGAATAATGTAATGCCAACTGAGATTTCAAGGTTTTCATTCTATATCGAGTTAGGTGATATAATTACGTCCCTAGTGTTGCAGTCGTCACTCCAGTTGAATTATGTAATGCCAGAGAACATGGTCATGGTTTTCATTCTATATCGAGTCAAGTGATGTAATTCTGGCAAAAGTGTAATAGTCGGCCCTCTAGTTGAATGATTAATATTAGCCAAGATGTCATGGTTTCCATTATATATCGAGTCAAGTGATGTAATTCTGGCCCAAGTAATGTAGTCATCACTCCAGTTGAATGATGTAATGCTAGCCGAGTTGGTCATGGTTTTCATACTATGTCGAGTCTGGTGATGTAATTCCTGCCCATCAACAGTTGTCACTATAGATGAATGAAGTAATGCCAACCAACATCGTCATGGTTTTAATTCTATATCGAGTTAGGTGAAGTAGTTCTGGCCCAAGTTCTACAGTCGTCACTCTAATTGAATGATGTATTGCCGGCCGAGATGTCATGGTTTTCATTCTATATCCAGTCAAGTAATGTAATTCTGGCCCAAGTGTTGCAGTCGTCACTCTAGTTTAATGATGTACTGCTAGCCGAGATGCCATGGTTTTCATTGTATATGGAGTCAGGTGATGTAATTCTAGCCCAAGTGGTGCAGTCGTCACTCCAGTTGAATGATGTAATGCCAGCCGACATGGTCATGGTTGTCATTCTATATTGAGTCAACTGATATAATTCTGGCCGAAGTGCTGCATTCGTTACTCCAGTTGAATAATGTAATGCCAGTTAAGATGGTCATGGTTTTCATTCTATATCCTGTCAGGTGATGTAATACTGGCCTAAGTAATGCAGTCATCACTTTAGTTGAATGATGTAATGCCAACTGAGATTTCATGGTTTTCATTCTATATCGATTTAGGTGATGTAATTACGTCCCTAGTGTTGCAGTCGTCACTCCAGTTGAATTATGTAATACCAGCCAACATAGTCATGGTTTTCATTATATATTGAGTCAGGTGATGTAATTTCGGCCAAGTGCTGCAGTCATCATTCCAGTTGAATGATGCAATGCCAGCCGACATGGTCATGGTTTTCATTCAATATCGAGTCAACTGATATAATTCTGGCTGAAGTGCTGCATTCATCACTCTAGTTGAATGTTGTAATGCCAGTTAAAATGGTCACGGTTTTCATTCTATATCCTGTCAGGTGATGTAATACTGGCCCAAGTAATGCAGTCATCACTCTAGTTGAATAATGTAATGCCAACTGAGATTTCAAGGTTTTCATTCTATATCGAGTTAGGTGATGTAATAACGTCCCTAGTGTTGCAGTCGTCACTCCAGTTGAATTATATAATGCCAGAGAACATGGTCATGCTTTTCATTCTATATCGAGTCAAGTGATGTAATTCTGGCAAAAGTGTTATAGTCGGCCCTCTAGTTGAATGATTAATATTAGCCAAGATGTCATGGTTTCCATTATATATCGAGTCAAGTGATGTAATTCTGGCCCCAGTAATGTAGTCGTCACTCCAGTTGAATGATGTAATGCTAGCCGAGTTGGTCATGGTTTTAGTACTATGTCGAGTCTGGTGATGTAATTCCTGCCCATCAACAGTTGTCACTATAGATGAATGAAGTAATGCCAACCAACATCGTCATGGTTTTGATTCTATATCGAGTTAGGTGAAGTAATTCCGGCCCAAGTTCTACAGTCGTCACTCTAATTTAATGACGTATTGCCGGCCGAGATGTCATGGTTTTCATTCTATATCCAGTCAAGTAATGTAATTCTGGCCCAAGTGTTGCAGTCGTCACTCTAGTTTAATGATGTAATGCTAGCTGAGATACCATGGTTTTCATTGTATATGGAGTCAGGTGATGTATTTCTAGCCCAAGTGGTGCAGTCGTCACTCCAGTTGAATGATGTAATGCCAGCCGACAAGGTCATGCTTGTCATTCTATCTTGAGTCAATTGATATAATTCTGGCTGAAGTGTTGCATTCGTCACTCCAGTTGAATAATGTAATGCCAGTTAAGATGGTCAGGTAATGTAATACTGGCCCAATTAATGCAGTCATCACTGTAGTTGAATGATGTAATGCCAACTGTGATTTTATGGTTTTCATTCTATATCGTGTTAGGTGATGTAATTACGTCCCTAGTATTGCAGTCGTCACTCCAGTTGAATTATGTAATGCCAGCCAACATGGTCATGTTTTTCATTCAATATCGTGTAAAGTGATGTAATTCCGGCATAAGTGTTATAGTCGGCACTCTAGTTGAATGATTAATATTAGCCTAGATGTCATTGTTTTCATAATATATCGAGTCAAGTGATGTAATTCTGGCCCAAGTGCTGCAGTCGTCACTCCAGTTGAATGATGTTATGCTATCCGAGATGGTCATGGTTGTCATTCTATTTCTAGTCAAGTAATGTAATTCTGGCCCAAGTGTGGTAGTCGTCACTCCAGTTGAATTATGTAATGCCAGCCAACATGGTCATGGTTTTCCATATATATTGAGTGAGGTGATGTAATTTCGGCCCAAGTGCAGCAGTCATCATTACAGTTGAATGATGTAATGCCAGCCGACATGGTCATGGTTTTCATTCTATATCGAGTCAACTGATATAATTCTGGCCGAAGTGCTGCATTCGTTACTCCAGTTAAATAATGTAATGCCAGTTAAGATGGTCATGGTTTTCATTCTATATGCTGTCAGGTGATGTAATACTGGCCTAAGTAATGCAGTCATCACTTTAGTTGAATGATGTAATGCCAACTGAGATTTCATGGTTTTCATTCTATATCGATTTAGGTGATGTAATTACGTCCCTAGTGTTGCAGTCGTCACTCCAGTTGAATTATGTAATACCAGCCAATATAGTCATGGTTTTCATTATATATTGAGTCAGGTGATGTAATTTCGGCCAAGTGCTGCAGTCATCATTCCAGTTGAATGATGCAATGCCAGCCGACATGGTCATGGTTTTCATTCAATATCGAGTCAACTGATATAATTTTGGCCGAAGTGCTGCATTCATCACTCTAGTTGAATGTTGTAATGCCAGTTAAAATGGTCACGGTTTTCATTCTATATCCTGTCAGGTGATGTAATACTGGCCCAAGTAATACAGTCATCACTATAGTTGAATAATGTAATGCCAACTGAGATTTCAAGGTTTTCATTCTATATCGAGTTAGGTGATGTAATTACGTCCCTAGTGTTGCAGTTGTCACTCCAGTTGAATTATGTAATGCCAGAGAACATGGTCATGGTTTTCATTCTATATCGAGTCAAGTGATGTAATTCTGGCAAAAGTGTTATAGTCGGCCCTCTAGTTGAATGATTAATATTAGCCAAGATGTCATGGTTTCCATTATATATCGAGTCAAGTGATGTAATTCTGGCCCAAGTAATGTAGTCGTCACTCCAGTTGAATGATGTAATGTTAGCCGAGTTGGTCATGGTTTTCATACTATGTCGTGCCTGGTGATGTAATTCCTGCCCATCAACAGTTGTCACTATAGATGAATGAAGTAATGCCAACCAACATCGTCATGGTTTTGATTCTATATCGAGTTAGGTGAAGTAATTCCGGCCCAAGTGCAGCAGTCATCATTCCAGTTGAATGATGTAATGCCAGCCGACATGGTCATGGTTTTCATTCTATATCGAGTCAACTGATATAATTCTGGCCGAAGTGTTGCATTCGTCACACTAGTTGAATGTTGTAATGACAACCAATATGGTAATGGTTCTCATTCTATATTGAGTCAGGTGATGTAATACTGGCCCTAGTGCTGAAGTCATAACTCTTGTTGAATGATGTAATCCTAGCTGAGATTTCATGCTTTACATTCTATATCGAGTTAGGAGATGTAATTTCGTCCCAAGTGTTGCAGTCATCACTCCTGTTGAATAATGTAATGCCAACCAAGATTTCATGGTTTTCATTCTATATCGAGTTAGATGATGTAATTCCGCCCATAGTATTGTAGTCGTCACTCAAGTTGAATTACGTAATGCCAGCCAACATGGTCATGGTTTTCATTATATATTGAGTCAGGTGATGTAATTTTGGCCCAAGTGCTGCCGTCATCATTCCGGATGAATGATGCAATACCAGCCGACATGGTCATGGTTTTCATTCTATATCGAGTCAACTGATATAATTCTGGTCGAAGTGCCGCATTCGTCACTCCAGTTGAATGTTGTAAGGCCAGTTAAGATGGTCATGATTTTCATTCTATATCGAATCAGGTGATGTACGTTCGGCTCAAGTGTTGCATTCATCGCACCAGTTGAATGATGTAATGACAGCAAATATGGTAATGGTTCTCATTCTATAGTGAGTCAGGTGATGTAATACTGGCCCTAGTGCTGCAGTCATAACTCTAGTTGAATGATGTAATCCCAGTTGAGATTTCATGGTTTTCCTTCTATATCGAGTTAGGTGATGTAATTTCGTCCCAAGTGTTGCAGTCATCACTCTAGTTGAATGATGTAATGCCAGCCAAGATTTCATGGTTTTCATTTTATATCGAGTTACGTGTTGTTATTTCATCCCTAGTGTTGCAGTCGTCACTCCACTTGAATTATGTAATGCCAGCCAACATGGTCATGGTATTCATTCTATATTGAGTCAGGTGATGTAATTCCGGCCCAAGTGTTGTAGTCATCATTCCAGTTGAATGATGTAATGCCAGCCGATATGGTCATGGTTTTCATTCCATATCGAGTCAATTGATGTAATTCTGGCCGAAGTGTTGCATTCGTCACTCTAGTTGAATGTTCTAATGCCAGTTATGATGGTCATGGTTTTAATGCTATATACTGTTATGTGATGTAATACTGGCCCAAATAATGCAGTCATCACTCAAGTTGAATAATGTATTGCCAACTGAGATTTCATGGTTTTCATTCTATATCGAGTTAGGTTATGTAATTACGTCCCTAGTGTTGCAGTCGTCACTCCAGTTGAATTATGTAATGCCAGCCAACATGGTCATGGTTTTCATTCTATATCGAGTCAAGTGATGTAATTCCGGCATACGTTTTATAGTCAGCACTCTAGTTGAATGATTAATATTAGCCTAGATGTCATGGGTTTCATTCAATATCGAGTTAGGTGATTTAATTTCGTCCCAAGTGTTGCAGTCATCACTCTAGTTGAATTATGTAACGCTAGCCGAGATGGTCAGGCTTTCATTCTATATCGAGTTTGGTGATGTAATTCCTGCCCATCTACAGTTGTCACTACAGTTGAATGAAGTAATTCCAGCCAACTTCGTCATGGTTTTGATTCTATATCGAGTTAGGTGAAGTAATTCCGACCCAAGTGCTACAGTCGTCACTCTAGTTGAATGATGTAATGCCGGTCGAGATGTCATGGTTCATTCTATATACAATCAAGAAATGTAATTCTTACCCAAGTGTTTCAGTCGTCACTCAAGTTTAATGATGTAATGCTAGCCGAGATACCATGGTTTTCATTATTTATGGAGTCAGGTGATGTAATTCTGGCCCAAGTGCTGCAGTCGTCACTCCAGTTAAATGATGTAATGCCGGCCGAGATGGTCATAGTTTTCATTCTATATCGAATCAGGTGATGTACGTTCGGCTCAAGTGTTGCATTCATCGCACCAGTTGAATGATGTAATGACAGATAATATGGTAATGGTTCTCATTCTATAGTGAGTCAGGTGATGTAATACTGGCCCTAGTGCTGCAGTCATAACTCTAGTTGAATGATGTAATCCCAGTTGAGATTTCATGGTTTTCCTTCTATATCGAGTTAGGTGATGTAATTTCGTCCCAAGTGTTGCAGTCATCACTCTAGTTGAATGATGTAATGCCAGCCAAGATTTCGTGGTTTTCATTTTATATCGAGTTAGGTGTTGTTATTTCATCCCTAGTGTTGCAGTCGTCACTCCACTTGAATTATGTAATGCCAGCCAACATGGTCATGGTATTCATTCTATATTGAGTCAGGTGATGTAATTCCGGCCCAAGTGTTGTAGTCATCATTCCAGTTGAATGATGTAATGCCAGCCGATATGGTCATGGTTTTCATTCCATATCGAGTCAGTTGATGTAATTCTGGCCGAAGTGTCGCATTCGTCACTCTAGTTGAATGTTCTAATGCCAGTTATGATGGTCATGGTTTTCATTCTATATATTGTTAGGTGATGTAATACTGGCCCAAGTAATGCAGTCATCACTCTAATTGAATAATGTAATGCCAACTGAGATTTCATGATTTTCATTCTATATCGAGTTAGGTGATGTAATTACGTCCCTAGTGTTACAGTCGTCACTCCAGTTGAATTATGTAATGCCAGCCAACATGGTCATGGTTTTCATTCTATATCGAGTCAAGTGATGTAATTTCGGCATAAGTATTATAGTCGGCACTCTAGTTGAATGATTAATATTAGCCTACATGTCATGGGTTTCATTCAATATCGGGTTAGGTGATTTAATTTCGTCCCAAGTGGTGCAGTCGTCATTCCAGTTGAATAATGTAACGCTAGCCGAGATGGTCATGGTTTTCATTCTATATCGAGTCTAGTGATGTAATTCCTGCCATTCTACAGTTGTCACTACAGTTGAATGAAGTAATGCCAACCAACATCGTCATGGTTTTTATTTTATATCGAGTTACGTGAAGTAATTCTGGCCCAAGTGCTACAGTCGTCACTCTAGTTGAATGATGTTTTTCCGGCCAAGATGTCATGGTTTTCCTTCTATATCCAGTCAAGTAATGTAATTCTAGCCCAAGTGTTGCAGTCGTCACTCTAGTTTAATGATGTAATGCTAGCCGAGATGCCATGGTTTTCATTGTATATGGAGTCAGGTGATGTAATTCTGGCCCAAGTCTTTGTCGTCATCGCGCGGTTGAATGATGTAATGCCGGCCGAGATGGTCATGGTTTTCATTCTATATCGAATCGTGTCTTTGTAATTTCGGCTCAAGTGTTGCATTCGTCGCACCGGTTGTATGATGTAATGACGACCAATATGGTAATGGTTCTCATTCTATATTGAGTCGTTGATTTAATATCGGCCCTAGTCTTTGCATTCATAACTCTAGTTGAATGATGTAATCCCAGTTGAGATTTCATGGTTTTCCTTCTATATCGAGTTAGGTGATGTAATTTCGTCCCAAGTGTTGCAGTCATCACTCTAGTTGAATGATGTAATGCCAGCCAAGATTTCGTGGTTTTCATTTTATATCGAGTTAGGTGTTGTTATTTCATCCCTAGTGTTGCAGTCGTCACTCCACTTGAATTATGTAATGCCAGCCAACATTGTCATGGTATTCATTCTATATTGAGTCAGGTGATGTAATTCCGGCCCAAGTGTTGTAGTCATCATTCCAGTTGAATGATGTAATGCCAGCCGATATGGTCATGGTTTTCATTCCATATCGAGTCAGTTGATGTAATTCTGGCCGAAGTGTCGCATTCGTCACTCTAGTTGAATGTTCTAATGCCAGTTATGATGGTCATGGTTTTCATTCTATATATTGTTAGGTGATGTAATACTGGCCCAAGTAATGCAGTCATCACTCTAGTTGAATAATTTAATGCCAACTGAGATTTCATGGTTTTCATTCTATATCGAGTTAGGTGATGTAATTACGTCCCTAGTGTTACAGTCGTCACTCCAGTTGAATTATGTAATGCCAGCCAACATGGTCATGGTTTTCATTCTATATCGAGTCAAGTGATGTAATTTCGGCATAAGTATTATAGTCGGCACTCTAGTTGAATGATTAATATTAGCCTACATGTCATGGGTTTCATTCAATATCGGGTTAGGTGATTTAATTTCGTCCCAAGTGGTGCAGTCGTCATTCCAGTTGAATAATGTAACGCTAGCCGAGATGGTCATGGTTTTCATTCTATATCGAGTCTGGTGATGTAATTCCTGCCATTCTACAGTTGTCACTACAGTTGAATGAAGTAATGCCAACCAACATCGTCATGGTTTTTATTTTATATCGAGTTACGTGAAGTAATTCTGGCCCAGGTGCTACAGTCGTCACTCTAGTTGAATGATGTTTTTCCGGCCAAGATGTCATGGTTTTCCTTCTATATCCAGTCAAGTAATGTAATTCTAGCCCAAGTGTTGCAGTCGTCACTCTAGTTTAATGATGTAATGCTAGCCGAGATGCCATGGTTTTCATTGTATATGGAGTCAGGTGATGTAATTCTGGCCCAAGTGTCGCTTGTCGTCACTTTGCGGTTGAATGATGTAATGCCGGCCGAGATGGTCATGGTTTTCATTCTATATCGAATCGAGTCTTTGTAATTTCGGCTCAAGTGTTGCATTCGTCGCACCGGTTGTATGATGTAATGACAACCAATATGGTAATGGTTCTCATTCTATATTGAGTCGAGTTGATTTAATACATCGGCCCTAGTCTTTGCATTCATAACTCTAGTTGAATGATGTAATCCCAGTTGAGATTTCATGGTTTTCATTCTATATCGAGTTAGGTGATGTAATTTCGTCCCAAGTGTTGCGGTCATCGATCAAGTTGAATGATGTAATGCCGCCCAAGATTTCATGGTTTTCATTTTATATCGAGTTAGGTGATGTTATTTCATCCCTAGTGTTTCAGTCGTCACTCTAGTTGAATTACGTAATGCCAGCCAATATGGTCATGATTTCATTATATATTGAGTCAGGTGATGTAATTCCGGCCCAAGTATTGTAGTCATCATTCCAGTTGAATGTTGTAATGCCAGCCGATATGGTCATGGTTTTCATTCCATATCGAGTCAATTGATGTAATTCTGGCCGAAGTGTTGCATTCGTCACTCTAGTTGAATGATCTAATGCCAGTTATGATGGTCATGGTTTTCATTCTATATATTGTTAGGTGATGTAATACTGGCCCAAGTAATGCAGTCATCACTCTAATTGAATAATGTAATGCCAACTGAGATTTCATGGTTTTCATTCTATATCGAGTTAGGTGATGTAATTACGTCCCTAGTGTTACAGTCGTCACTCCAGTTTAATTATGTAATGCCAGCCAACATGGTCATGGTTTTCATTCTATATCGAGTCAAGTGATGTAATTTCGGCATAAGTATTATAGTCGGCACTCTAGTTGAATGATTAATATTAGCCTACATGTCATGGGTTTCATTCAATATCGGGTTAGGTGATTTAATTTCGTCCCAAGTGGTGCAGTCGTCATTCCAGTTGAATAATGTAACGCTAGCCGAGATGGTCATGGTTTTCATTCTATATCGAGTCTGGTGATGTAATTCCTGCCATTCTACAGTTGTCACTACAGTTGAATGAAGTAATGCCAACCAACATCGTCATGGTTTTTATTTTATATCGAGTTACGTGAAGTAATTCTGGCCCAGGTGCTACAGTCGTCACTCTAGTTGAATGATGTTTTTCCGGCCAAGATGTCATGGTTTTCCTTCTATATCCGGTCAAGTAATGTAATTCTAGCCCAAGTGTTGCGATCGTCACTCTAGTTTAATGATGTAATGCTAGCCGAGATGCCATGGTTTTCATTGTATATGGAGTCGAGGTGATGTAATTTCGGCCCAAGTCTTCTTTGTCGTCACCGCAGTTGAATGATGTAATGCCGGCCGAGATGGTCATGGTTTTCATTCTATATCGAATCGAGTTGTAATTTCGGCTCAAGTGTTGCATTCGTCGCACCGATTGTATGATGTAATGACGACCAATATGGTAATGGTTCTCATTCTATATTGAGTCGGTTGATTTAATACGGCCCTAGTCTTTGCATTCATAACTCTAGTTGAATGATGTAATCCCGAGTTGAGATTTCATGGTTTTCATTCTATATCGAGTTAGGTGATGTAATTTCGTCCCAAGTGTTGCGGTCATCGGTCATGTTGAATGATGTAATGCCACCAAGATTTCATGGTTTTCATTTTATATCGAGTTAGGTGATGTTATTTCATCCCTAGTGTTTCGATCGTCACTCTAGTTGAATTACGTAATGCCACCAATATGGTCATGATTTCATTATATATTGAGTCGGTGATGTAATTCGGCCCAAGTATTGTAGTCATCATTCCGGTAGAATGTTGTAATGCCACCGATATGGTCATGGTTTTCATTCCATATCGAGTCAATTGATGTAATTCGGCGAAGTGTTGCATTCGTCACTCTAGTTGAATGATCTAATGCCGATTATGATGGTCATGGTTTTCATTCTATATATTGTTAGGTGATGTAAATCGGCCCAAGTAATGCAGTCATCACTCTAGTTGAATAATTTAATGCCAACTGAGATTTCATGGTTTTCATTCTATATCGAGTTAGGTGATGTAATTACGTCCCTAGTGTTACAGTCGTCACTCCAGTTGAATTATGTAATGCCAGCCAACATGGTCATGGTTTTCATTCTATATCGAGTCAAGTGATGTAATTTCGGCATAAGTATTATAGTCGGCACTCTAGTTGAATGATTAATATTAGCCTACATGTCATGGGTTTCATTCAATATCGGGTTAGGTGATTTAATTTCGTCCCAAGTGGTGCAGTCGTCATTCCAGTTGAATAATGTAACGCTAGCCGAGATGGTCATGGTTTTCATTCTATATCGAGTCTGGTGATGTAATTCTGCCATTCTACGAGTTGTCACTACAGTTGAATGAAGTAATGCCAACCAACATCGTCATGGTTTTTATTTTATATCGAGTTACGTGAAGTAATTCGGCCGAGTGCTACGATCGTCACTCTAGTTGAATGATGTTTTTCCGGCCAAGATGTCATGGTTTTCCTTCTATATCCAGTCAAGTAATGTAATTCTAGCCCAAGTGTTGCAGTCGTCACTCTAGTTTAATGATGTAATGCTAGCCGAGATGCCATGGTTTTCATTGTATATGGAGTCAGGTGATGTAATTCTGGCCCAAGTGCTGCTGTCGTCACTGCAGTTGAATGATGTAATGCCGGCCGAGATGGTCATGGTTTTCATTCTATATCGAATCAGGTGCTGTAATTTCGGCTCAAGTGTTGCATTCGTCGCACCAGTTGTATGATGTAATGACAGCCAATATGGTAATGGTTCTCATTCTATATTGAGTCAGTTGATTTAATACTGGCCCTAGTGCTGCATTCATAACTCTAGTTGAATGATGTAATCCCAGTTGAGATTTCATGGTTTTCCTTCTATATCGAGTTAGGTGATGTAATTTCGTCCCAAGTGTTGCAGTCATCACTCTAGTTGAATGATGTAATGCCAGCCAAGATTTCGTGGTTTTCATTTTATATCGAGTTAGGTGATGTTATTTCATCCCTAGTGTTTCAGTCGTCACTCTAGTTGAATTACGTAATGCCAGCCAATATGGTCATGATTTCATTATATATTGAGTCAGGTGATGTAATTCCGGCCCAAGTATTGTAGTCATCATTCCAGTAGAATGTTGTAATGCCAGCCGATATGGTCATGGTTTTCATTCCATATCGAGTCAATTGATGTAATTCTGGCCGAAGTGTTGCATTCGTCACTCTAGTTGAATGATCTAATGCCAGTTATGATGGTCATGGTTTTCATTCTATATATTGTTAGGTGATGTAATACTGGCCCAAGTAATGCAGTCATCACTCTAGTTGAATAATTTAATGCCAACTGAGATTTCATGGTTTTCATTCTATATCGAGTTAGGTGATGTAATTACGTCCCTAGTGTTACAGTCGTCACTCCAGTTGAATTATGTAATGCCAGCCAACATGGTCATGGTTTTCATTCTATATCGAGTCAAGTGATGTAATTTCGGCATAAGTATTATAGTCGGCACTCTAGTTGAATGATTAATATTAGCCTACATGTCATGGGTTTCATTCAATATCGGGTTAGTGTGATTTAATTTCGTCCCAAGTGGTGCGGTCGTCATTCCGGTTGAATAATGTAACGCTAGCCGAGATGGTCATGGTTTTCATTCTATATCGAGTCCGGTGATGTAATTCTGCCATTCTACGTTGTCACTACGAGTTGAATGAAGTAATGCCAACCAACATCGTCATGGTTTTTATTTTATATCGAGTTACGTGAAGTAATTCGGCCCAGTGCTACGGTCGTCACTCACTCTAGTTGAATGATGTTTTTCCGGCCAAGATGTCATGGTTTTCCTTCTATATCCAGTCAAGTAATGTAATTCTAGCCCAAGTGTTGCAGTCGTCACTCTAGTTTAATGATGTAATGCTAGCCGAGATGCCATGGTTTTCATTCTATATGGAGTCAGGTGATGTAATTCTGGCCCAAGTGCTGCTGTCGTCACTGCAGTTGAATGATGTAATGCCGGCCGAGATGGTCATGGTTTTCATTCTATATCGAATCAGGTGCTGTAATTTCGGCTCAAGTGTTGCATTCGTCGCACCAGTTGTATGATGTAATGACAGCCAATATGGTAATGGTTCTCATTCTATATTGAGTCAGTTGATTTAATACTGGCCCTAGTGCTGCATTCATAACTCTAGTTGAATGATGTAATCCCAGTTGAGATTTCATGGTTTTCATTCTATATCGAGTTAGGTGATGTAATTTCGTCCCAAGTGTTGCAGTCATCAGTCAAGTTGAATGATGTAATGCCAGCCAAGATTTCATGGTTTTCATTTTATATCGAGTTAGGTGATGTTATTTCATCCCTAGTGTTTCAGTCGTCACTCTAGTTGAATTACGTAATGCCAGCCAATATGGTCATGATTTCATTATATATTGAGTCAGGTGATGTAATTCCGGCCCAAGTATTGTAGTCATCATTCCAGTTGAATGTTGTAATGCCAGCCGATATGGTCATGGTTTTCATTCCATATCGAGTCAATTGATGTAATTCTGGCCGAAGTGTTGCATTCGTCACTCTAGTTGAATGATCTAATGCCAGTTATGATGGTCATGGTTTTCATTCTATATATTGTTAGGTGATGTAATACTGGCCCAAGTAATGCAGTCATCACTCTAGTTGAATAATTTAATGCCAACTGAGATTTCATGGTTTTCATTCTATATCGAGTTAGGTGATGTAATTACGTCCCTAGTGTTACAGTCGTCACTCCAGTTGAATTATGTAATGCCAGCCAACATGGTCATGGTTTTCATTCTATATCGAGTCAAGTGATGTAATTTCGGCATAAGTATTATAGTCGGCACTCTAGTTGAATGATTAATATTAGCCTACATGTCATGGGTTTCATTCAATATCGGGTTAGGTGATTTAATTTCGTCCCAAGTGGTGCAGTCGTCATTCCAGTTGAATAATGTAACGCTAGCCGAGATGGTCATGGTTTTCATTCTATATCGAGTCTGGTGATGTAATTCCTGCCATTCTACAGTTGTCACTACAGTTGAATGAAGTAATGCCAACCAACATCGTCATGGTTTTTATTTTATATCGAGTTACGTGAAGTAATTCTGGCCCAGGTGCTACAGTCGTCACTCTAGTTGAATGATGTTTTTCCGGCCAAGATGTCATGGTTTTCCTTCTATATCCAGTCAAGTAATGTAATTCTAGCCCAAGTGTTGCAGTCGTCACTCTAGTTTAATGATGTAATGCTAGCCGAGATGCCATGGTTTTCATTGTATATGGAGTCAGGTGATGTAATTCTGGCCCAAGTGCTGCTGTCGTCACTGCAGTTGAATGATGTAATGCCGGCCGAGATGGTCATGGTTTTCATTCTATATCGAATCAGGTGCTGTAATTTCGGCTCAAGTGTTGCATTCGTCGCACCAGTTGTATGATGTAATGACAACCAATATGGTAATGGTTCTCATTCTATATTGAGTCAGTTGATTTAATACTGGCCCTAGTGCTGCATTCATAACTCTAGTTGAATGATGTAATCCCAGTTGAGATTTCATGGTTTTCATTCTATATCGAGTTAGGTGATGTAATTTCGTCCCAAGTGTTGCAGTCATCAGTCAAGTTGAATGATGTAATGCCAGCCAAGATTTCATGGTTTTCATTTTATATCGAGTTAGGTGATGTTATTTCATCCCTAGTGTTTCAGTCGTCACTCTAGTTGAATTACGTAATGCCAGCCAATATGGTCATGATTTCATTATATATTGAGTCAGGTGATGTAATTCCGGCCCAAGTATTGTAGTCATCATTCCAGTTGAATGTTGTAATGCCAGCCGATATGGTCATGGTTTTCATTCCATATCGAGTCAATTGATGTAATTCTGGCCGAAGTGTTGCATTCGTCACTCTAGTTGAATGATCTAATGCCAGTTATGATGGTCATGGTTTTCATTCTATATATTGTTAGGTGATGTAATACTGGCCCAAGTAATGCAGTCATCACTCTAGTTGAATAATGTAATGCCAACTGAGATTTCATGGTTTTCATTCTATATCGAGTTAGGTGATGTAATTACGTCCCTAGTGTTACAGTCGTCACTCCAGTTGAATTATGTAATGCCAGCCAACATGGTCATGGTTTTCATTCTATATCGAGTCAAGTGATGTAATTTCGGCATAAGTATTATAGTCGGCACTCTAGTTGAATGATTAATATTAGCCTACATGTCATGGGTTTCATTCAATATCGGGTTAGGTGATTTAATTTCGTCCCAAGTGTTGCAGTCGTCATTCCAGTTGAATAATGTAACGCTAGCCGAGATGGTCATGGTTTTCATTCTATATCGAGTCTGGTGATGTAATTCCTGCCCATCTACAGTTGTCACTACAGTTGAATGAAGTAATGCCAACCAACATCGTCATGGTTTTTATTTTATATCGAGTTACGTGAAGTAATTCTGGCCCAGGTGCTACAGTAGTCACTCTAGTTGAATGATGTTTTTCCGGCCAAGATGTCATGGTTTTCCTTCTATATCCAGTCAAGTAATGTAATTCTAGCCCAAGTGTTGCAGTCGTCACTCTAGTTTAATGATGTAATGCTAGCCGAGATGCCATGGTTTTCATTGTATATGGAGTCGGTGATGTAATTCGGCCCAAGTCTTTCATTGTCGTCCATTGAGTTGAATGATGTAATGCCGGCCGAGATGGTCATGGTTTTCATTCTATATCGAATCAGGTGCTGTAATTTCGGCTCAAGTGTTGCATTCGTCGCACCAGTTGTATGATGTAATGACAGCCAATATGGTAATGGTTCTCATTCTATATTGAGTCAGTTGATTTAATACTGGCCCTAGTGCTGCATTCATAACTCTAGTTGAATGATGTAATCCCAGTTGAGATTTCATGGTTTTCATTCTATATCAAGTTAGGTGATATAATTTCGTCCCAAGTGTTGCAGTCATCAGTCTAGTTGAATGATGTAATGCCAGCCAAGATTTCATGGTTTTCATTTTATATCGAGTTAGGTGATGTTATTTCGTCCCTAGTGTTTCAGTCGTCACTCTAGTTGAATTACGTAATGCCAGCCAATATGGTCATGATTTCATTATATATTGAGTCAGGTGATGTAATTCCGGCCCAAGTATTGTAGTCATCATTCCAGTTGAATGATGTAATGCCAGCCGATATGGTCATGGTTTTCATTCCATATCGAGTCAATTGATGTAATTCTGGCCGAAGTGTTGCATTCGTCACTCTAGTTGAATGTTCTAATGCCAGTTATGATGGTCATGGTTTTCATTCTATATATTGTTAGGTGATGTAATACTGGCCCAAGTAATGCAGTCATCACTCTAGTTGAATAATGTAATGCCAACTGAGATTTCATGGTTTTCATTCTATATCGAGTTAGGTGATGTAATTACGTCCCTAGTGTTACAGTCGTCACTCCAGTTGAATTATGTAATGCCAGCCAACATGGTCATGGTTTTCATTCTATATCGAGTCAAGTGATGTAATTTCGGCATAAGTATTATAGTCGGCACTCTAGTTGAATGATTAATATTAGCCTACATGTCATGGGTTTCATTCAATATCGGGTTAGGTGATTTAATTTCGTCCCAAGTGTTGCAGTCGTCATTCCAGTTGAATAATGTAACGCTAGCCGAGATGGTCATGGTTTTCATTCTATATCGAGTCTGGTGATGTAATTCCTGCCCATCTACAGTTGTCACTACAGTTGAATGAAGTAATGCCAACCAACATCGTCATGGTTTTTATTTAATATCGAGTTACGTGAAGTAATTCTGGCCCAGGTGCTACAGTCGTCACTCTAGTTGAATGATGTTTTTCCGGCCAAGATGTCATGGTTTTCCTTCTATATCCAGTCAAGTAATGTAATTCTAGCCCAAGTGTTGCAGTCGTCACTCTAGTTTAATGATGTAATGCTAGCCGAGATGCCATGGTTTTCATTGTATATGGAGTCGGTGATGTAATTCGGCCCAAGTCTTTTTGTAGTCACCGCAGCGGTTGAATGATGTAATGCCGGCCGAGATGGTCATGGTTTTCATTCTATATCGAATCGAGTCTTTGTAATTTCGGCTCAAGTGTTGCATTCGTCGCACCGATTGTATGATTAATGACAGCCAATTATGGTAATGGTTCTCATTCTATATTGAGTCGGTTGATTTAATACTGGCCCTAGTGTTGCATTCATAACTCTAGTTGAATGATGTAATCCCGTTGAGATTTCATGGTTTTCATTCTATATCGAGTTAGGTGATGTAATTTCGTCCCAAGTGTTGCAGTCATCAGTCTAGTTGAATGATGTAATGCCAGCCAAGATTTCATGGTTTTCATTTTATATCGAGTTAGGTGATGTTATTTCGTCCCTAGTGTTTCAGTCGTCACTCTAGTTGAATTACGTAATGCCAGCCAATATGGTCATGATTTCATTATATATTGAGTCAGGTGATGTAATTCCGGCCCAAGTATTGCAGTCATCATTCCAGTTGAATGATGTAATGCCAGCCGATATGATCATGGTTTTCATTCTATATCGAGTCAATTGATGTAATTTCGGCATAAGTATTATAGTCGGCACTCTAGTTGTATGATTAATATTAGCCTACATGTCATGGGTTTCATTCAATATCGGGTTAGGTGATTTAATTTCGTCCCAAGTGTTGCAGTCATCACTCTAGTTGAATTATGTAACGCTAGCCGAGATGGTCAGGCTTTCATTCTATATCGAGTTTGGTGATGTAATTCCTGCCCATCTACAGTTGTCACTACAGTTGAATGAAGTAATTCCATCCAACTTCGTCATGGTTTTGATTCTATATCGAGTTAGGTGAAGTAATTCCGACCCAAGTACTACAGTCGTCACTCTAGTTGAATGATGTAATGCCAGTCGAGATGTCATGGTTCATTCTATATACAATCAAGTAATGTAATTCTTACCCAAGTGTTTCAGTCGTCACTCAAGTTTAATGATGTAATGCTAGCCGAGATACCATGGTTTTCATTATTTATGGAGTCAGGTGATGTAATTCTGGCCCAAGTGCTGCATTCGTCACTCCAGTTGAATGATGTAATGCCGGCCGAGATGGTCATGGTTTTCATTCTATATCGAATCAGGTGATGTACGTTCGGCTCAAGTGTTGCATTCATCGCACCAGTTGAAT
This sequence comes from Anisodus tanguticus, assembly GCA_034509755.1. Lineage (NCBI taxonomy): Eukaryota > Viridiplantae > Streptophyta > Magnoliopsida > Solanales > Solanaceae > Anisodus > Anisodus tanguticus. The sequence goes on from CM067558.1 coordinate 17,709,389, forward strand.
GATGTAATGACAGCAAATATGGTAATGGTTCTCATTCTATAGTGAGTCAGGTGATGTAATACTGGCCCTAGTGCTGCAGTCATAACTCTAGTTGAATGATGTAATCCCAGTTGAGATTTCATGGTTTTCCTTCTATATCGAGTTAGGTGATGTAATTTCGTCCCAAGTGTTGCAGTCATCACTCTAGTTGAATGATGTAATGCCAGCCAAGATTTCATGGTTTTCATTTTATATTGAGTTAGGTGTTGTTATTTCATCCCTAGTGTTGCAGTCGTCACTCCACTTGAATTATGTAATGCCAGCCAACATGGCCATGGTATTCATTCTATATTGAGTCAGGTGATGTAATTCCGGCCCAAGTGTTGTAGTCATCATTCCAGTTGAATGATGTAATGCCAGCCGATATGGTCATGGTTTTCATTCCATATCGAGTGAATTGATGTAATTCTGGCCGAAGTGTTGCATTCGTCACTCTAGTTGAATGTTCTAATGCCAGTTATGATGGCCATGGTTTTAATTCTATATACTGTTATGTGATGTAATACTGGCCCAAATAATGCAGTCATCACTCAAGTTGAATAATGTATTGCCAACTGAGATTTCATGGTTTTCATTCTATATCGAGTTAGGTGATGTAATTACGTCCCTAGTGTTGCAGTCGTCACTCCAGTTGAATTATGTAATGCCAACCAACATGGTCATGGTTTTCATTCTATATCGAGTCAAGTGATGTAATTCCGGCATAAGTTTTATAGTCAGCACTCTAGTTGAATGATTAATATTAGCCTAGATGTCATGGGTTTCATTCAATATCGGGTTAGGTGATTTAATTTCGTCCCAAGTGTTGCAGTAATCACTCTAGTTGAATTATGTAACGCTAGCCGAGATGGTCATGGCTTTCATTCTATATCGAGTTTGGTGATGTAATTCCTGCCCATTTACAGTTGTCACTACAGTTGAATGAAGTAATTCCAGCCAACATCGTCATGGTTTTGATTTTATATCGAGTTACGTGAAGTAATTTCGGCCCAGGTGCTACAGTCGTCACTCTAGTTGAATGATGTTTTTCCGGCCAAGATGTCATGGTTTTCCTTCTATATCCAGTCAAGTAATGTAATTCTAGCCCAAGTGTTGCAGTCGTCACTCTAGTTTAATGATGTAATGCTAGCCGAGATGCCATGGTTTTCATTGTATATGGAGTCAGGTGATGTAATTCGCCCAAGTCTTTGTTGTCGTCCAGCGGTTGAATGATGTAATGCCGGCCGAGATGGTCATGGTTTTCATTCTATATCGAATCAGGTGCTGTAATTTCGGCTCAAGTGTTGCATTCGTCGCACCAGTTGTATGATGTAATGACAGCCAATATGGTAATGGTTCTCATTCTATATTGAGTCAGTTGATTTAATACTGGCCCTAGTGCCGCATTCATAACTCTAGTTGAATGATGTAATCCCAGTTGAGATTTCATGGTTTTCATTCTATATCGAGTTAGGTGATGTAATTTCGTCCCAAGTGTTGCAGTCATCAGTCTAGTTGAATGATGTAATGCCAACCAAGATTTCATGGTTTTCATTTTATATCGAGTTAGGTGATGTTATTTCGTCCCTAGTGTTTCAGTCGTCACTCTAGTTGAATTACGTAATGCCAGCCAATATGGTCATGATTTCATTATATATTGAGTCAGGTGATGTAATTCCGGCCCAAGTATTGTAGTCATCATTCCGGTTGAATGATGTAATGCCAGCCGATATGATCATGGTTTTCATTCTATATCGAGTCAATTGATGTAATTCTGGCCGAAGTGTTGCATTCGTCAGTCTAGTTGAATGTTCTAATGGCAGTTATGATGGTCATGGTTTTCATTCTATATACTGTTAGGTGATGTAATACTGGCCCAAATAATGCAGTCATCACTCTAGTTGAATAATGTAATGCCAACTGAGATTTCATGGTTTTCATTCTATATCGAGTTAGGTGATGTAATTACGTCCCTAGTGTTGCAGTCGTCACTCCAGTTGAATTATGTAATGCCAGCTAACGTGGTCATGGTTTTCATTCTATATCGAGTCAAGTGATGTAATTCCGGCATAAGTTTTATAGTCGGCACTCTAGTTGAATGATTAATATTAGCCTAGATGTCATGGGTTTAATTCAATATCGAGTTAGGTGATTTAATTTCGTCGCAAGTGTTGCAGTCATCACTCTAGTTGAATTATGTAACGCTAGCCGAGATGGTCAGGCTTTAATTCTATATCGAGTTTGGTGATGTAATTCCTGCCCATCTACAGTTGTCACTACAGTTGAATAAAGTAATTCCAGCCAACTTCGTCATGGTTTTGATTCTATATCGAGTTAGGTGAAGTAATTCCGACCCAAGTGCTACAGTCGTCACTCTAGTTGAATGATGTAATGCCGGTCGAGATGTCATGGTTCATTCTATATACAATCAAGAAATGTAATTCTTACCCAAGTGTTTCAGTCGTCACTCAAGTTTAATGATGTAATGCTAGCCGAGATACCATGGTTTTCATTATTTATGGAGTCAGGTGATGTAATTCTGGCCCAAGTGCTGCAGTTGTCACTCCAGTTGAATGATGTAATGCCGGCCGAGATGGTCATGGTTTTCATTCTATATCGAATCAGGTGATGTACGTTCGGCTCAAGTGTTGCATTCATCGCACCAGTTGAATGATGTAATGACAGCAAATATGGTAATGGTTCTCATTCTATAGTGAGTCAGGTGATGTAATACTGGCCCTAGTGCTGCAGTCATAACTCTAGTTAATGATGTAATCCCAGTTGAGATTTCATGGTTTTCCTTCTATATCGAGTTAGGTGATGTAATTTCGTCCCAAGTGTTGCAGTATTCACTCTAGTTGAATGATGTAATGCCAGCCAAGATTTCATGGTTTTCATTTTATATCGAGTTAGGTGTTGTTATTTCGTCCCTAGTGTTGCAGTCGTCACTCCAGTTGAATTATGTAATGCCAGCCAACATGGTCATGGTATTCATTCTATATTGAGTCAGGTGATGTAATTCCGGCCCAAGTGTTGTAGTCATCATTCCAGTTGAATGATGTAATGCCAGCCGATATGGTCATGGTTTTCATTCCATATCGAGTGAATTGATGTAATTCTGGCCGAAGTGTTGCATTCGTCACTCTAGTTGAATGTTCTAATGCCAGTTATGATGGCCATGGTTTTAATTCTATATACTGTTATGTGATGTAATACTGGCCCAAATAATGCAGTCATCACTCAAGTTGAATAATGTATTGCCAACTGAGATTTCATGGTTTTCATTCTATATCGAGTTAGGTGATGTAATTACGTCCCTAGTGTTGCAGTCGTCACTCCAGTTGAATTATGTAATGCCAACCAACATGGTCATCGTTTTCATTCTATATCGAGTCAAGAGATGTAATTCCGGCATAAGTTTTATAGTCAGCACTCTAGTTGAATGATTAATATTAGCCTAGATGTCATGGGTTTCATTAAATATCGAGTTAGGTGATTTAATTTCGTCCCAAGTGTTGCAGTAATCACTCTAGTTGAATTATGTAACGCTAGCCGAGATGGTCATGGCTTTCATTCTATATCGAGTTTGGTGATGTAATTCCTGCCCATCTACAGTAGTCACTACAGTTGAATGAAGTAATTCCAGCCAACATCGTCATGGTTTTGATTCTATAACGAGTTAGGTGAAGTAATTCCGGCCTAAGTGCTACAGTCGTCACTCTAGTTGAATGATGTAATGCCGGTCGAGATGTCATGGTTCATTCTATATACAATCAAGTAATGTAGTTCTAGCCCAAGTGTTTCAGTTGTCACTCTAGTTTAATGATGTAATGCTAGCCGAGATACCATGGTTTTCATTATTTATGGAGTCAGGTGATGTAATTCTGGCCCAAGTTCTGCAGTCGTTACTCCAGTTAAATGATGTAATGCCGGCCGAGATGGTCATGGTTTTCATTCTATATCGAATCAGGTGATGTAAGTTCGGCGCAAGGGTTGCTTTCATCGCACCAGTTGAATGATGTAATGACAGCCAATATGGTAATGGTTCTCATTCTATAGTGAGTCAGGTGATGTAATACTGTCCCTAGTGCTGCAGTCATAACTCTAGTTGAATGATGTAATCCCAACTGAGATTTCATGGTTTACATTCTATATTGAGTTAGGTGATGTAATTTCGTCCCAAGTGTTGCAGTCATCACTCCAGTTGAATATTGTAATGCCAGTAAAGATTTCATGGTTTTCATTCTATATCAAGTTAGATGATGTAATTCCGCCCATAGTGTTGTAGTCGTCACTCCAGTAGAATTATGTAATGCCAGCCAACATGGTCATGGTTTTCATTATATATTGAGTCAGATGATGTAATTTCGGCCCAAGTGTTGTAGTCATCATTCCAGTTGAATGATGCAATACCAGCCGACATGGTCATGGTTTTCATTCTATATCGAGTCAACTGATATAATTCTGGTCGAAGTGCTGCATTCGTCACTCCAGTTGAATGTTGTAACTCTAGTTAAGATGGTCATGGTTTTCATTCTATATCCTATCAGGTGATGTAATACTGGCTCAAGTAATGCAGTCATCACTCTATTTGAATGTTGTAATGCCAACTTAGATTTCATGGTTTTCATTCTATATCGAGTTAGGTGATGTAATTACGTCCCTAGTGTTACAGTCGTCACTCCAGTTGAATTATGTAATGCCAGCCAACATGGTCATGGTTTTCATTCTAAATCGAGTCATGTGATGTAATTCCTGCCCATCTACAGTTGTCACTACAGTTGAATGAAGTAATGCTAGCCAACATCGTCATGGTTTTTATTTTATATCGAGTTAGGTGAAGTAATTATGGCCCAAGTGCTACAGTCGTCACTCTAGTTGAATGATGTTTTTCCGGCCAAGATGTCATGGTTTTCATTCTATATCCAGTCAAGTAATGTAATTCTAGCCCAAGTGTTGTAGTCGTCACTCTAGTTTAATGATGTAATGCTAGCCGAGCTGCCATGGTTTTTATTGTATATGGAGTCAGGTGATGTAATTTTGGCCCAAGTGTTGCTGTCGTCACTCCAGTTGAATGATGTAATGCCGGCCGAGATGGTCATGGTTTTCATTCTATATCGAATTAGGTGCTGTAATTTCGGCTCAAGTGTTGCATTCGTCGCACCAGTTGAATGATGTAATGACAGCCAATATGGTAATGGTTCTCATTCTATATTGAGTCAGGTGATTTAATACTGGCCCTAGTGCTGCAGTCATAACTCTAGTTGAATGATGTAATCCCAGTTGAGATTTCATGGTTTTCATTCTATATCGAGTTAGGTGATGTAATTTCGTCCCAAGTGTTGCAGTCATCACTCTTGTTGAATGATGTAATGCCAGCCAAGATTTCATGGTTTTCATTTTATATCGAGTTAGGTGTTGTTATTTCGTCCCTAGTGTTGCAGTCGTCACTCCAGTTGAATTATGTAATGCCAGCCAACATGGTCATGGTATTCATTATATATTGAGTCAGGTGATGTAATTCCGGCCCAAGTGTTGTAGTCATCATTCCAGTTGAATGATGTAATGCCAGCCGATATGGTCATGGTTTTCATTCCATATAGAGTCAATTGATGTAATTCTGGCCGAAGTGTTGCATTCGTCACTCTAGTTGAATGTTCTAATGCCAGTTATGATGGTCATGGTTTTCATTCTATATACTGTTATGTGATGTAATACTGGCCCAAATAATTGAGTCATCACTCTAGTTGAATAATGTAATGCCAACTGAGATTTCATGGTTTTCATTCTATATCGAGTTAGGTGATGTAATTACGTCCCTAGTGTTGCAGTCGTCACTCCAGTTGAATTATGTAATGCCAGCCAACATGGTCATGGTTTTCATTCTATATCGAGTCAAGTGATGTAATTCCGGCATAAGTTTTATAGTCAGCACTCTAGTTGAATGATTAATATTAGCCTAGATGTCATGGGTTTCATTCAATATCGAGTTAGGTGATTTAATTTCGTCCCAAGTGTTGCAGTCATCACTCTAGTTGAATTATGTAACGCTAGCCGAGATGGTCATGGCTTTCATTCTATATCGAGTTTGGTGATGTAATTCCTGCCCATCTACGTTGTTGTCACTACGAGTTGAATGAAGTAATTCCAGCCAACATCGTCATGGTTTTTATTCTATATCGAGTTAGGTGAAGTAATTCCGGCCTAAGTGCTACAGTCGTCACTCTAGTTGAATGATGTAATCCCGGTCGAGATGTCATGGTTCATTCTATATACAATCAAGTAATGTAATTCTAGCCCAAGTGTTTCGAGTTGTCACTCTAGTTTAATGATGTAATGCTAGCCGAGATACCATGGTTTTCATTATTTATGGAGTCGGTGATGTAATTTCGGCCCAAGTTCTGCGATCGTCACTCCGGTTAAATGATGTAATGCCGGCCGAGATGGTCATGGTTTTCATTCTATATCGAATCAGGTGATGTAAGTTCGGCGCAAGTGTTGCATTCATCGCACCAGTTGAATGATGTAATGACAGCCAATATGGTAATGGTTCTCATTCTATAGTGAGTCAGGTGATGTAATATTGGCCCTAGTGCTGCAGTCATAACTCTAGTTGAATGATGTAATCCCAACTGAGATTTCATGGTTTACATTCTATATCGAGTTAGGTGATGTAATTTCGTCCCAAGTGTTGCAGTCATCACTCCAGTTGAATAATGTAATGCCAGCAAAGATTTCATGGTTTTCATTCTATATAGAGTTAGATGATGTAATTCCGCCCATAGTGTTGTAGTCGTCACTCCAGTAGAATTATGTAATGCCAGCAAACATGGTCATGGTTTTCATTAAATATTTAGTAAGGTGATGTAATTTCGGCCCAAGTGCTGTAGTCATCATTCCAGTTGAATGATGCAATACCAGCCGACATGGTCATGGTTTTCATTCTATATCGAGTCAACTGATATAATTCTGGTCGAAGTGCTGCATTCGTCACTCCAGTTGAATGTTGTAACTCTAGTTAAGATGGTCATGGTTTTCATTCTATATCCTGTCAGGTGATGTAATACTGGCTCAAGTAATGCAGTCATCACTCTATTTGAATGTTGTAATGCCAACTTAGATTTCATGGTTTTCATTCTATATCGAGTTAGGTGATGCAATTACGTCCCTAGTGTTACAGTCGTCACTCCAGTTGAATTATGTAATGCCAGCCAACATGGTCATGGTTTTCATTCTATATCGAGTCATGTGATGTAATTCTGGCCCAGTGTTGCAGTCGTCATTCCAGTTGAATAATGTAACGCTAGCCGAGATGGTCATGGTTTTCATTCTATATCGAGTCTGGTGATGTAATTCCTGCCCATCTACAGTTGTCACTACAGTTGAATGAAGTAATGCTAGCCAACATCGTCATGGTTTTTTTTTTATATCGAGTTAGGTGAAGTAATTCTGGCCCAAGTGCTACAGTCGTCACTCTAGTTGAATGATGTTTCTCCGGCCAAGATGTCATGGTTTTCATTCTATATCCAGTCAAGTAATGTAATTCTAGCCCAAGTGTTGCAGTCGTCACTCTAGTTTAATGATGTAATGCTAGCCGAGCTGCCATGGTTTTCATTGTATATGGAGTCAGGTGATGTAATTCTGGTCCAAGTGTTGCTGTCGTCACTCCAGTTGAATGATGTAATGCCGACCGAGATGGTCATGGTTTTCATTCTATATCGAATCAGGTGCTGTAATTTCGGCACACGTGTTGCATTCGTCGCACCAGTTGAATGATGTAATGACAGCCAATATGGTAATGGTTCTCATTCTATATTGAGTCAGGTGATTTAATATTGGCCCTAGTGCTGCAGTCATAACTCTAGTTGAATGATGTAATCCAGTTGAGATTTCATGGTTTTCATTCTATATCGAGTTAGGTGATGTAATTTCGTCCCAAGTGTTGCAGTCATCACTCTTGTTGAATGATGTAATGCCAGCCAAGATTTCATGGTTTTCATTTTATATCGAGTTAGGTGTTGTTATTTCATCTCTAGTGTTGCAGTCGTCACTCCAGTTGAATTATGTAATGCCAGCCAACATGGTCATGGTTTTCATTCTATATCGAGTCAAGTGATGTAATTCGGGCATAAGTTTTATAGTCAGCACTCTAGTTGAATGATTAATATTAGCCTAGATGTCATGGGTTTCATTCAATATCGAGTTAGGTGATTTAATTTCGTCCCAAGTGTTGCAGTCATCACTCTAGTTGAATTATGTAACGCTAGCCGAGATGGTCATGGCTTTCATTCTATATCGAGTTTGGTGATGTAATTCCTGCCCATCTACAGTTGTCACTACAGTTGAATGAAGTAATTCCAGCCAACATCGTCATGGTTTTGATTCTATATCGAGTTAGGTGAAGTAATTCCGGCCTAAGTACTACAGTCGTCACTGTAGTTGAATGATGTAATCCCGGTCGAGATGTCATGGTTCATTCTATATACAATCAAGTAATGTAATTCTAGCCCAAGTGTTTCAGTTGTCACTCTAGTTTAATGATGTAATGCTAGCCGAGATACCATGGTTTTCATTATTTATGGAGTCGGGTGATGTAATTTCGGCCCAAGTTCTGCGATCGTCACTCCGGTTAAATGATGTAATGCCGGCCGAGATGGTCATGGTTTTCATTCTATATCGAATCAGGTGATGTAAGTTCGGCGCAAGTGTTGCATTCATCGCACCAGTTGAATGATATAATGACAGCCAATATGGTAATGGTTCTCATTCTATAGTGAGTCAGGTGATGTAATACTGGCCCTAGTGCTGCAGTCATAACTCTAGTTGAATGATGTAATCCCAACTGAGATTTCATGGTTTACATTCTATATCGAGTTAGGTGATGTAATTTCGTCCCAAGTGTTGCAGTCATCACTCCAGTTGAATAATGTAATGCCAGCAAAGATTTCATGGTTTTCATTCTATATAGGGTTAGATGATGTAATTCTGCCCATAGTGTTGTAGTCGTCACTCCAGTAGAATTATGTAATGCCAGCCAACATGGTCATGGTTTTCATTATATATTGAGTAAGGTGATGTAATTTCGGCCCAAGTGTTGTAGTCATCATTCCAGTTGAATGATGCAATACCAGCCGACATGGTCATGGTTTTCATTCTATATCGAGTCAACTGATATAATTCTTCCAGTTGAATGTTGTTACTCTAGTTAAGATGGTCATGGTTTTCATTCTATATCCTGTCAGGTGATGTAATACTGGCTCAAGTAATGCAGTCATCACTCTATTTGAATGTTGTAATGCCAACTTAGATTTCATGGTTTTCATTCTATATCGAGTTAGGTGATGCAATTACGTCCCTAGTGTTACAGTCGTCACTCCAGTTGAATTATGTAATGCCAGCCAACATGGTCATGGTTTTCATTCTATATCGAGTCATGTGATGTAATTCTGGCCCAGTGTTGCAGTCGTCATTCCAGTTGAATAATGTAACGCTAGCCGAGATTGTCATGGTTTTCATTCTATATCGAGTCTGGTGATGTAATTCCTGCCCATCTACAGTTGTCACTACAGTTGAATGAAGTAATGCTAGCCAACATCGTCATGGTTTTTATTTTATATCGAGTTAGGTGAAGTAATTCTGGCCCAAGTGCTACAGTCGTCACTCTAGTTGAATGTTGTTTTTCCGGCCAAGATGTCATGGTTTTCATTCTATATCCAGTCAAGTAATGTAATTCTAGCCCAAGTGTTGCAGTCGTCACTCTAGTTTAATGATGAAATGCTAGCCGAGCTGCCATGGTTTTCATTGTATATGGAGTCAGGTGATGTAATTCTAGCCCAAGTGTTGCTGTCGTCACTCCAGTTGAATGATGTAATGCCGACCGAGATTGGCATGGTTTTCATTCTATATCGAATCAGGTGCTGTAATTTCGGCTCAAGTGTTGCATTCGTCGCACCAGTTGAATGATGTAATGACAGCCAATATGGTAATGGTTCTCATTCTATATTGAGTCAGGTGATTTAATATTGGCCCTAGTGCTGCAGTCATAACTCTAGTTGAATGATGTAATCCCAGTTGAGATTTCATGGTTTTCATTCTATATCGAGTTAGGTGATTTAATTTCATCCCAAGTGTTGCAGTCATCACTCTTGTTGAATGATGTAATGCCAGCCAAGATTTCATGGTTTTCATTTTATATCGAGTTAGGTGTTGTTATTTCATCCCTAGTGTTGCGATCGTCACTCCCGGTTGAATTATGTAATGCCACCAACATGGTCATGGTATTCATTATATATTGAGTCGAGTGATGTAATTCCGGTCCAAGTCGTAGTCATCATTCCCGGTTGAATGATGTAATGCCAGCCGATATGGTCATGGTTTTCATTCTATATCGAGTCAATTGATGTAATTCTGGCCGAAGTGTTGCATTCGTCACTCTAGTTGAATGTTCTAATGCCAGTTATGATGGTCATGGTTTTCATTCTATATACTGTTAGGTGATGTAATACTGGCCCAAATAATGCAGTCATCACTCTAGTTGAATAATGTAATGCCAACTGAGATTTCATGGTTTTCATTCTATATCGAGTTAGGTGATGTAATTACGTCCCTAGTGTTGCAGTCGTCACTCCAGTTGAATTATGTAATGCCAGCCAACATGGTCATGGTTTTCATTCTATATCGAGTCAAGTGATGTAATTCCGGCATAAGTTTTATAGTCAGCACTCTAGTTGAATGATTAATATTAGCCTAGATGTCATGGGTTTCATTCAATATCGAGTTAGGTGATTTAATTTCATCCCAAGTGTTGCAGTCATCACTCTAGTTGAATTATGTAACGCTAGCCGAGATGGTCATGGCTTTCATTCTATATCGAGTTTGGTGATGTAATTCCTGCCCATCTACAGTTGTCACTATAGTTGAATGAAGTAATTCCAGCCAACATCGTCATGGTTTTGATTCTATATCGAGTTAGGTGAAGTAATTCCGGCCTAAGTGCTACAGTCGTCACTCTAGTTGAATGATGTAATCCCGGTCGAGATGTCATGGTTCATTCTATATACAATCAAGTAATGTAATTCTAGCCCAAGTGTTTCAGTTGTCACTCTAGTTTAATGATGTAATGCTAGCCGAGATACCATGGTTTTCATTATTTATGGAGTCAGGTGATGTAATTATGGCCCAAGTTCTGCAGTCGTCACTCCAGTTAAATGATGTAATGCCGGCCGAGATGGTCATGGTTTTCATTCTATATCGAATCAGGTGATGTAAGTTCGGCGCAAGTGTTGCATTCATCGCACCAGTTGAATGATATAATGACAGCCAATATGGTAATGGTTCTCATTCTATAGTGAGTCAGGTGATGTAATACTGGCCCTAGTGCTGCAGTCATAACTCTAGTTGAATGATGTAATCCCAACTGAGATTTCATGGTTTACATTCTATATTGAGTTAGATGATGTAATTCCGTCCATAGTGTTGTAGTCGTCACTCCAGTAGAATTATGTAATGCCAGCCAACATGGTCATGGTTTTCATTATATATTGAGTCAGGTGATGTAATTTCGGCCCAAGTGCGTTGTAGTCATCATTCCAGTTGAATGATGCAATACCAGCCGACATGGTCATGGTTTTCATTCTATATCGAGTCAAGGCGATATAATTTCGGTCGAAGTCTTTGCATTCGTCACTCCAGTTGAATGTTGTAACTCTAGTTAAGATGGTCATGGTTTTCATTCTATATCCTGTCAGGTGATGTAATACTGGCTCAAGTAATGCAGTCATCACTCTATTTGAATGTTGTAATGCCAACTTAGATTTCATGGTTTTCATTCTATATCGAGTTAGGTGATGTAATTACGTCCCTAGTGTTACAGTCGTCACTCCAGTTGAATTATGTAATGCCAGCCAACATGGTCATGGTTTTCATTCTATATCGAGTCATGTGATGTAATTCCTGCCCATCTACAGTTGTCACTACAGTTGAATGAAGTAATGCTAGCCAACATCGTCATGGTTTTTATTTTATATCGAGTTAGGTGAAGTAATTATGGCCCAAGTGCTACAGTCGTCACTCTAGTTGAATGATGTTTTTCCGGCCAAGATGTCATGGTTTTCATTCTATATCCAGTCAAGTAATGTAATTCTAGCCCAAGTGTTGTAGTCGTCACTCTAGTTTAATGATGTAATGCTAGCCGAGCTGCCATGGTTTTCATTGTATATGGAGTTAGGTGATGTAATTCTGGCCCAAGTGTTGCTATCGTCACTCCAGTTGAATGATGTAATGCCGGCCGAGATGGTCATGGTTTTCATTCTATATCGAATCAGGTGCTGTATTTTCGGCTCAAGTGTTGCATTCGTCGCACCAGTTGAATGATGTAATGACATCCAATATGGTAATGGTTCTCATTCTATATTGAGTCAGGGGATTTAATACTGGCCCTAGTCCTGCAGTCATAACTCTAGTTGAATGATGTAATCCCAGTTGAGATTTCACGGTTTTCATTCTATATCGAGTTAGGTGATGTAATTTCGTCCCAAGTGTTTCAGTCATCACTCTAGTTGAATGATGTAATGCCTGCCAAGATTTCATGGTTTTCATTTTATTTCGAGTTAGGTGTTGTTATTTCATCCCTAGTGTTGCAGTCGTCACTCCAGTTGATTTATGTAATGCCAGCCAACATGGTCATGGTATTCATTATATATTGAGTCAGGTGATGTAATTCCGGCCCAAGTGTTGTAGTCATCATTCCAGTTGAATGATGTAATGCCAGCCGATATGGTCATGGTTTTCATTCCATATCGAGTCAATTGATGTAATTCTGGCCGAAGTGTTGCATTCGTCACTCTAGTTGAATGTTCTAATGCCAGTTATGATGGTCATGGTTTTCATTCTATATCTTTGTTATGTGATGTAATACGGCCCTAATAATAATGCGATCATCACTCTAGTTGAATAATGTAATGCCAACCGAGATTTCATGGTTTTCATTCTATATCGAGTTAGGTGATGTAATTACGTCCCTAGTGTTGCGATCGTCACTACCCGGTTGAATTATGTAATGCCAGCCAACATGGTCATGGTTTTCATTCTATATCGAGTCAAGTGATGTAATTCCGGCATAAGTTTTATAGTCAGCACTCTAGTTGAATGATTAATATTAGCCTAGATGTCATGGGTTTCATTCAATATCGAGTTAGGTAATTTAATTTCGTCCCAAGTGTTGCAGTCATCACTCTAGTGGAATTATGTAACACTAGCCGAGATGGTCATGGCTTTCATTCTATATAGAGTTTGGTGATGTAATTCCTGCCCATCTACAGTTGTCACTACAGTTGAATGAAGTAATTCCAGCCAACATCGTCATGGTTTTGATTCTATATCGAGTTAGGTGAAGTAATTCCGGCCTAAGTGCGACAGTCGTCACTCTAGTTGAATGATGTAATCCCGGTCGAGATGTCATGGTTCATTCTATATACAATCAAGTAATGTAATTCTAGCCCAAGTGTTTCAGTTGTCACTCTAGTTTAATGATGTAATGCTAGCCGAGATACCATGGTTTTCATTATTTATGGAGTCAGGTGATGTAATTCTGGCCCAAGTTCTGCAGTCGTCACTCCAGTTAAATGATGTAATGCCGGCCGAGATGGTCACGGTTTTCATTCTATATCGAATCAGGTGATGTAAGTTCGGCGCAAGTGTTGCATTCATCGCACCAGTTGAATGATGTAATGACAGCCAATATGGTAATGGTTCTCATTCTATAGTGAGTCGGTGATGTAATACCGGCCCTAGTGTCTTTGCGATCATAACTCTAGTTGAATGATGTAATCCCAACCGAGATTTCATGGTTTACATTCTATATCGAGTTAGGTGATGTAATTTCGTCCCAAGTGTTGCGGTCATCACTCCGGTTGAATAATGTAATGCCAGCAAAGATTTCATGGTTTTAATTCTATATAGAGTTAGATGATGTAATTCCGCCCTTAGTGTTGTAGTTGTCACTCCAGTAGAATTATGTAATGCCAGCCAACATGGTCATGGTTTTCATTATATATTGAGTCAGGTGATGTAATTTCAGCCCAAGTGCTGTAGTCATTATTCCAGTTGAATGATGCAATACCAGCCGACATGGTCATGGTTTTCATTCTATATCGAGTCAGCGATATAATTCTGGTCGAAGTGCTGCATTCGTCACTCCAGTTGAATGTTGTAACTCTAGTTAAGATGGTCATGGTTTTCATTCTATATATCCTGTCAGGTGATGTAATACTGGCTCAAGTAATGCAGTCATCACTCTATTTGAATGTTGTAATGCCAACTTAGATTTCATGGTTTTCATTCTATATCGAGTTAGGTGATGCAATTACGTCCCTAGTGTTACAGTCGTCACTCCAGTTGAATTATGTAATGCCAGCCAACATGGTCATGGTTTTCATTCTATATCGAGTCATGTGATGTAATTTCGGCCCCGTCTTTGCGAGTCGTCATTCCAGTTGAATAATGTAACGCTAGCCGAGATGGTCATGGTTTTCATTCTATATCGAGTCTGGTGATGTAATTCCTGCCCATCTACAGTTGTCACTACAGTTGAATGAAGTAATGCTAGCCAACATCGTCATGGTTTTTATTTTATATCGAGTTAGGTGAAGTAATTCGGCCCAAGTGCTACGTCGTCACTCTAGTTGAATGATGTTTCTCCGGCCAAGATGTCATGGTTTTCATTCTATATCCGGTCAAGTAATGTAATTCTAGCCCAAGTGTTGCGATCGTCACTCTAGTTTAATGATGTAATGCTAGCCGAGTGCCATGGTTTTCATTGTATATGGAGTTAGGTGATGTAATTCGGCCCAAGGGTTCTTGTCGTCACTCCGTTGAATGATGTAATGGCCGAGATGGTCATGGTTTTCATTCTATATCGAATCGAGTCTTTGTATTTTCGGCTCAAGTGTTGCATTCGTCGCACCGGTTGAATGATGTAATGACAGCCAATATGGTAATGGTTCTCATTCTATATTGAGTCAGGGGATTTAATACCGGCCCTAGTCCTGCAGTCATAACTCTAGTTGAATGATGTAATCCCAGTTGAGATTTCACGGTTTTCATTCTATATCGAGTTAGGTGATGTAATTTCGTCCCAAGTGTTTCAGTCATCACTCTAGTTGAATGATGTAATGCCTGCCAAGATTTCATGGTTTTCATTTTATTTAGAGTTAGGTGTTGTTATTTCATCCCTAGTGTTGCAGTCGTCACTCCAGTTGAATTATGTAATGCCAGCCAACATGGTCATGGTTTTCATTCTATATCGAGTCAAGTGATGTAATTTCGGCATAAGTTTTATAGTCAGCACTCTAGTTGAATGATTAATATTAGCCTAGATGTCATGGGTTTCATTCAATATCGAGTTAGGTAATTTAATTTCGTCCCAAGTGTTGCAGTCATCACTCTAGTGGAATTATGTAACGCTAGCCGAGATGGTCATGGCTTTCATTCTATATCGAGTTTGGTGATGTAATTCCTGCCCATCTACAGTTGTCACTACAGTTGAATGAAGTAATTCCAGCCAACATCGTCATGGTTTTGATTCTATATCGAGTTAGGTGAAGTAATTCCGGCCTAAGTGCTACAGTCGTCACTCTAATTGAATGATGTAATCCCGGTCGAGATGTCATGGTTCATTCTATATACAATCAAGTAATGTAATTCTAGCCCAAGTGTTTCAGTTGTCACTCTAGTTTAATGATGTAATGCTAGCCGAGATACCATGGTTTTCATTATTTATGGAGTCAGGTGATGTAATTATGGCCCAAGTTCTGCAGTCGTCACTCCAGTTAAATGATGTAATGCCGGCCGAGATGGTCATGGTTTTCATTCTATATCGAATCAGGTGATGTAAGTTCGGCGCAAGTGTTGCATTCATCGCACCAGTTGAATGATATAATGACAGCCAAAATGGTAATGGTTCTCATTCTATAGTGAGTCAGGTGATGTAATACTGGCCCTAGTGCTGCAGTCATAACTCTAGTTGAATGATGTAATCCCAACTGAGATTTCATGGTTTACATTCTATATTGAGTTAGATGATGTAATTCCGTCCATAGTGTTGTAGTCGTCACTCCAGTAGAATTATGTAATGCCAGCCAACATGGTCATGGTTTTCATTATATATTGAGTCAGGTGATGTAATTTCGGCCCAAGTGCTGTAGTCATCATTCCAGTTGAATGATGCAATACCAGCCGACATGGTCATGGTTTTCATTCTATATCGAGTCAACTGATATAATTCTGGTCGAAGTGCTGCATTCGTCACTCCAGTTGAATGTTGTAACTCTAGTTAAGATGGTCATGGTTTTCATTCTATATCCTGTCAGGTGATGTAATACTGGCTCAAGTAATGCAGTCATCACTCTATTTGAATGTTGTAATGCCAACTTAGATTTCATGGTTTTCATTCTATATCGAGTTAGGTGATGTAATTACGTCCCTAGTGTTACAGTCGTCACTCCAGTTGAATTATGTAATGCCGACCAACATGGTCATGGTTTTCATTCTATATCGAGTCATGTGATGTAATTCCCGCCCATCTACGGTTGTCACTACGGTTGAATGAAGTAATGCTAGCCAACATCGTCATGGTTTTTATTTTATATCGAGTTAGGTGAAGTAATTATGGCCCAAGTGCTACAGTCGTCACTCTAGTTGAATGATGTTTTTCCGGCCAAGATGTCATGGTTTTCATTCTATATCCAGTCAAGTAATGTAATTCTAGCCCAAGTGTTGTAGTCGTCACTCTAGTTTAATGATGTAATGCTAGCCGAGCTGCCATGGTTTTCATTGTATATGGAGTTAGGTGATGTAATTCTGGCCCAAGTGTTGCTGTCGTCACTCCAGTTGAATGATGTAATGCCGGCCGAGATGGTCATGGTTTTCATTCTATATCGAATCAGGTGCTGTATTTTCGGCTCAAGTGTTGCATTCGTCGCACCAGTTGAATGATGTAATGACATCCAATATGGTAATGGTTCTCATTCTATATTGAGTCAGGGGATTTAATACTGGCCCTAGTCCTGCAGTCATAACTCTAGTTGAATGATGTAATCCCAGTTGAGATTTCACGGTTTTCATTCTATATCGAGTTAGGTGATGTAATTTCGTCCCAAGTGTTTCAGTCATCACTCTAGTTGAATGATGTAATGCCTGCCAAGATTTCATGGTTTTCATTTTATTTCGAGTTAGGTGTTGTTATTTCATCCCTAGTGTTGCAGTCGTCACTCCAGTTGATTTATGTAATGCCAGCCAACATGGTCATGGTATTCATTATATATTGAGTCAGGTGATGTAATTCCGGCCCAAGTGTTGTAGTCATCATTACAGTTGAATGATGTAATGCCAGCCGATATGGTCATGGTTTTCATTCCATATCGAGTCAATTGATGTAATTCTGGCCGAAGTGTTGCATTCGTCACTCTAGTTGAATGTTCTAATGCCAGTTATGATGGTCATGGTTTTCATTCTATATACTGTTATGTGATGTAATACTGGCCCTAATAATGCAGTCATCACTCTAGTTGAATAATGTAATGCCAACTGAGATTTCATGGTTTTCATTCTATATCGAGTTAGGTGATGTAATTACGTCCCTAGTGTTGCAGTCGTCACTCCAGTTGAATTATGTAATGCCAGCCAACATGGTCATGGTTTTCATTCTATATCGAGTCAAGTGATGTAATTCGGCATAAGTTTTATAGTCAAGCACTCTAGTTGAATGATTAATATTAGCCTAGATGTCATGGGTTTCATTCAATATCGAGTTAGGTAATTTAATTTCGTCCCAAGTGTTGCAGTCATCACTCTAGTGGAATTATGTAACACTAGCCGAGATGGTCATGGCTTTCATTCTATATAGAGTTTGGTGATGTAATTCCTGCCCATCTACAGTTGTCACTACAGTTGAATGAAGTAATTCCAGCCAACATCGTCATGGTTTTGATTCTATATCGAGTTAGGTGAAGTAATTCCGGCCTAAGTGCGACAAATCGTCACTCTAGTTGAATGATGTAATCCCGGTCGAGATGTCATGGTTCATTCTATATACAATCAAGTAATGTAATTCTAGCCCAAGTGTTTCAGTTGTCACTCTAGTTTAATGATGTAATGCTAGCCGAGATACCATGGTTTTCATTATTTATGGAGTCAGGTGATGTAATTCTGGCCCAAGTTCTGCAGTCGTCACTCCAGTTAAATGATGTAATGCCGGCCGAGATGGTCACGGTTTTCATTCTATATCGAATCAGGTGATGTAAGTTCGGCGCAAGTGTTGCATTCATCGCACCAGTTGAATGATGTAATGACAGCCAATATGGTAATGGTTCTCATTCTATAGTGAGTCAGGTGATGTAATACGGCCCTAGTCTTTGCGAGTCATAACTCTAGTTGAATGATGTAATCCCAACTGAGATTTCATGGTTTACATTCTATATCGAGTTAGGTGATGTAATTTCGTCCCAAGTGTTGCAGTCATCACTCCAGTTGAATAATGTAATGCCAGCAAAGATTTCATGGTTTTAATTCTATATAGAGTTAGATGATGTAATTCCGCCCTTAGTGTTGTAGTTGTCACTCCAGTAGAATTATGTAATGCCAGCCAACATGGTCATGGTTTTCATTATATATTGAGTCAGGTGATGTAATTTCAGCCCAAGTCGTAGTCATTATTCCGGTTGAATGATGCAATACTGGCCGACATGGTCATGGTTTTCATTCTATATCGAGTCAACTGATATAATTCTGGTCGAAGTGCCGCATTCGTCACTCCAGTTGAATGTTGTAACTCTAGTTAAGATGGTCATGGTTTTCATTCTATATATCCTGTCAGGTGATGTAATACTGGCTCAAGTAATGCAGTCATCACTCTATTTGAATGTTGTAATGCCAACTTAGATTTCATGGTTTTCATTCTATATCGAGTTAGGTGATGCAATTACGTCCCTAGTGTTACAGTCGTCACTCCAGTTGAATTATGTAATGCCAGCCAACATGGTCATGGTTTTCATTCTATATCGAGTCATGTGATGTAATTCTGGCCCAGTGCTGCAGTCGTCATTCCAGTTGAATAATGTAACGCTAGCCGAGATGGTCATGGTTTTCATTCTATATCGAGTCTGGTGATGTAATTCCTGCCCATCTACAGTTGTCACTACAGTTGAATGAAGTAATGCTAGCCAACATCGTCATGGTTTTTATTTTATATCGAGTTAGGTGAAGTAATTCTGGCCCAAGTGCTACAGTCGTCACTCTAGTTGAATGATGTTTCTCCGGCCAAGATGTCATGGTTTTCATTCTATATCCAGTCAAGTAATGTAATTCTAGCCCAAGTGTTGCAGTCGTCACTCTAGTTTAATGATGTAATGCTAGCCGAGCTGCCATGGTTTTCATTGTATATGGAGTTAGGTGATGTAATTCTGGCCCAAGGGTTGCTGTCGTCACTCCAGTTGAATGATGTAATGCCGGCCGAGATGGTCATGGTTTTCATTCTATATCGAATCAGGTGCTGTATTTTCGGCTCAAGTGTTGCATTCGTCGCACCAGTTGAATGATGTAATGACAGCCAATATGGTAATGGTTCTCATTCTATATTGAGTCAGGGGATTTAATACTGGCCCTAGTCCTGCAGTCATAACTCTAGTTGAATGATGTAATCCCAGTTGAGATTTCACGGTTTTCATTCTATATCGAGTTAGGTGATGTAATTTCGTCCCAAGTGTTTCAGTCATCACTCTAGTTGAATGATGTAATGCCTGCCAAGATTTCATGGTTTTCATTTTATTTCGAGTTAGGTGTTGTTATTTCATCCCTAGTGTTGCAGTCGTCACTCCAGTTGAATTATGTAATGCCAGCCAACATGGTCATGGTTTTCATTCTATATCGAGTCAAGTGATGTAATTTCGGCATAAGTTTTATAGTCAGCACTCTAGTTGAATGATTAATATTAGCCTAGATGTCATGGGTTTCATTCAATATCGAGTTAGGTAATTTAATTTCGTCCCAAGTGTTGCAGTCATCACTCTAGTGGAATTATGTAACGCTAGCCGAGATGGTCATGGCTTTCATTCTATATCGAGTTTGGTGATGTAATTCCTGCCCATCTACAGTTGTCACTACAGTTGAATGAAGTAATTCCAGCCAACATCGTCATGGTTTTGATTCTATATCGAGTTAGGTGAAGTAATTCCGGCCTAAGTGCTACAGTCGTCACTCTAATTGAATGATGTAATCCCGGTCGAGATGTCATGGTTCATTCTATATACAATCAAGTAATGTAATTCTAGCCCAAGTGTTTCAGTTGTCACTCTAGTTTAATGATGTAATGCTAGCCGAGATACCATGGTTTTCATTATTTATGGAGTCAGGTGATGTAATTATGGCCCAAGTTCTGCAGTCGTCACTCCAGTTAAATGATGTAATGCCGGCCGAGATGGTCATGGTTTTCATTCTATATCGAATCAGGTGATGTAAGTTCGGCGCAAGTGTTGCATTCATCGCACCAGTTGAATGATGTAATGACAGCCAATATGGTAATGGTTCTCATTCTATAGTGAGTCGAGGTGATGTAATACGGCCCTAGTTTGCGATCATAACTCTAGTTGAATGATGTAATCCCAACTGAGATTTCATGGTTTACATTCTATATCGAGTTAGGTGATGTAATTTCGTCCCAAGTGTTGCAGTCATCACTCCAGTTGAATAATGTAATGCCAGCAAAGATTTCATGGTTTTCATTCTATATAGAGTTAGATGATGTAATTCCGCCCTTAGTGTTGTAGTTGTCACTCCAGTAGAATTATGTAATGCCAGCCAACATGGTCATGGTTTTCATTATATATTGAGTCAGGTGATGTAATTTCAGCCCAAGTGCTGTAGTCATTATTCCAGTTGAATGATGCAATACCAGCCGACATGGTCATGGTTTTCATTCTATATAGAGTTAGATGATGTAATTCCGCCCTTAGTGTTGTAGTTGTCACTCCAGTAGAATTATGTAATGCCAGCCAACATGGTCATGGTTTTCATTATATATTGAGTCAGGTGATGTAATTTCAGCCCAAGTCTTGTAGTCATTATTCCGGTTGAATGATGCAATACCGGCCCGACATGGTCATGGTTTTCATTCTATATCGAGTCAACTGATATAATTCTGGTCGAAGTGCTGCATTCGTCACTCCAGTTGAATGTTGTAACTCTAGTTAAGATGGTCATGGTTTTCATTCTATATCCTGTCAGGTGATGTAATACTGGCTCAAGTAATGCAGTCATCACTCTATTTGAATGTTGTAATGCCAACTTAGATTTCATGGTTTTCATTCTATATCGAGTTAGGTGATGCATTTTACGTCCCTAGTGTTACAGTCGTCACTCCAGTTGAATTATGTAATGCCAGCCAACATGGTCATGGTTTTCATTCTATATCGAGTCATGTGATGTAATTCTGGCCCAGTGCTGCAGTCGTCATTCCAGTTGAATAATGTAACGCTAGCCGAGATGGTCATGGTTTTCATTCTATATCGAGTCTGGTGATGTAATTCCTGCCCATCTACAGTTGTCACTACAGTTGAATGAAGTAATGCTAGCCAACATCGTCATCGTTTTTATTTTATATCGAGTTAGGTGAAGTAATTCTGGCCCAAGTGCTACAGTCGTCACTCTAGTTGAATGATGTTTCTCCGGCCAAGATGTCATGGTTTTCATTCTATATCCAGTCAAGTAATGTAATTCTAGCCCAAGTGTTGCAGTCGTCACTCTAGTTTAATGATGTAATGCTAGCCGAGCTGCCATGGTTTTCATTGTATATGGAGTCAGGTGATGTAATCCTGGCCCAAGTGTTGCTGTCGTCACTCCAGTTGAATGATGTAATGCCGACCGAGATGGTCATGGTTTTCATTCTATATCGAATCAGGTGCTATAATTTCGGCTCAAGTGTTGCATTCGTCGCACCAGTTGAATGATGTAATGACAGCCAATATGGTAATGGTTCTCATTCTATATTGAGTCAGGGGATTTAATACTGGCCCTAGTCGTGCAGTCATAACTCTAGTTGAATGATGTAATCCCAGTTGAAATTTCACGGTTTTCATTCTATATCGAGTTAGGTGATGTAATTTCGTCCCAAGTGTTTCAGTCATCACTCTAGTTGAATGATGTAATGCCTGCCAAGATTTCATGGTTTTCATTTTATTTCGAGTTAGGTGTTGTTATTTCATCCCTAGTGTTGCAGTCGTCACTCCAGTTGAATTATGTAATACCAGCCAACATGGTCATGGTATTCATTATATATTGAGTCAGGTGATGTAATTCCGGCCCAAGTCTTTGTAGTCATCATTCCAGTTGAATGATGTAATGCCAGCCGATATGGTCATGGTTTTCATTCCATATCGAGTCAATTGATGTAATTCTGGCCGAAGTGGTGCATTCGTCACTCTAGTTGAATGTTCTAATGCCAGTTATGATGGTCATGGTTTTCATTCTATATACTGTTAGGTGATGTAATACTGGCCCAAATAATGCAGTCATCACTCTAGTTGAATAATGTAATGCCAACTGAGATTTCATGGTTTTCATTCTATATCGAGTTAGGTGATGTAATTACGTCCCTAGTGTTGCAGTCGTCACTCCAGTTGAATTATGTAATGCCAGCCAACATGGTCATGGTTTTCATTCTATATCGAGTCAAGTGATGTAATTCCGGCATAAGTTTTATAGTCAGCACTCTAGTTGAATGATTAATATTAGCCTAGATGTCATGGGTTTCATTCAATATCGAGTTAGGTGATTTAATTTCATCCCAAGTGTTGCAGTCATCACTCTAGTTGAATTATGTAACGCTAGCCGAGATGGTCATGGCTTTCATTCTATATCGAGTTTGGTGATGTAATTCCTGCCCATCTACAGTTGTCACTACAGTTGAATGAAGTAATTCCAGCCAACATCGTCATGGTTTTGATTCTATATCGAGTTAGGTGAAGTAATTCCGGCCTAAGTGCTACAGTCGTCACTCTAGTTGAATGATGTAATGCCGGTCGAGATGTCATGGTTCATTCTATATATAATCAAGTAATGTAATTCTAGCCCAAGTGTTTCAGTTGTCACTCTAGTTTAATGATGTAATGCTAGCCGAGATACCATGGTTTTCATTATTTATGGAGTCAGGTGATGTAATTGTGGCCCAAGTTCTGCAGTCGTTACTCCAGTTAAATAATGTAATGCCGGCCGAGATGGTCATGGTTTTCATTCTATATCGAATCAGGTGATGTAAGTTCGGCGCAAGTATTGCTTTCATTGCACCAGTTGAATGATGTAATGACAGCCAATATGGTAATGGTTCTCATTCTATAGTGAGTCAGGTGATGTAATACTGGCCCTAGTGCTGCAGTCATAACTCTAGTTGAATGATGTAATCCCAACTGAGATTTCATGGTTTACATTCTATATTGAGTTAGATGATGTAATTCCGTCCATAGTGTTGTAGTCGTCACTCCAGTAGAATTATGTAATGCCAGCCAACATGGTCATGGTTTTCATTATATATCGAGTCAGGTGATGTAATTTCGGCCCAAGTGCTGTAGTCATCATTCCAGTTGAATGATGCAATACCAGCCGACATGGTCATGGTTTTCATTCTATATCGAGTCAACTGATATAATTCTGGTCGAAGTGCTGCATTCGTCACTCCAGTTGAATGTTGTAACTCTAGTTAAGATGGTCATGGTTTTCATTCTATATCCTGTCAGGTGATGTAATACTGGCTTAAGTAATGCAGTCATCAATCTATTTGAATGTTGTAATGCCAACTTAGATTTTATGGTTTTCATTCTATATCGAGTTATGTGATGTAATTACGTCCCTAGTGTTACAGTCGTCACTCCAGTTGAATTATGTAATGCCAGCCAACATGGTCATGGTTTTCATTCTATATCGAGTCATGTGATGTAATTCCTGCCCATCTACAGTTGTCACTACAGTTGAATGAAGTAATGCTAGCCAACATCGTCATGGTTTTTATTTTATATCGAGTTAGGTGAAGTAATTATGGCCCAAGTGCTACAGTCGTCACTCTAGTTGAATGATGTTTTTCCGTCCAAGATGTCATGGTTTTCATTCTATATCCAGTCAAGTAATGTAATTCTAGCCCAAGTGTTGTAGTCGTCACTCTAGTTTAATGATGTAATGCTAGCCAAGCTGCCATGGTTTTCATTGTATATGGAGTTAGGTGATGTAATTCTGGCCCAAGTGTTGCTGTCGTCACTCCAGTTGAATGATGTAATGCCGACCGAGATGGTCATGGTTTTCATTCTATATCGAATCAGGTGCTGTAATTTCGGCTCAAGTGTTGCATTCGTCGCACCAGTTGAATGATGTAATGACGACCAATATGGTAATGGTTCTCATTCTATATTGAGTCAGGGGATTTAATACTGGCCCTAGTCCTGCAGTCATAACTCTAGTTGAATGATGTAATCCCAGTTGAGATTTCACGGTTTTCATTCTATATCGAGTTAGGTGATGTAATTTCGTCCCAAGTGTTTCAGTCATCACTCTAGTTGAATGATGTAATGCCTGTCAAGATTTCATGGTTTTCATTTTATTTCGAGTTAGGTGTTGTTATTTCATCCCTAGTGTTGCAGTCGTCACTCCAGTTGAATTATGTAATGCCAGCCAACATGGTCATGGTATTCATTATATATTGAGTCAGGTGATGTAATTCCGGCCCAAGTGTTGTAGTCATCATTCCAGTTGAATGATGTAATGCCAGCCGATATGGTCATGGTTTTCATTCCATATCGAGTCAATTGATGTAATTCTGGCCGAAGTGTTGCATTCGTCACTCTAGTTGAATGTTCTAATGCCAAGTTATGATGGTCATGGTTTTCATTCTATATCTTGTTATGTGATGTAATACTGGCCCTAATAATGCAGTCATCACTCTAGTTGAATAATGTAATGCCAACTGAGATTTCATGGTTTTCATTCTATATCGAGTTAGGTGATGTAATTACGTCCCTAGTGTTGCAGTCGTCACTCCAGTTGAATTATGTAATGCCAGCCAACATGGTCATGGTTTTCATTCTATATCGAGTCAAGTGATGTAATTCCGGCATAAGTTTTATAGTCAGCACTCTAGTTGAATGATTAATATTAGCCTAGATGTCATGGGTTTCATTCAATATCGAGTTAGGTAATTTAATTTCGTCCCAAGTGTTGCAGTCATCACTCTAGTGGAATTATGTAACGCTAGCCGAGATGGTCATGGCTTTCATTCTATATCGAGTTTGGTGATGTAATTCCTGCCCATCTACAGTTGTCACTACAGTTGAATGAAGTAATTCCAGCCAACATCGTCATGGTTTTGATTCTATATCGAGTTAGGTGAAGTAATTCCGGCCTAAGTGCTACAGTCGTCACTCTAGTTGAATGATGTAATCCCGGTCGAGATGTCATGGTTCATTCTATATACAATCAAGTAATGTAATTCTAGCCCAAGTGTTTCAGTTGTCACTCTAGTTTAATGATGTAATGCTAGCCGAGATACCATGGTTTTCATTATTTATGGAGTCGGTGATGTAATTCGGCCCAAGTTCGGTCGTCACTCCAGTTAAATGATGTAATGCCGGCCGAGATGGTCATGGTTTTCATTCTATATCGAATCAGGTGATGTAAGTTCGGCGCAAGTGTTGCATTCATCGCACCAGTTGAATGATGTAATGACAGCCAATATGGTAATGGTTCTCATTCTATAGTGAGTCAGGTGATGTAATACTGGCCCTAGTGCTGCAGTCATAACTCTAGTTGAATGATGTAATCCCAACTGAGATTTCATGGTTTACATTCTATATCGAGTTAGGTGATGTAATTTCGTCCCAAGTGTTGCAGTCATCACTCCAGTTGAATAATGTAATGCCAGCAAAGATTTCATGGTTTTCATTCTATATAGAGTTAGATGATGTAATTCCGCCCTTAGGGTTGTAGTTGTCACTCCAGTAGAATTATGTAATGCCAGCCAACATGGTCATGGTTTTCATTATATATTGAGTCAGGTGATGTAATTTCAGCCCAAGTGCTGTAGTCATTATTCCAGTTGAATGATGCAATACCAGCCGACATGGTCATGGTTTTCATTCTATATCGAGTCAACTGATATAATTCTGGTCGAAGTGCTGCATTCGTCACTCCAGTTGAATGTTGTAACTCTAGTAAAGATGGTCATGGTTTTCATTCTATATCCTGTCAGGTGATGTAATACCGGCTCAAGTAATGCAGTCATCACTCTATTTGAATGTTGTAATGCCAACTTAGATTTCATGGTTTTCATTCTATATCGAGTTAGGTGATGCAATTACGTCCCTAGTGTTACAGTCGTCACTCCAGTTGAATTATGTAATGCCAGCCAACATGGTCATGGTTTTCATTCTATATCGAGTCATGTGATGTAATTCTGGCCCAGTGCTGCAGTCGTCATTCCAGTTGAATAATGTAACGCTAGCCGAGATGGTCATGGTTTTCATTCTATATCGAGTCTGGTGATGTAATTCCTGCCCATCTACAGTTGTCACTACAGTTGAATGAAGTAATGCTAGCCAACATCGTCATGGTTTTTATTTTATATCGAGTTAGGTGAAGTAATTCGGCCCAAGTGCTACGATCGTCACTCTAGTTGAATGATGTTTCTCCGGCCAAGATGTCATGGTTTTCATTCTATATCCGGTCAAGTAATGTAATTCTAGCCCAAGTGTTGCGATCGTCACTCTAGTTTAATGATGTAATGCTAGCCGAGCTGCCATGGTTTTCATTGTATATGGAGTCGGGTGATGTAATTCGGCCCAAGTGTTCTTTGTCGTCACTCCGGTTGAATGATGTAATGCCGACCGAGATGGTCATGGTTTTCATTCTATATCGAATCGAGTCTTTGTAATTTCGGCTCAAGTGTTGCATTCGTCGCACCAGTTGAATGATGTAATGACAGCCAATATGGTAATGGTTCTCATTCTATATTGAGTCAGGTGATTTAATACTGGCCCTAGTGCTGCAGTCATAACTCTAGTTGAATGATGTAATCCTAGTTGAGATTTCATGGTTTTCATTCTATATCGAGTTAGGTGATGTAATTTCGTCCCAAGTGTTGTAGTCATCACTCTTGTTGAATGATGTAATGCCAGCCAAGATTTCATGGTTTTCATTTTATATCGAGTTAGGTGTTGTTATTTCATCCCTAGTGTTGCAGTCGTCACTCCAGTTGAATTATGTAATGCCAGCCAACATGGTCATGGTATTCATTATATATTGAGTCAGGTGACGTAATTCCGGCCTAAGTGTTGTAGTCATCATTCCAGTTGAATGATGTAATGCCAGCCGATATAGTCATGGTTTTCATTCTATATCGAGTCAATTGATGTAATTCTGGCCGAAGTGTTGCATTCGTCACTCTAGTTGAATGTTCTAATGCCAGTTATGATGGTCATGGTTTTCATTCTATATACTTGTTAGGTGATGTAATACGGCCCAAATAATGCAGTCATCACTCTAGTTGAATAATGTAATGCCAACTGAGATTTCATGGTTTTCATTCTATATCGAGTTAGGTGATGTAATTACGTCCCTAGTGTTGCAGTCGTCACTCCAGTTGAATTATGTAATGCCAGCCAACATGGTCATGGTTTTCATTCTATATCGAGTCAACTGATGTAATTCTGGCATAAGTTTTATAGTCAGCACTCTAGTTGAATGATTAATATTAGCCTAGATGCCATGGGTTTCATTCAATATCGAGTTAGGTGATTTAATTTCGTCCAAAGTGTTGCAGTCATCACTCTAGTTGAATTATGTAACGCTAGCCGAGATGGTCATGGCTTTCATTCTATATCGAGTTTGGTGATGTAATTCCTGCCCATCTATAGTTGTCACTACAGTTGAATGAAGTAATTCCAGCCAACATCGTCATGGTTTTGATTCTATATCGAGTTAGGTGAAGTAATTCCGACCCAAGTGCTACAGTCGTCACTCTAGTTGAATGATGTAATGCCGGTCGAGATGTCATGGTTCATTCTATATACAATCAAGTAATGTAATTCTAGCCCAAGTGTTTCAGTTGTCACTCTAGTTTAATGATGTAATGCTAGCCGAGATACCATGGTTTTCATTATTTATGGAGTCAGGTGATGTAATTCTGGCCCAAGTTCTGCAGTCGTCACTCCAGTTAAATGATGTAATGCCGGCCGGGATGGTCATGGTTTTCATTCTATATCGAATCAGGTGATGTAAGTTCGGCGCAAGTGTTGCATTCATCGCACCAGTTGACTGATGTAATGACAACCAATATGGTAATGGTTCTCATTCTATAGTGAGTCAGGTGATGTAATACTGGCCCTAGTGCTGCAGTCATAACTCTAGTTGAATGATGTAATCCCAACTGAGATTTCATGGTTTACATTCTATATCGAGTTAGGTGATGTAATTTTGTCCCAAGTGTTGCAGTCATCACTCCAGTTGAATTATGTAATGCCAGCCAACATGGTCATGGTTTTCATTCTATATCGAGTCAAGTGATGTAATTCTGGCCCAGTGCTGTAGTCGTCATTCCAGTTGAATAATGTAACGCTAGCCGAGATGGTCATGGTTTTCATTCTATATCGAGTCTGGTGATGTAATTCCTGCCCATCTACAGTTGTCACTACAGTTGAATGAAGTAATGCTAGCCAACATCGTCATGGTTTTTATTTTATATCGAGTTAGGTGAAGTAATTCTGGCCCAAGTGCTACAGTCGTCACTCTAGTTGAATGATGTTTTTCCGGCCAAGATGTCATGGTTTTCATTCTACATCCAGTCAAGTAATGTAATTCTAGCCCAAGTGTTGCAGTCGTCACTCTAGTTTAATGATGTAATGCTAGCCGAGCTGCCATGGTTTTCATTGTATATGGAGTCAGGTGATGTAATTTTGGCCCAAGTGTTGCTGTCGTCACGCCAGTTGAATGATGTAATGCCGACCGAGATGGTCGTGGTTTTCATTCTATATCGAATCAGGTGCTGTAATTTCGACTCAAGTGTTGCATTCGTCGCACCAGTTGAATGATGTAATGACAGCCAATATGGTAATGATTCTCATTCTATATTGAGTCAGGTGATTTAATATTGGCCCTAGTGCTGCAGTCATAACTCTAGTTGAATAATGTAATCCAGTTGAGATTTTATGGTTTTCATTCTATATCGAGTTAGGTGATGTAATTTAATCCCAAGTATTGCAGTCATCACTCTAGTTGAATGATGTAATGCCAGCCAAGATTTCATGGTTTTCATTTTATATCGAGTTAGGTGTTGTTATTTCATCCCTAGTGTTACAGTCGTCACTCCAGTTGAATTATGTAATGCCAGCCAACATGGTCATGGTATTCATTATATATTGAGTCAGGTGATGTAATTTCGGCCCAAGTGCTGTAGTCATCATTCCAGTTGTAAGATGTAATGCCAGCCGATATGGTCAAGGTTTTCATTCTATATCGAGTCAATTGATGTAATTCTGGCCGAAGTGTTGCATTCGTCACTCTAATTGAATGTTCTAATGCCAGTTATGATGGTCATGGTTTTCAACTATATACTGTTAGGTGATGTAATACTGGCCCAAATAATGCAGTCATCACTCTAGTTGAATAATGTAATGCCAACTGAGATTTCATGGTTTTCATTCTATATCGAGTTAGGTGATGTAAATACGTCCCTAGTGTTGCAGTCGTCACTCCAGTTGAATTACGTAATGCCAGCCAACATGGTCATGGTTTTCATTCTATATCGAGTCAAGTGATGTAATTCCGGAATAAGTTTTATAGTCAGCACTCTAGTTGAATAATTAATATTAGCCTAGATGACATGGGTTTCATTCAATATCGAGTTAGGTGATTTAATTTCATCCCAAGTGTTGCAGTCATCACTCTAGTTGAATTATGTAACGCTAGCCGAGATGGTCATGGCTTTCATTCTATATCGAGTTTGGTGATGTAATTCCTGCCCATCTATAGTTGTCAATACAGTTGAATGAGGTAATTCCAGCCAACATCGTCATGGTTTTGATTCTATATCGAGTTAGGTGAAGTAATTTCGGCCCAAGTGCTACAGTCGTCACTCTAGTTGAATGATGTAATGCCGGCCGAGATGTCATGGTTCATTCTATATACAATCAAGTAATGTAATTCTAGCCCAAGTGTTTCAGTTGTCACTCTAGTTTAATGATGTAATGCTAGCCGAGATACCATGGTTTTCATTATTTATGGAGTCAGGTGATGTGATTCTGGCCCAAGTTCTACAGTCGTCACTCCAGTTCAATGATGTAATGCCGGCCGAGATGGTCATGGTTTTCATTCTATATCGAATCAGGTGATGTAAGTTCGGCGCAAGTGTTGCATTCATCTCACCAGTTGAATGATGTAATGACAGCCAATATGGTAATGGTTCTCATTCTATAGTGAGTCAGGTGATGTAATACTGGCCCTAGTCTTTGCGATCATAACTCTAGTTGAATGATGTAATCCCAACTGAGATTTCATGGTTTACATTCTATATCGAGTTAGGTGATGTAATTTCGTCCCAAGTGTTGCAGTCATCACTCCAGTTGAATAATGTAATGCCAGCAAAGATTTCATGGTTTTCATTCTATATCGAGTTAGATGATGTAATTCCGCCCATAGTGTTGTAGTCGTCACTCCAGTAGAATTATGTAATGCCAGCCAACATGGTCATGGTTTTCATTATATATAGAGTCAGGTGATGTAATTTCGGCCCAAGTGTTGTAGTCATCATTCCAGTTGAATGATGCAATACCAGCCGACATGGTCATGGTTTTCATTCTATATCGAGTCAACTGATATAATTCTGGTCGAAGTGCTGCATTCGTCACTCCAGTTGAATGATGTAACGCTAGTTATGATGGTCATGGTTTTCATTCTATATCCTGTCAGGTGATGTAATACTGGCTCGAGTAATGCAGTCATCAATCTATTCGAATGTTGTAATGCCAACTTAGATTTCATGGTTTTCATTCTATATCGAGTTAGGTGATGTAATTACGTCCCTAGTGTTACAGTCGTCACTCCAGTTGAATTATGTAATGCCAGCCAACATGGTCATGGTTTTCATTCTATATCGAGTCATGTGATGTAATTCTGGCCCAGTGCTGCAGTCGTCATTCCAGTTGAATAATGTAACGCTAGCCGAGATGGTCATGGTTTTCATTCTATATCGAGTCTGGTGATGTAATTCCTGCCCATCTACAGTTGTCACTACAGTTGAATGAAGTAATGCTAGCCAACATCGTCATGGTTTTTATTTTATATCGAGTTAGGTGTAGTAATTCTGGCCCAAGTGCTACAGTCGTCACTCTAGTTGAATGATGTTTTTCCGGCCAAGATGTCATGGTTTTCATTCTACATCCAGTCAAGAAATGTAATTCTAGCCCAAGTGTTGCAGTCGTCACTCTAGTTTAATGATGTAATGCTAGCCGAGCTTCCATGGTTTTCATTGTATATGGAGTCAGGTGATGTAATTCTGGCCCAAGTGTTGCTGTCGTCACTCCAGTTGAATGATGTAATGCCGGCCGAGATGGTCATGGTTTTCATTCTATATCGAATCAGGTCCTTGTAATTTCGGCTCAAGTGTTGCATTCGTCGCACCAGTTGAATGATGTAATGACAGCCAATATGGTAATGGTTCTCATTCTATATTGAGTCAGGTGATTTAATACTGGCCCTAGTGCTGCAGTCATAACTCTAGTTGAATGATGTAATCCCAGTTGAGATTTCATTGTTTTCATTCTATATCGAGTTAGGTGATGTAATTTCATCCCAAGTGTTGCAGTCATTACACTAGTTGAATGATGTAATGCCAGCCAAGATTTCATGGTTTTCATTTTATATCGAGTTAGGTGTTGTTATTTCATCCCTAGTGTTGTAGTCGTCACTCCAGTTGAATTATGTAATGCCAGCCAACATGGTCATGGTATTCATTATATATTGAGTCAGGTGATGTAATTCCGGCCTAAGTGTTGTAGTCATCATTCCAGTTGAATGATGTAATGCCAGCCGATATGGTCATGGTTTTCATTCTATATCGAGTCAATTGATGTAATTCTGGCCGAAGTGTTGCATTCGTCACTCTAGTTGAATGTTCTAATGCCAGTTATGATGGTCATGGTTTTCATTCTATATACTGTTAGGTGATGTAATACTGGCCCAAATAATGCAGTCATCACTCTAGTTGAATAATGTAATGCCAACTGAGATTTTATGGTTTTCATTCTATATCGAGTTAGGTGATGTATTTACGTCCCTAGTGTTACAGTCATCACTCCAGTTGAATTATGTAATGCCAGCCAACATGGTCATGGTTTTCATTCTATATAGAGTCAAGTGATGTAATTCCGGCATAAGTATTATAGTCGGCACTCTAGTTGAATGATTAATATTAGCCTACATGTCATGGGTGTCATTCAATATCGGGTTAGGTGATTTAATTTCGTCCCAAGTGTTGCAGTCATCACTCTAGTTGAATTATGAAACTCTAGCCGAGATGGTCATGCCTTTCATTCTATATCGAGTTTGGTGATGTAATTCCTGCCCATCTACAGTTGTCACTACAGTTGAATGAAGTAATTCCAGCCAACATCGTCATGGATTTGATTCTATATCGAGTTAGGTGAAGTAATTCTGGCCCAAGTGCTACAGTCGTCACTCTAGTTGAATGATGTAATGCCGGTCGAGAAGTCATGGTTCATTCTATATCCAGTCAAGTAATGTAATTCTAGCCCAAGTGTTTCAGTCGTCACTCTAGTTTAATGATGTAATGCTAGCCGAGATACCATGGTTTTCATTATTTATGGAGTCAGGTGATGTAATTCGGCCCAAGTCTTTGCGCGATCGTCACTCCGGTTAAATGATGTAATGCGGCCGAGATGGTCATGGTTTTTATTCTATATCGAATCAGGTGATGTAAGTTCGGCGCAAGTGTTGCATTAATCGCACCAGTTGAATGATGTAATGACAGCCAATATGGTAATGGTTCTCATTCCATAGTGATTCAGGTGATGTAATATTGTCCCTGGTGCTGCAGTCATAACTCTTGTTGAATGATGTAATCCCAACTGAGATTTCATGGTTTACATTCTATATCGAGTTAGGTGATGTAATTTTGTCCCAAGTGTTGCAGTCATCACTCCAGTTGAATAATGTAATGCCAGCAAATATTTCATGGTTTTCATTCTATATCGAGTTAGATGATGTAATTGCGCCTATAGTGTTGTAGTCGTCACTCTAGTTGAATTATGTAATGCCAGCCAACATGGTTATGGTTTTCATTATATATTGAGTCAGGTGATGTAATTTCGGCCCAAGTGCTGCAGTAATCATTCCAGGTGAATGATGCAATACCAGCCGACATGGTCATGGTTTTCATTCTATATCGAGTCAACTGATATAATTCTGGTCGAAGTGCTGCATTCATCACTCCAGTAGAATGTTGTAACGCTAGTTAAGATGGTCATGGTTTTCATTCTATATCTTGTCAGGTGATGTAATACTGGCTCAAGTAATGTAGTCATCACTCTATTTGAATGTTGTAATGCCAAATTAGATTTCATGGTTTTCATTCTATATCGAGTTAGGTGATGTAATTACGTCCCTAGTGTTGCAGTCGTCACTTCAGTTGAATTATGTAATGCCAGACAACATGGTCATGGTTTTCATTCTATATCGAGTCAAGTGATGTAATTCTGGCCCAGTGCTGCAGTCGTCATTCCAGTTGAATAATGTAACGCTAGCCGAGATGGTCATGGTTTTCATTCTTTATCGAGTTTGGTGATGTAATTCCTGCCCATCTACAGTTGTCACTACAGTTAAATGAAGTAATGCCAGCCAACATCATCATGGTTTTTATTTTATATCGAGTTACGTGAAGTAATTCTGGCCCAAGTGCTACAGTCGTCACTCTAGTTGAATGATGTTTATCCGGCCAAGATGTCATGGTTTTCCTTCTATATCCAGTCAAGTAATGTAATTCTAGCCCAAGTGTTGCAGTCGTCACTCTAGTTTAATGATGTAATGCTAGCCGAGATGCCATGGTTTTCATTGTATATGGAGTCAGGTGATGTAATTCTGGCCCAAGTGTTGCTGTCGTCACTGCAGTTGAATGATGTAATGCCGGCCGAGATGGACATGGTTTTCATTCTATATCGAATCACATGCTGTAATTTCGGCTCAAGTGTTGCATTCGTCGCACCAGTTGTATGATGTAATGACAGCCAATATGGTAATGGTTCTCATTCTATATTGAGTCATTTGATTTAATACTGGCCCTAGTGCTGCATTCATACCTCTAGTTGAATGATGTAATCCCAGTTGAGATTTCATGGTTTTCATTCTATATCGAGTTAGGTGATGTAATTTCGTCCCAAGTGTTGCAGTCATCAGTCTAGTTGAATGATGTAATGCTAGCCAAGATTTCATGGTTTTCATTTTATATCGAGTTAGGTGATGTTATTTCGTCCCTAGTGTTTCAGTCGTCACTCCAGTTGAATTATGTAATGCCAGCCAACATGGTCATGATTTCATTATATATTGAGTCAGGTGATGTAATTCCGGCCCAAGTGCTGTAGTCATCATTCCAGTTGAATGATGTAATGCCAGCCGATATGGTCATGGTTTTCATTCTATATCGAGTCAATTGATGTAATTCTGGCCGAAGTGTTGCATTCGTCACTCTAGTTGAATGTTCTAATGCCAGTTATGATGGTCATGGTTTTCATTCTATATACTGTTATGTGATGTAATACTGGCCCTAATAATGCAGTCATCACTCTAGTCGAATAATGTAATGCCAACTGAGATTTCATGGTTTTCATTCTATATCGAGTTAGGTGATGTAATTATGTCCCTAGTGTTGCAGTCGTCACTCCAGTTGAATTATGTAATGCCAGCCAACATGGTCATGGTTTTCATTCTATATCAAGTCAAGTGATGTAATTCCGGCATAAGTTTTATAGTCAGCACTCTAGTTGAATGATTAATATTAGCCTAGATGTCATGGGTTTCATTCAATATCGAGTTAGGTGATTTAATTTTGTCCCAAGTGTTGCAGTCATCACTCTAGTTGAATTATGTAACGCTAGCCGATATGGTCATGGCTTTCATTCTATATCGAGTTTGGTGATGTAATTCCTGCCCATCTACAGTTGTCACTACAGTTGAATGAAGTAATTCCAGCCAACATCGTCATGGTTTTGATTCTATATCGAGTTAGGTGAAGTAATTCCGGCCCAAGTGCTACAGTCGTCACTCTAGTTGATTGATGTAATGCCGGTCGAGATGTCATGGTTCATTCTATATACAATCAAGTAATGTAATTCTAGCCCAAGTGTTTCAGTTGTCACTCTAGTTTAATGATGTAATGCTAGCCGAGATACCATGGTTTTCATTATTTATGGAGTCGGGTGATGTAATTCGGCCCAAGTTCGATCGTCACTCCGGTTAAATGATGTAATGCGAAATTTGAGATGGTCATGGTTTTCATTCTATATCGAATCAGGTGATGTAAGTTCGGCGCAAGTGTTGCATTAATCGCACCAGTTGAATGATGTAATGACAGCCAATATGGTAATGGTTCTCATTCTATAGTGAGTCAGGTGATGTAATACTAGCCCTAGTGCTGCATCATAACTCTAGTTGAATGATGTAATCCCAACTGAGATTTCATGGTTTACATTCTATATCGAGTTAGGTGATGTAATTTTGTCCCAAGTGTTGCAGTCATCACTCCAGTTGAATAATGTAATGTCAGCAAAGATTTAATGGTTTTCATTCTATATCGAGTTAGATGATGTAATTCCGCCCATAGTGTTGTAGTCGTCACTCCAGTAGAATTATGTAATGCCAGCCAACATGGTCATGGTTTTCATTATATATTGAGTCAGGTGATGTAATTTCGGCCCAAGTGTTGTAGTCATCAATCCAGTTGTATGATGTAATGACAGCCAATATGGTAATGGTTCTCATTCTTTATTGAGTCAGGTGATTTAATACTGGCCCTAGTGCTGCAGTCATAACTCTAGTTGAATGATGTAATCCCAGTTGAGATTTCATGGTTTTCATTCTATATCGAGTTAGGTGATATAATTTCGTCCCAAGTGTTGCAGTCATCACTCTAGTTGAATGATGTAATGCCAGCCAAGATTTCATGGTTTTCATTTTATATCGAGTTAGGTGTTGTTATTTCATCCCTAGTGTTGCAGTCGTCACTCCAGTTGAATTATGTAATGCCAGCCAACATGGTCATGGTATTCATTATATATTGAGTCAGGTGATGTAATTCCGGCCCAAGTGATGTAGTCATCATTCCAGTTGAATGATGTAATGCCAGCCGATATGGTCATAGTTTTCATTCTATATCGAGTCAATTGATGTAATTCTGGCCGAAGTGTTGCATTCGTCACTCTAGTTGAATGTTCTAATGCCAGTTATGATGGTCATGGTTTTAATTCTATATACTGTTAGGTGATGTAATACTGGCCCAAATAATGCAGTCATCACTCTAGTTGAATAATGTAATGCCAACTGAGATTTCATGGTTTTCATTCTATATCGAGTTAGGTGATGTAATTACGTCCCTAGTGTTGCAATCGTCACTCCAGTTGAATTATGTAATGCCAGCCAACATGGTCATGGTTTTCATTCTATATCGAGTCAAGTGATGTAATTCCGGCATAAGTTTTATAGTCAGCACTCTAGTTGAATGATTAATATTAGCCTAGATGTCATGGGTTTCATTCAATATCGAGTTAGGTGATTTAATTTCGTCCCAAGTGTTGCAGTCATCACTCTTGTTGAATTATGTAACTCTAGCCGAGATGGTCATGGCTTTCATTCTATATCGAGTTTGGTGATGTAATTCCTGCCCATCTACAGTTGTCACTACAGTTGAATGAAGTAATTCCAGCCAACATCGTCATGGTTTTGATTCTATATCGAGTTAGGTGAAGTAATTCCGGCCCAAGTGCTACAGTCGTCACTCTAGTTGAATGATGTAATGCCGGTCGAGATGTCATGGTTCATTCTATATACAATCAAGTAATGTAATTCTAGCCCAAGTGTTTCAGTTGTCACTCTAGTTTAATGATGTAATGCTAGCCGAGATACCATGGTTTTCATTATTTATGGAGTCAGGTGATGTAATTCTGGCCCAAGTTCTGCAGTTCGTACTCCAGTTAAATGATGTAATGCCGGCCGAGATGGTCATGGTTTTCATTCTATATCGAATCAGGTGATGTAAGTTCGGCGCAAGTGTTGCATTCATCGCACCAGTTGAATGATGTAATGACAGCCAATATGGTAATGGTTCTCATTCTATAGTGAGTCAAGTGATGTAATACTGGCCCTAGTGCTGCAGTCATAACTCTAGTTGAATGATGTAATCCCAACTGAGATTTCATGGTTTACATTCTATATCGAGTTAGGTGATGTAATTTCGTCCCAAGTGTTGCAGTCATCACTCCAGTTGAATAATGTAATGCCAGCAAAGATTTCATGGTTTTCATTCTATATCGAGTTAGATGATGTAATTCCGCCCATAGTGTTGTAGTCGTCACTCCAGTAGAATTATGTAATGCCAGCCAACATGGTCATGGTTTTCATTATATATTGAGTCAGGTGATGTAATTTCGGCCCAAGTGCTGTAGTCATCAATCAAGTTGAATGATGCAATACCAGCCGACATGGTCATGGTTTTCATTCTATATCGAGTCAACTGATATAATTCTGGTCGAAGTGCCGCATTCGTCACTCCAGTTGAGTGTTGTAATGCTAGTTAAGATGGTTATGGTTTTCATTCTATATCCTGTCAGGTGATATAATACTGGCTCAAGGAATGCAGTCATCACTCTATTTGAATGTTGTAATGCCAACTTAGATTTCATGGTTTTCATTCTATATCGAGTTAGGTGATGTAATTACGTCCCTAGTGTTACAGTCGTCACTCCAGTTGAATTATGTAATGCCAGCCAACATGGTCATGGTTTTCATTCTATATCGAGTCATGTGATGTAATTCTGGCCCAGTGCTGCAGTCGTCATTCCAGTTGAATAATGTAATGCTAGCCGAGATGGTAATGGTTTTCATTCTATATCGAGTCTGGTGATGTAATTCCTGCCCATCTACAGTTGTCACTACAGTTGAATGAAGTAATGCCAGCCAACATCGTCATGGTTTTGATTCTATATCGAGTTAGGTGAAGTAATTCCGGCCCAACTGCTACAGTCGTCACTCTAGTTGAATGATGTAATGTCGGTCGAGATGTCATGGTTTTCATTCTATATCCAGTCAAGTAATGTAATTCTAGCCCAAGTGTTGCAGTCGTCACTCTAGTTTAATGATGTAATGCTAGCCGAGCTGCCATGGTTTTCATTTTATATGGAGTCAGGTGATGTAATTCTGGCCCAAGTGTTGCTGTCGTCACTCCAGTTGAATGATGTAATGCCGGCCGAGATGGTCATGGTTTTCATTCTATATCGAATCAGGTGCTGTAATTTCGGCTCAAGTGTTGCATTCATCGCACCAGTTGAATGATGTAATGACAGCCAATATGGTAATGGTTCTCATTCAATAGTGAGTCAAGTGATGTAATACTGTCCCTAGTGCTGCAGTCATAACTCTAGTTGAATGATGTAATCCCAACTGAGATTTTATGGTTTACATTCTATATCGAGTTAGGTGATGTAATTACGTCCCTAGTGTTGCAATCGTCACTCCAGTTGAATTATGTAATGCCAGCCAACATGGTCATGGTTTTCATTCTATATCGAGTCAAGTGATGTAATTCCGGCATAAGTTTTATAGTCAGCACTCTAGTTGAATGATTAATATTAGCCTAGATGTCATGGGTTTCATTCAATATCGAGTTAGGTGATTTAATTTCGTCCCAAGTGTTGCAGTCATCACTCTTGTTGAATTATGTAACTCTAGCCGAGATGGTCATGGCTTTCATTCTATATCGAGTTTGGTGATGTAATTCCTGCCCATCTACAGTTGTCACTACAGTTGAATGAAGTAATTCCAGCCAACATCGTCATGGTTTTGATTCTATATCGAGTTAGGTGAAGTAATTCCGGCCTAAGTGCTACAGTCGTCACTCTAGTTGAATGATGTAATCCCGGTCGAGATGTCATGGTTCATTCTATATACAATCAAGTAATGTAATTCTAGCCCAAGTGTTTCAGTTGTCACTCTAGTTTAATGATGTAATGCTAGCCGAGATACCATGGTTTTCATTATTTATGGAGTCGGTGATGTAATTCTGGCCCAAGTTCTGCAGTCGTCACTCCAGTTAAATGATGTAATGCCGGCCGAGATGGTCATGGTTTTCATTCTATATCGAATCAGGTGATGTAAGTTCGGCGCAAGTGTTGCATTCATCGCACCAGTTGAATGATGTAATGACAGCCAATATGGTAATGGTTCTCATTCTATAGTGAGTCAAGTGATGTAATACTGGCCCTAGTGTCTTTGCGATCATAACTCTAGTTGAATGATGTAATCCCAACTGAGATTTCATGGTTTACATTCTATATCGAGTTAGGTGATGTAATTTCGTCCCAAGTGTTGCAGTCATCACTCCAGTTGAATAATGTAATGCCAGCAAAGATTTAATGGTTTTCATTCTATATCGAGTTAGATGATGTAATTCCGCCTATAGTGTTGTAGTCGTCACTCCAGTAGAATTATGTAATGCCAGCCAACATGGTCATGGTTTTCATTATATATTGAGTCAGGTGATGTAATTTCGGGCCAAGTGCTGTAGTCATCAATCAAGTTGAATGATGCAATACCAGCCGATATGGTCATGGTTTTCATTCTATATCGAGTCAACTGATATAATTCTGGTCGAAGTACTGCATTCGTCACTCCAGTTGAATGTTGTAACGCTAGTTAAGATGGTCATGGTTTTCATTCTATATCCTG
Organism: Anisodus tanguticus; assembly: GCA_034509755.1. Lineage (NCBI taxonomy): Eukaryota > Viridiplantae > Streptophyta > Magnoliopsida > Solanales > Solanaceae > Anisodus > Anisodus tanguticus. Next base: position 17,749,436 of record CM067558.1, read on the forward strand.
TCAGGTGATGTAATACTGGCTCAAGTAATGCAGTCATCACTCTATTTGAATATTGTAATGCCAACTTAGATTTCATGGTTTTCATTCTATATCGAGTTAGGTGATGTAATTACGACCCTAGTGTTACAGTCGTCACTCCAGTTGAATTATGTAATGCCAGCCAACATGGTCATGGTTTTCATTCTATATCGAGTCATGTGATGTAATTCTGGCCCAGTGCTGCAGTCGTCATTCCAGTTGAATAATGTAACGCTAGCCGAGATGGTAATGGTTTTCATTCTATATCGAGTCTGGTGATGTAATTCCTGCCCATCTACAGTTGTCACTACAGTTGAATGAAGTAATGCTAGCCAACATCGTCATGGTTTTTATTTTATATCGAGTTAGGTGAAGTAATTCTGGCCCAAGTGCTACAGTCGTCACTCTAGTTGAATGATGTTTTTCCGGCCAAGATGTCATGGTTTTCATTCTATATCCAGTCAAGTAATGTAATTCTAGCCCAAGTGTTGCAGTCGTCACTCTAGTTTAATGATGTAATGCTAGCCGAGCTGCCATGGTTTTCATTTTATATGGAGTCAGGTGATGTAATTCTGGCCCAAGTGTTGCTGTCGTCACTCCAGTTGAATGATGTAATGCCGGCCGAGATGGTCATGGTTTTCATTCTATATCGAATCAGGTGCTGTAATTTTGGCTCAAGTGTTGCATTCGTCGCACCAGTTGAATGATGTAATGACAGCCAATATGGTAATGGTTCTCATTTTATATTGAGTCAGGTGATTTAATACTGGCCCTAGTGCTGCAGTCATAACTCTAGTTGAATGATGTAATCCCAGTTGAGATTTCATGGTTTTCATTCTATATCGAGTTAGGTGATGTAATTACGTCCCTAGTGTTGCAATCGTCACTCCAGTTGAATTATGTAATGCCAGCCAACATGGTCATGGTTTTCATTCTATATCGAGTTAGGTGTTGTTATTTCATCCCTAGTGTTGCAGTCGTCACTCCAGTTTAATTATGTAATGCCAGCCAACATGGTCATGGTATTCATCATATATTGAGTCAGGTAATGTAATTCCGGCCCAAGTGCTGTAGTCATCATTCCAGTTGAATGATGTAATGCCAGCCGATATGGTCATAGTTTTCATTCTATATCGAGTCAATTGATGTAATTCTGGCCGAAGTGTTGCATTCGTCACTCTAGTTGAATTTTCTAATGCCAGTTATGATGGTCATGGTTTTCATTCTATATACTGTTAGGTGATGTAATACTGGCCCAAATAATGCAGTCATCACTCTAGTTGAATAATGTAATGCCAACTGAGATTTCATGGTTTTCATTCTATATCGAGTTAGGTGATGTAATTACGTCCCTAGTGTTGCAATCGTCACTCCAGTTGAATTATGTAATGCCAGCCAACATGGTCATGGTTTTCATTCTATATCGAGTCAAGTGATGTAATTCCGGCATAAGTTTTATAGTCAGCACTCTAGTTGAATGATTAATATTAGCCTAGATGTCATGGGTTTCATTCAATATCGAGTTAGGTGATTTAATTTCGTCCCAAGTGTTGCAGTCATCACTCTAGTTGAATTATGTAACGCTAGCCGAGATGGTCATGGCTTTCATTCTATATCGAGTTTGGTGATGTAATTCCTCCCTATCTACAGTTGTCACTACAGTTGAATGAAGTAATTCCAGCCAACATCGTCAGGGTTTTGAATCTATATCGAGTTAGGTGAAGTAATTCCGGCCCAAGTGCTACAGTCGTCACTCTAGTTGAATGATGTAATGCCGGTCGAGATGTCATGGTTCATTCTATATACAATCAAGTAATGTAATTCTAGCCCAAGTGTTTCAGTTGTCACTCTAGTTTAATGATGTAATGCTAGCCGAGATACATTGGTTTTCATTATTTATGGAGTCAGGTGATGTAATTCTGGCCCAAGTTCTGCAGTCGTCACTCCAGTTAAATGATGTAATGCCGGCCGAGATGGTCATGGTTTTTATTCTATATCGAATCAAGTGATGTAAGTTCGGCGCAAGTGTTGCATTAATCGCACCAGTTGAATGATGTAATGACAGCCAATATGGTAATGGTTCTCATTCTATAGTGAGTCAGGTGATGTAATACTGGCCCTAGTTTGCGATCATAACTCTAGTTGAATGATGTAATCCCAACTGAGATTTCATGGTTTACATTCTATATCGAGTTAGGTGATGTAATTTCGTCCCAAGTGTTGCAGTCATCACTCCAGTTGAATAATGTAGTGCCAGCAAAGATTTCATGGTTTTCATTCTATATCGAGTTAGATGATGTAATTTCGCCCATAGTGTTGTAGTCGTCACTCCAGTAGAATTATGTAATGCCAGCCAACATGGTCATGGTTTTCATTATATATTGAGTCAGGTGATGTAATTTCGGCCCAAGTGCTGTAGTCATAATTCCAGTTGAATGATGCAATACCAGCCGACATGGTCATGGTTTTCATTCTATATCGAGTCATCTGATATAATTCTGGTCGAAGTGCTGCATTCGTCACTCCAGTTGAATGTTGTAACGCTAGTTAAGATGGTCATGGTTTTCATTCTATATCCTGTCAGGTGATGTAATACTGGCTCAAGTAATACAGTCATCACTCTATTTGAATTGTTGTAATGCCAACTTAGATTTCATGGTTTTCATTCTATATCGAGTTAGGTGATGTAATTATGCCCCTAGTGTTACAGTCGTCACTCCAGTTGAATTATGTAATGCCAGCCAACATGGTCATGGTTTTCATTCTATATCGAGTCAAGTGATGTAATTCTGGCCCAGTGCTGCAGTCGTCATTCCAGTTGAATAATGTAACGCTAGCCGAGATGGTTATGGTTTTCATCCTATATCGAGTCTGGTGATGTAATTCCTTCCCATCTACAGTTGTCACTACAGTTGAATGAAGTAATGCTAGCCAACATCTTCATGGTTTTTATTTTATATCGCGTTAGGTGAAGTAATTCTGGCCCAAGTGCTACAGTCGTCACTCTAGTTGAATGATGTTTTTTTGGCCAAGATGTCATGGTTTTCATTCTATATCCAGTCAAGTAATGTAATTCTAGCCCAAGTGTTGCAGTCATCACTCTAGTTTAATGATGTAATGCTAGCCGAGATGCCACGGTTTTCATTGTATATGGAGTCAGGTGATGTAATTCTGGCCCAAGTGTTGCTGTCGTCACTCCAGTTGAATGATGTAATGCCGGCCGAGATGGTCATGGTTTTCATTCTATATCGAATCAGGTGCTGTAATTTCGGCTCAAGTGTTGCATTCGTCGCACCAGTTGAATGATGTAATGACAGCCAATATGGTAATGGTTCTCATTCTATATTGAGTCAGGTGATTTAATACTGGCCCTAGTGCTGCAGTCATAACTCTAGTTGAATGATGTAATCCCAGTTGAGATTTCATGGTTTTCATTCTATATCGAGTTAGGTGATGTAATTTCGTCCCAAGTGTTGCAGTCATCACTCTAGTTGAATGATGTAATGCCAGCCAAGATTTCATGGTTTTCATTTTATATCGAGTTAGGTGTTGTTATTTCATCCCTAGTGTTGCAGTCGTCACTCCAGTTGAATTATGTAATGCCAGCCAACATGGTCATGGTATTCATTATATATTGAGTCAGGTGATGTAATTCCGGCCCAAGTGCTGTAGTCATCATTCCAGTTGAATGATGTAATGCCCGCCGATATGGTCATGGTTTTCATTCTATATCGAGTCAATTGATGTAATTCTGGCCGAAGTGTTGCATTCGTCACTCTAGTTGAATGTTCTAATGCCAGTTATGATGGTCATGGTTTTCATTCTATATACTGTTAGGTGATGTAATACTGGCCCAAATAATGCAGTCATCACTCTAGTTGAATAATGTAATGCCAACTGAGATTTCATGGTTTTCATTCTATATCGAGTTAGGTGATGTAATTACGTCCCTAGTGTTGCAATCGTCACTCCAGTTGAATTATGTAATGCCAGCCAACATGGTCATGGTTTTCATTCTATATCGAGTCAAGTGATGTAATTCCGGCATAAGTTTTATAGTCATCACTCTAGTTGAATGATTAATATTAGCCTATATGTCATGGGTTTCATTCAATATCGAGTTAGGTGATTTAATTTCGTCCCAAGTGTTGCAGTCATCACTCTAGTTGAATTATGTAACGCTAGACGAGATGGTTATGGCTTTCATTCTATATCGAGTTTGGTGATGTAATTCCTGCCCATCTACAGTTGTCACTACAGTTGAATGAAGTAATTCCAGCCAACATCGTCATGGTTTTGATTCTATATCGAGTTAGGTGAAGTAATTCCGGCCCAAGTGCTACAGTCGTCACTCTAGTTGAATGATGTAATGCCGGTAGAGAAGTCATGGTTCATTCTATATACAATCAAGTAATGTAATTCTAGCCCAAGTGTTTCAGTTGTCACTCTAGTTTAATGATGTAATGCTAGCCGAGATACCATGGTTTTCATTATTTATGGAGTCAGGTGATGTAATTCTGGCCCTAGTTCTACAGTCGTCACTCCAGTTAAATGATGTAATACCGGCCGAGATGGTCATGGTTTTTATTCTATATCGAATCAGGTGATGTAAGTTCGGCGCAAGTGTTGCATTAATCGCACCAGTTGAATGATGTAATGACAGCCAATATGGTAATGGTTCTCATTCTATAGTGAGTCAGGTGATGTAATACTGGCCCTAGTGCTACAGTCATAACACTAGTTGAATGATGTAATCCCAACTGAGATTTCATGGTTTACATTCTATATCGAGTTAGGTGATGTAATTTCGTCCCAACTGTTGCAGTCATCACTCCAGTTGAATAATGTAATGCCAGCAAAGATTTCATGGTTTTCATTCTATATCGAGTTAGATGATGTAATTCCGCCCATAGTGTTGTAGTCGTCACTCCAGTAGAATTATGTAATGCCAGCCAACATGGTCATGGTTTTCATTATATATTGAGTCAGGTGATGTAATTTCGGCCCAAGTGTTGTAGTCATCATTGCAGTTGAATGATGCAATACCAGCCGACATGGTCATGGTTTTCATTCTATATCGAGTCAACTGATATAATTCTGGTCGAAGTGCTGCATTCGTCACTCCAGTTGAAAGTTGTAACGCTAGTTAAGATGGTCATGGTTTTCATTCTATATCCTGTCAGGTGATGTAATACTGGCTCAAGTAATACAGTCATCACTCTATTTGAATGTTGTAATGCCAACTTAGATTTCATGGTTTTCATTCTATATCGAGTTAGGTGATGTAATTACGTCCCTAGTGTTACAGTCGTCACTCCAGTTGAATTATGTAATGCCAGCCAACATGGTCATGGTTTTCATTCTATATCGAGTCAAGTGATGTAATTCGGCCCGATCTTTCGGATCGTCATTCCAGTTAAATAATGTAACGCTAGCCGAGATGGTTATGGTTTTCATCCTATATCGAGTCTGGTGATGTAATTCCTGCCCATCTACAGTTGTCACTACAGTTGAATGAAGTAATGCTAGCCAACATCGTCATGGTTTTTATTTTATATCGTGTTAGGTGAAGTAATTCTGGCCCAAGTGCTACAGTCATCACTCTAGTTGAATGATGTTTTTCCGGCCAAGATGTCATGGTTTTCATTCTATATCCAGTCAAGTAATCTAATTCTAGCCCAAGTGTTGCAGTCGTCACTCTAGTTTAATTATGTAATGCTTGCCGAGATGCCACGGTTTTCATTGTATATGGAGTCAGGTGATGTAATTCTGGCCCAAGTGTTGCTGTCGTCACTCCAGTTGAATGATGTAATGCCGGCCGAGATGGTCATGGTTTTCATTCTATATCGAATCAGGTGTTGTAATTTCGGCTCAAGTGTTGCATTCGTCGCACCGGTTGAATGATGTAATGACACCAATATGGTAATGGTTCTCATTCTATATTGAGTCGGGTGATTTAATACGGCCCTAGTCTTTGCTTGAGTCATAACTCTAGTTGAATGATGTAATCCCAGTTGAGATTTCATGGTTTTCATTCTATATCGAGTTAGGTGATGTAATTTCGTCCCAAGTGTTGCAGTCATCACTCTAGTTGAATGATGTAATGCCAGCCAAGATTTCATGGTTTTCATTTTATATCGAGTTAGGTGTTGTTATTTCATCCCTAGTGTTGCAGTCGTCACTCCAGTTGAATTATGTAATGCCAGCCAACATGGTCATGGTATTCATTATATATTGAGTCAGGTGATGTAATTCCGGCCCAAGTGCTGTAGTCATCATTCCAGTTGAATGATGTAATGCCAGCCGATATGGTCATGGTTTTCATTCTATATCGAGTCAATTGATGTAATTCTGGCCGAAGTGTTGCATTCGTCACTCTAGTTGAATGTTCTAATGCCAGTTATGATGGTCATTGTTTTCATTCTATATACTGTTAGGTGATGTAATACTGGCCCAAATAATGCAGTCATCACTCTAGTTGAATAATGTAATGCCAACTGAGATTTCATGGTTTTCATTCTATATCGAGTTAGGTGATGTAATTACGTCCCTAGTGTTGCAATCGTCACTCCAGTTGAATTACGTAATGCCAGCCAACATGGTCATGGTTTTCATTCTATATCGAGTCAAGTGATGTAATTCCGGCATAAGTTTTATAGTCATCACTCTAGTTGAATGATTAATATTAGCCTATATGTCATGGGTTTCATTCAATATCGAGTTAGGTGATTTAATTTCGTCCCAAGTGTTGCAGTCATCACTCTAGTTGAATTATGTAACGCTAGACGAGATGGTCATGGCTTTCATTCTATATCGAGTTTGGTGATGTAATTCCTGCCCATCTACAGTTGTCACTACAGTTGAATGAAGTAATTCCAGCCAACATCGTCATGGTTTTGATTCTATATCGAGTTAGGTGAAGTAATTCTGGCCCAAGTGCTACAGTCGTCACTCTAGTTGAATGATGTAATGCCGGTAGAGATGTCATGGTTCATTCTATATACAATCAAGTAATGTAATTCTAGCCCAAGTGTTGCAGTCGTCACTCTAGTTTAATTATGTAATGCTTGCCGAGATGCCACGGTTTTCATTGTATATGGAGTCAGGTGATGTAATTCTGGCCCAAGTGTTGCTGTCGTCACTCCAGTTGAATGATGTAATGCCGGCCGAGATGGTCATGGTTTTCATTCTATATCGAATCGTGTCTTGTAATTTCGGCTCAAGTGTTGCATTCGTCGCACCGGTTGAATGATGTAATGACGACCAATATGGTAATGGTTCTCATTCTATATTGAGTCGGTGATTTAATACCGGCCCTAGTCTTTGCGGTCATAACTCTAGTTGAATGATGTAATCCCGAGTTGAGATTTCATGGTTTTCATTCTATATCGAGTTAGGTGATGTAATTTCGTCCCAAGTGTTGCAGTCATCACTCTAGTTGAATGATGTAATGCCAGCCAAGATTTCATGGTTTTCATTTTATATCGAGTTAGGTGTTGTTATTTCAACCCTAGTGTTGCAGTCGTCACTCCAGTTGAATTATGTAATGCCAGCCAACATGGTCATGGTATTCATTATATATTGAGTCAGGTGATGTAATTCCGGCCCAAGTGCTGTAGTCATCATTCCAGTTGAAAGATGTAATGCCAGCCGATATGGTCATGGTTTTCATTCTATATCGAGTCAATTGATGTAATTCTGGCCGAAATGTTGCATTCGTCACTCTAGTTGAATGTTCTAATGCCAGTTATGATGGTCATGGTTTTCACTCTATATACTGTTAGGTGATGTAATACTGGCCCAAATAATGCAGTCATCACTCTAGTTGAATAATGTAATGCCAACTGAGATTTCATGGTTTTCATTCTATATCGAGTTAGGTGATGTAATTACGTCCCTAGTGTTGCAATCGTCACTCCAGTTGAATTACGTAATGCCAGCCAACATGGTCATGGTTTTCATTCTATATCGAGTCAAGTGATGTAATTCCGGCATAAGTTTTATAGTCATCACTCTAGTTGAATGATTAATATTAGCCTATATGTCATGGGTTTCATTCAATATCGAGTTAGGTGATTTAATTTCATCCCAAGTGTTGCAGTCATCACTCTAGTTGAATTATGTAACGCTAGACGAGATGGTCATGGCTTTCATTCTATATCGAGTTTGGTGATGTAATTCCTGCCCATCTACAGTTGTCACTACAGTTGAATGAAGTAATTCCAGCCAACATCGTCATGGTTTTGATTCTATATCGAGTTAGGTGAAGTAATTCTGGCCCAAGTGCTACAGTCGTCACTCTAGTTGAATGATGTAATGCCGGTAGAGATGTCATGGTTCATTCTATATACAATCAAGTAATGTAATTCTAGCCCAAGTGTTTCAGTTGTCACTCTAGTTTAATGATGTAATGCTAGCCGAGATACCATGGTTTTCATTATTTATAAAGTCAGGTGATGTAATTCTGGCCCAAGTTCTGCAGTCGTCACTCCAGTTAAATGATGTAATGCCGGCCGAGCTGGTCATGGTTTTTATTCTATATCGAATCAGGTGATGTAAGTTCGGCGCAAGTGTTGCATTAATCGCACCAATTGAATGATGTAATGATAGCCAATATGGTAATGGTTCTCATTCTATAGTGAGTCAGGTGATGTAATACTGGCCCTAGTGCTGCAGTCATAACTCTAGTTGAATGATGTAATCCCAACTGAGATTTCATGGTTTACATTCTATATCGCGTTAGGTGATGTAATTTCGTCCCAACTGTTGCAGTCATCACTCCAGTTGAATAATGTAATGCCAGCAACGATTTCATGGTTTTCATTCTATATCGAGTTAGATGATGTAATTCCGCCCATAGTGTTGTAGTCGTCACTCCAGTAGAATTATGTAATGCCAGCCAACATGGTCATGGTTTTCATTATATATTGAGTCAGGTGATGTAATTTCGGCCCAAGTGCTACAGTCATCACTCTAGTTGAATGATGTTTTTCCGGCCAAGATGTCATGGTTTTCATTCTATATCCAGTCAAGTAATGTAATTCTAGCCCAAGTGTTGCAGTCGTCACTCTAGTTTAATTATGTAATGCTTGCCGAGATGCCACGGTTTTCATTGTATATGGAGTCAGGTGATGTAATTCTGGCCCAAGTGTTGCTGTCGTCACTCCAGTTGAATGATGTAATGCCGGCCGAGATGGTCATGGTTTTCATTCTATATCGAATCAGGTGCTGTAATTTCGGCTCAAGTGTTGCATTCGTCGCACCAGTTGAATGATGTAATGACAGCCAATATGGTAATGGTTCTCATTCTATAGTGAGTCAGGTGATGTAATACTGGCCCTAGTGCTGCAGTCATAACTCTAGTTGAATGATGTAATCCCAACTGAGATTTCATGGTTTACATTCTATATCGAGTTAGGTGATGTAATTTCGTCCCAACTGTTGCAGTCATCACTCCAGTTGAATAATGTAATGCCAGCAAAGATTTCATGGTTTTCATTCTATATCGAGTTAGATGATGTAATTCCGCCTATAGTGTTGTAGTCGTCACTCCAGTTGAATTATGTAATGCCAGCCAACATGGTCATGGTTTTCATTATATATTGAGTCAGGTGATGTAATTTCGGCCCAAGTGCTACAGTCGTCACTCTAGTTGAATGATGTTTTTCCGGCCAAGATGTCATGGTTTTCATTCTATATCCAGTCAAGTAATGTAATTCTAGCCCAAGTGTTTCAGTTGTCACTCTAGTTTAATGATGTAATGCTAGCCGAGATACCATGGTTTTCATTATTTATGGAGTCAGGTGATGTAATTCTGGCCCAAGTTCTGCAGTCGTCACTCCAGTTAAATGATGTAATGCCGACCGAGATGGTCATGGTTTTTATTCTATATCGAATCAGGTGATGTAAGTTCGGCGCAAGTGTTGCATTAATCGCACCAGTTGAATGATGTAATGACAGCCAATATGGTAATGGTTCTCATTCTATAGTGAGTCAGGTGATGTAATACTGGCCCTAGTGCTGCAGTCATAAATCTAGTTGAATGATGTAATCCCAACTGAGATTTCATGGTTTACATTCTATATCGAGTTAGGTGATGTAATTTCGTCCCAACTGTTGCAGTCATCACTCCAGTTGAATAATGTAATGCCAGCAAAGATTTCATGGTTTTCATTCTATATCGAGTTAGATGATGTAATTCCGCCCATAGTGTTGTAGTCGTCACTCCAGTTGAATTATGTAATGCCAGCCAACATGGTCATGGTTTTCATTATATATTGAGTCAGGTGATGTAATTTCGGCCCAAGTGCTGTAGTCATCATTGCAGTTGAATGATGCAATACCAGCCGACATGGTCATGGTTTTCATTCTATATCGAGTCAACTGATATAATTCTGGTCGAAGTGCTGCATTCGTCACTCCAGTTGAATGTTGTAACGCTAGTTAAGATGGTCATGGTTTTCATTCTATATCCTGTCAGGTGATGTAATACTGGCTCAAGTAATACAGTCATCACTCTATTTGAATGTTGTAATGCCAACTTAGATTTCATGGTTTTCATTCTATATCGAGTTAGGTGATGTAATTACGTCCCTAGTGTTACAGTCGTCACTCCAGTTGAATTATGTAATGCAGACCAACATGGTCATGGTTTTCATTCTATATCGAGTCAAGTGATGTAATTCTGGCCCAGTGCTGCAGTCGTCATTCCAGTTAAATAATGTAACGCTAGCCGAGATGGTTATGGTTTTCATCCTATATCGAGTCTGGTGATGTAATTCCTGCCCATCTACAGTTGTCACTACAGTTAAATGAAGTAATGCTAGCCAACATCGTCATGGTTTTTATTTTATATCGTGTTAGGTGAAGTAATTCTGGCCCAAGTGCTACAGTCATCACTCTAGTTGAATGATGTTTTTCCGGCCAAGATGTCATGGTTTTCATTCTATATCCAGTCAAGTAATGTAATTCTAGCCCAAGTGTTGCAGTCGTCACTCTAGTTTAATTATGTAATGCTAGCCGAGATGCCACGGTTTTCATTGTATATGGAGTCAGGTGATATAATTCTAGCCCAAGTGTTGCTGTCGTCACTCCAGTTGAATGATGTAATGCCGGCCGAGATGGTCATGGTTTTCATTCTATATCGAATCAGGTGCTGTAATTTCGGCTCAAGTGTTGCATTCGTCGCACCAGTTGAATGATGTAATGACAGCCAATATGGTAATGGTTCTCATTCTATATTGAGTCAGGTGATTTAATACTGGCCCTAGTGCTGCAGTCATAACTCTAGTTGAATGATGTAATCCCAGTTGAGATTTCATGGTTTTCATTCTATATCGACTTAGGTGATGTAATTTCATCCCAAGTGTTGCAGTCATCACTCTAGTTGAATGATATAATGCCAGCCAAGATTTCATGGTTTTCATTTTATATCGAGTTAGGTGTTGTTATTTCATCCCTAGTGTTGCAGTCGTCACTCCAGTTGAATTATGTAATGCCAGCCAATATGGTCATGGTATTCATTATATATTGAGTCTGGTGATGTAATTCCGGCCCAAGTGCTGTAGTCATCATTCCAGTTGAATGATGTAATGCCAGCCGATATGGTCATGGTTTTCATTCTATATCGAGTCAATTGATGTAATTCTGGCCGAAGTGTTGCATTCGTCACTCTAGTTGAATGTTCTAATGCCAGTTATGATGGTCATGGTTTTCATTCTATATACTGTTAGGTGATGTAATACTGGCCCAAATAATGCAGTCATCACTCTAGTTGAATAATGTAATGCCAACTGAGATTTCATGGTTTTCATTCTATATCGAGTTAGGTGATGTAATTACGTCCCTAGTGTTGCAATCGTCACTGCAGTTGAATTATGTAATGCCAGCCAACATATGGTTTTCATTCTATATCGAGTCAAGTGATGTAATTCCGGAATAAGTTTTATAGTCAGCACTCTAGTTGAATGATTAATATTAGCCTATATGTCATGGGTTTCATTCAATATCGAGTTAGGTGATTTAATTTCGTCCCAAGTGTTGCAGTCATTACTCTAGATGAATTATGTAACGCTAGACGAGATGATCATGGCTTTCATTCTATATCGAGTTTGGTGATGTAATTCCTGCCCATCTACAGTTGTCACTACAGTTGAATGAAGTAATTCCAGCCAACATCGTCATGGTTTTGATTCTATATCGAGTTAGGTGATGTAATTCCGGCCCAAGTGCTACAGTCGTCACTCTAGTTGAATGATGTAATGCCGGTAGAGATGTCATGGTTCATTCTATATACAATCAAGTAATGTAATTCTAGCCCAAGTGTTTCAGTTGTCACTCTAGTTTAATGATGTAATGCTAGCCGAGATACCATGGTTTTCATTATTTATGGAGTCAGGTGATGTAATTCTGGCCCAAGTTCTGCAGTCGTCACTCCAGTTAAATGATGTAATGCCGGCCGAGACGGTCATGGTTTTTATTCTATATCGAATCAAGTGATGTAAGTTCGGCGCAAGTGTTGCATTAATCGCACCAGTTGAATGATGTAATGACAGCCAATATGGTAATAGTTCTCATTCTATAGTGAGTCAGGTGATGTAATACTGGCCCTAGTGCTGCAGTCATAACTCTAGTTGAATGATGTAATCCCAACTGAGATTTCATGGTTTACATTCTATATCGAGTTAGGTGATGTAATTTCGTCCCAACTGTTGCAGTCATCACTCCAGTTGAATAATGTAATGCCAGCAAAGATTTCATGGTTTTCATTCTATATCGAGTTAGATGATGTAATTCCGCCCATAGTGTTGTAGTCGTCACTCCAGTAGAATTATGTAATGCCAGCCAACATGGTCATGGTTTTCATTATATATTGAGTCGGTGATGTAATTTCGGCCCAAGTCTTTGTAGTCATCATTCCAGTTGAATGATGCAATACCAGCCGACATGGTCATGGTTTTCATTCTATATCGAGTCAACTGATATAATTCTGGTCGAAGTGCTGCATTCGTCACTCCAGTTGAATGTTGTAACGCTAGTTAAGATGGTCATGGTTTTCATTCTATATCCTGTCAGGTGATGTAATACTGGCTCAAGTAATACAGTCATCACTCTATTTGAATGTTGTAATGCCAACTTAGATTTCATGGTTTTCATTCTATATCGAGTTAGGTGATGTAATTACGTCCCTAGTGTTACAGTCGTCACTCCAGTTGAATTATGTAATGCCAGCCAACATGGTCATGGTTTTCATTCTATATCGAGTCAAGTGATGTAATTTTGGCCCAGTGCTGCAGTCGTCATTCCAGTTAAATAATGTAACGCTAGCCGAGATGGTTATGGTTTTCATCCTATATCGAGTCTGGTGATGTAATTCCTGCCCATCTACAGTTGTCACTACAGTTGAATGAAGTAATGCTAGCCAACATCGTCATGGTTTTTATTTTATATCGTGTTAGGTGAAGTAATTCTGGCCCAAGTGCTACAGTCGTCACTCTAGTTGAATGATGTTTTTCCGGCCAAGATGTCATGGTTTTCATTCTATATCCAGTCAAGTAATGTAATTCTAGCCCAAGTGTTGCAATCGTCACTCTAGTTTAATTATGTAATGCTTGCCGAGATGCCACGGTTTTCATTGTATATGGAGTCAGGTGATGTAATTCTGGCCCAAGTGTTGCTGTCGTCACTCCAGTTGAATGATGTAATGCCGGCCGAGATGGTCATGGTTTTCATTCTATATCGAATCAGGTGCTGTAATTTCGGCTCAAGTGTTGCATTCGTCGCACCAGTTGAATGATGTAATGACAGCCAATATGGTAATGGTTCTCATTCTATATTGAGTCAGGTGATTTAATACTGGCCCTAGTGCTGCAGTCATAACTCTAGTTGAATGATGTAATCCCAGTTGAGATTTCATGGTTTTCATTCTATATCGACTTAGGTGATGTAATTTCGTCCCAAGTGTTGCAGTCATCACTCTAGTTGAATGATGTAATGCCAGCCAAGATTTCATGGTTTTCATTTTATATCGAGTTAGGTGATGTTATTTCGTCCCTAGTGTTGCAGTCGTCACTCCAGTTGAATTATGTAATGCCAGCCAACATGGTCATGATTTCATTATATATTGACTCAGGAGATGTAATTCCGGCCCAAGTGACGTAGTCATCATTCCAATTGAATGACGTAATGCCAGCCGATATGGTCTTGGTTTTCATTCTATATTGAGTCAATTGATGTAATTCTGGCCGAAGTGTTGCATTCGTCACTCTAGTTGAATGTTCTAATGCCAGTTATGATGGTCATGGTTTTCATTCTATATACTGTTAGGTGATGTAATACTGGCCCAAATAATGCAGTCATCACTTTAGTTGAATAATGTAATGCCAACTGAGATTTCATGGTTTTAATTCTATATCGAGTTAGGTGATGTAATTACGACCCTAGTGTTGCAGTCGTCACTCCAGTTGAATTATGTAATGCCAGCCAATATGGTCATAGTTTTCATTCTATATCGAGTCAAGTAATGTAATTCCGGCATAAGTTTTATAGTCGGCACTCTAGTTAAATGATTAATATTAGCCTAGATGTCATGGGTTTCATTCAATATCGAGTTAGGTGATTTAATTTCGTCCCAAGTGTTGCAGTAATCACTCTAGTTGAATTATGTAACGCTAGCTGAGATGGTCATGGCTTCATTCTATATCGAGTTTGGTGATGTAATTCCTGCCCATCTACAGTTGTCACTACAGTTGAGTGAAGTAATTCCAGCCAACATCGTCATGGTTTGGATTCTATATCGAGTTAGGTGAAGTAATTCCGGCCCAAGTGCTACAGTCGTCACTCTACTTGAATAATGTAATGCCGGTCGAGATGTCATGGTTCATTCTATATCCAGTCAAGTAATGTAATTCTAGCCCAAGTGTTTCAGTCGTCACTCTAGTTTAATGATGTAATGCTAGCCGAGATACCATGGTTTTCACTATTTATGGAGTCAGGTGATGTAATTCTGGCCCAAGTGCTGCAGTCGTCACTCTAGTTAAATGATATAATGCCGGCCGAGATGGTCATGGTTTTCATTCTATATCGAGTTAGATGATGTAATTACGCCCATAGTGTTATAGTTGTCAGTCCAGCTGAATTATGTAATGCCAGCCAACATGGTCATGGTTTTCATTATATATTGAGTCAGGTGATGTAATTTCGGTCCAAGTGCTGCAGTCATCATTCCAGTTGAATGATGCAATCCCAGCCGACATGGTCATGGTTTTCATTCTATATCGAGTCGACTGATATAATTCTGGCCGAAGTGCTGCATTCGTCACTCCAGTTGAATGTTGTAATGCCAGTTAAGATGGTCATTGTTTTCATTCTATATCCCGTTAGGTGATGTAATACTGGCCCAAGTAATGCAGTCATCACTCTAGTTGAATGATGTAATGCCAACTGAGATTTCATGATTTTCATTCTATATCGAGTTAGGTGATGTAATTACGTCGCTAGTGTTGCAGTTGTCACTCCAGTTGAATTATGTAATGCCAACCAACATGGTCATGGTTTTCATTCTATATCGAGTCAAGTGATGTAATTCCGGCATAAGTGTTATTGTCGGCACTCCAGTTGAATGATTAATATTAGCCTAGATGTCATGGTTTTCATTATATATTGAGTCAAGTGATGTAATTCTGGCCCAAGTGCTGCAGTCGTCACTCCAGTTGAATGATGTAATGCTAGCCGAGATTGTCATGGTTTTCATTCTATATCGAGTCTGGTGATGTAATTCCTGCCCATCTACAGTTGTAACTACAGTTGAATGAAGTAATGCCAGCCAATATCGTCATGGTTTTGATTATATATCGAGTTAGGTGAAGTAATTCCGGCCCAAGTGCTACAGTAGTCACTCTAGTTAAATGATGTAGTGCCGGCCGAGATGTCATGGTTTTGATTTTATATCCAGTCAAGTAATGTAATTCTAGCCCAAGTGTTGCAGTCGTCACTCTAGTTTAATGATGTAATGCTCGCCGAGATGCCATGGTTTTCATTATATATGGAATCAGGTGCTTTAATTCTGGCCCAAGTGCCGCAATCGTCACTCCATTTGAATGATGTAATGCCGGCCGAGATGGTCATGGTTTTCATTCTATATCGAATTAGGTGATGTAATTTCAGCACAAGTGTTGCATTCATCGCACCAGTTGAATGATGTAATGACAGCCAATATGGTAATGGTTCTCATTCTATATTGAGTCAGGTGATGTAATACTGGCCCTGATACTGCAGTCATAACTCTAGTTGAATGATGTAATCCCAGTTGAGATTTCATAGTTTTCATTCTATATCTAGTTAGTGATGTAATTTCATCCCAAGTGTTGCAGTCATCACTCTAGTTGAATGATGTAATGCCAGCCAAGATTTCATGGTTTTTATTTTATATCGAGTTAGGTGATGTTATTTCATCCCTAGTATTGCAGTCGTCACTCTAGTTGAATTATGTAATGCCAGCCAACATGGTCATGATTTCATTATAGATTGAGTCAGGTGATGTAATTCCGGCTCAAGCATTGTAGTCATCATTCCAGTTGAATGATGTAATGCCAGCCGACATGGTCATGGTTTTCATTCTATATCGAGTCAATTCATGTAATTCTGTCCGAAGTGTTGCATTCGTCACTCTAGTTGAATGTTCTAATGCCAGTTATGATGGTCATGGTTTTCATTCTATAAACTGTCAGGTGATGTAATACTGGCCCAAGTAATGCAATCATCACTCTAGTTGAATAATGTATTGCCAACTGAGATTTCATGCTTTTCATTATATATCGAGTTAGATGATGTAATTACGTCCCTAGTGTTGCAGTCGTCTCTCCAGTTGATTTATGTAATTCCAGCCAACATGGTCATGGTTTTCATTCTATATCGAGTCAAGTGATGTAATTCCGGCATAAGTGTTACAGTCGGCACTCTAGTTGAATGATTAATATTAGCCTAGATGTCATGGTTTTCATTATTTATCGAGTCAAGTGATGTAGTTCTGGCCCAAGTGTTATAGTCGTCACTCCAGTTGAATGATGTAATGCTAGCCGGGATGGTCATGGTTTTCTTTCTATATCGAGTCTGGTGATGTAATTCCTGCCCATCTACATGTGTCACTATAGTTGAATGAAGTAATGACAGCCAACATCGTCATGGTTTTGATTCTATTTCAAGTTAGGTGAAGTAATTCCTTCCGAAGTGCTACAGTCGTCACTCTAGTTGAATGATTTAATGTCGGCCGAGATGTCATGGTTTTCATTCTATATCCTGTCAAATAATGTAATTCTGGCCCAAGTGTTGCAGTCGTCACTCTAGTTTAATGATGTAATGCCTGCCGAGATGCCATGGTTTTCATTGTATATGGAGTTAGGTGATATAATTTCATCCCAAGTGTTGCAGTCATCACTCCAGTTGAATAATGTAATGCCAGCCAAGATTTCATGGTTTTCATTCTATATCGAGTTAGATGATGTAATTCCGTCCATAGTGTCGTAGTCGTCACTCCAGTAGAATTATGTAGTGCCAGCCGACATGGTCATGGTATTTATTCAATATCGAGTCTGGTGATGTACTTCTGATTGAAGTGCCGCATTCGTCACTACAGTTGAATGTTGTAATGCCAGTCAAGATGTTCATGGTTTTCATTCTATATCATATTAGGTGATGTAATACTAGCCCAAGTAATGTAGCCATCCCTCTAGTTGAATGATGTAATGCCAGTCGAGATTTTATGGTTTTCATTCTATATCAAGTTAGGTGATGTAATTCCGTCCCTAGTGTAGCAGTCATCACTCTAGTTGAATTATGTAATCACAGCCAAGATGGTGATGGTTTTCATTATATATTGAGTCAGGTGATGTAATTCCAGCCCAAGTGCTGCAGTCATCATTCCAGTTGAATGATGTAATTCCAGCCGACATGGTCATGGTTTTCATTCTATATCAAGTCAGGTGATGTACTTCTGGTCGAAGTACTGCATTCGTCACTCCAGTTAAATGTTGTAATGCTAGTCAAGATGTTCATGGTTTTCGTTCTATATCGTGTCAGGTGATGTAATACTAGCACAAGTAATGTAGTCATCACTCTGGTTGAATGATGTAATACCAGCCGAGATTATTTGGGTTTCATTCTATATCGAGTTAGGTGATATAATTTTGTCCCTAGTGTTGCAGTCGTCACTCCAGTTGAATTATGTAATGCCAGCCAACATGGTCATGGTTTTCATTATATATTGAGTCAGGTGATGTAATTCCAGCCCAAGTGTTGCAGTCATCATTCTAGTTGAATGATGTACCGCCAGCCGACATGGTCATGGTTTTCATTTTATATCGAGTCAGGTGATGTACTTCTGGACGAAGTGCTGCATTGGTCACTCCAGTTGAATGTTGTAATGGCAGTCAAGATTCTCATGGTTTTCAATCTATATCTTATCAGGTGATGAAATACAAGGCCAAGTAATGTAGTCATCACTCTAGTTGAATGATGTAATGCTAGCTAAGATTTCATGGTTTTCATTCTATATCGAGTTAGGTGATGTAATTCCGTCCCCAGTGTTGCAGTCGTCACTCCAGTTGAATTATGTAATGCCAGCTAACATGGTCATGGTTTTCATTATATATTGAGTCAGATGATGTAAATCCGGCCCTAGTGCTACAGTCATCATTCCAGCTGAATGATGTAATGCCAGCTGACATAGTCATGGTTTTCATTCTATATCGAGTCAATTGATGTAATTTGGGCTGAAGTGCTGCATTCGTCACTCCAGTTGAATGTTGTAATGCCAGTCAAGATGGTCATGATTTTCATTCTATATCGTTTCAGGTGATGTAATACTTGCCCATGTAATGCAGTCATCACTCTAGTTGAATGATGTAATGCCAGGAGAGATTTCATGGTTTTCATTCTATATCAAGTTAGGTGATGTAATTTCGTCCCTAGTGTTATAGTCGTCACTCCAGTTGAATTGTGTAATGCCATCCAACATGGTCATGGTTTTCATTATATATTGAGTCACGTGATGTAATTTCGGCCCAAGTGTTGCAGTCATTAATCCAGCTGAATGATGTAATGCCAGCCGACATGGTCATGGTTTTCATTCTATATCAAGTCAACTGATATAATTCTGGCCGAAGTGTTGCATTCATCACTCCAGTTAAATGTTGTAATGCCAGTTAAGATGGTCATGGTTTTAATTTTATATCATGTCATGTGATGTAATACTGGCCCAAGTAATGCAGTCACCACTCTAGTTGAATGATGTAATGCCAACCGAGATTTCATGGTTTTCATTCTATATCGAGTTAGGTGATATAATTACGTCCCTAGTGTTGCAGTCGTCACTCCAGTTGAATTATGTAATGCCAGCCAACATGGTTATGGTTTTCATTCTATTTTGAGTCAAGTGATGTAATTATGACATAAGTGTTATAGTCGGCATTCCAATTGAATGATTAATATTAGCCGAGATGTCATAGTTTTCATTATATATCGAGTCAAGTGATGTAATTTTAGCCCAAGTGCTGCAGTTGTCACTGTAGTTGAATTATGTAATGCCAGCCAACATGGTCATGGTTGTCATTATATTTTGAGTTAGGTGATGTAATTTCGGCCCAAGTGCTACAGTCATCATTCCAGTTGAATGATGTAATGCCAGCTGACTTAGTCATGGTTTTCATTCTATCGAGTCAAGTGATGTAATTTTGGCCAAAGAATTGCATACGTCACTCCAGTTGAATATTGTAATGACAGTCAAGATGGTCATGGTTTTCATTCTATATCGTGTCAGGTGAAGTAATACTGGACCATGTAATGCAGTCATCACTCTAGTTGAATGATTTAATGCCAGCCGAGATTTCATGGTTTTCATTCTATATCGAGTTAGGTGATGTAATTCCGTCCCTAGTGTTGCAGTCATCACTCCAGTTGAATTTTGTAATGCCAGCCAACATGGTCATGGTTTTCATTATATATTGAGTCAGGTGAGTTAATTCTAGCCCAAGTGCTGCAGTCATCATTCCAGTTGAATGATGTAATGCCAGCCGACATGGTCATGGTTTTCATTCTTTATCGAGTCAGATGATGTAATTTTGGCCAATGTCCTGCATTCGTCACTCCAGTAGAATGTTTTAATGCCAGTCAATATGGTCATGGTTTTCATTATATATTGTGTCATGTGATGTAATTCTGGGCCAAGTAATGCAGTCATCACTCTAGTTGAATGATGTAATGCCACCCAAGATTTCATGGTTTTCATTCTATATTGAGTTAGGTGATGTAATTCCGTCCAAAGTGTTGCAGTTGTCACTCTAGTTGAATTATGTAATGCCAGCCAACATGGTCATGGTTTTCATTATATATTTAGTCAGGTGATGTACTTCTGGCCGAAGTGCTGCATTCGTCACTCCAGTTGAATGTTGTAATGCCAGTCAAGATGGTCAGGGTCTTCATTCTTTATCTTGTCGGGTGATGTAATACTAGCCTAAGTAATGTAGTCATCACTCTAGTTGAATGATGTAATGCCAGCCAATATTTCATGGTTTTAATTCTATATCGAGTTAGGTGATGTAATTCTGTCCGTAGTGTTCCAGTCGTCACAACAGTTGAATTATGTAATGATAGCCAACATGGTCATGGTTTTCATTATATATTGAGTCAGGTGTGTAAATCCGGCACAAGTTCTACAGTCATCATTCCAGTTGAATGATGTAATGCCAGCTGACATAGTCATGGTTTGTATTCTATATCGAGTCAACTGATGTAATTTTGGCCAAGGTGCTGCATTCGTTACTCCAGTTGAATGTTGTAATGCCATTCAAGATAGTCATGGTTTTCATTCTATATCGTGTCAGGTGATGTAATACTGGCCCATGTAATGCAGTCATCACTCTAGTTGAATGATGTAATGCCAGCCGAGATTTCATGGTTTTCATTCTATATCGAGTTAGGTTATGAAATTCCGTCCGTAGTGTTCCAGTCGTCACACTAGTTGAATTATGTAATGCCAGCCAACATGGTCATGGTTTTCAATATATATTGAGTCAGGTGATGTAATTCCAACCCAAGTGTTTTCAGTCATCATTCCAGTTGAATGATGTAATTCCAGCCGACATGGTCATGGTTTTCATTCAATATCGAGTCAGGTGATGTACTTCTGGTCGAAGTGCTGCATTCGTCACTCTAGTTGAATGATGTAATTCCAGTCAAGATGGTCATGGTTTTCATTCTATATCGAGTCAGGTGATGTAATGCTGGCCCAAATGCAGGAGTAATCACCCCAGTTGAATTATGTAATCCCAGCCAACATGGTAATGGTTTTCACTAAATATTGAGTCTGGTGATGTAATGATAGCCCAAGTGCAGCAGTCATCATCCAGTTGAATTATTATATGCCAGCCAACATGGTCCTGGTTTTCATTTTATATCGAGGTAGGTGTTGTAATGCCGCCACAAGTATTGCAGTCGTCACTCCAGTTGAAAGATGTAATGTTAATCGAGATGTCATGGTTTTCATTATATATCAAGTCAGGTGATATAATTCTAGCCTAAGTGTTGCAGTCATCATTCCAGTTGAATGATGTATTACCAACCAACATGGTCATGGTTTTCATTCTATATCGAGTCAGGTGATGTAATTCCGGCCGAAGTGTTGCATTACGCACTCAAGTTGAATGATGTAATGCCAGTCAAGATGGTCATGGTTTTCATTCGATATCGAGTCTGGTGATGTAGTACTGGCCCAAGTAATGAAGTCATCACTCTAGTTGAATGATGTAATACCGATCGAGATTTCATGGTTTTCATTCTATATAGAGTTAGGTGATGTAATTTCATCCCAAGTGTTGCAGTCGTCACTCCAGTTGAATTATGTAATGCCAGCCAACATGGTCATGATTTTCATTCTATATCTAGTCACGTGATGTAATTCCGGCCGAATTGTTGCATTCGACACTTAGTTGAATTATGTAATGTCAGTCAAGATGGTCATGGTTTTCATTCTATATCGAGTTAGGTGATGTAATTCTGGCAAAAATGTTATACTCGGCACTTTATTAGAATGATGTAATATTAGCCGAGATGTCATGGTTTTCATTATATATCTACTCAAGTGATGTAATTCTAGCCAAAGTGTTGCGATCGTCACTCCGGTTGAATGATGTAATGCTAGCCAAGATGGTCATGACTTTCATTCTATATCAAGCATGGTGATGTAATTCTGCCCACCTCAGTCTTGACTCTTTGTTGAATGATGTAATGCCAACCAACATCGTCATGGTTTTCATTCTATATCGAGTCGAGGTGATGTAATATCTTTGGCCCAAGTAATGCGAGTCATCACTTTTGTTGAATGATGTAATGCCACCGAGATTTCATGGTTTTCATTCTATATTTAGTTAGGTGATGTAATTAGTCCAAAGTGTTGCGATCGTCACTCTAGTTGAATTATGTAATGCCACCAACATGGTCATGGTTTTCATTATATATTTAGTCGGTGATGTAATTCCATCCCAAGTGTTGTAGTCATCTTTCCGGTTGAATGATGTAATGCCACCGACATGGTCATGGTTTTCATTCAATATCGAGTAAGGTGATGTACTTACAGTCGAAGTGTTGCATTCGTCACTCTTGTTGAATGTTGTAATGCCAGTGAAGATGTTCATGGCTTTCATTCTATATTGTGTCAGGTGATGTTATACCAGCCCATGTAATGTAGTCATCACTCTAGTTGAATGATGTAATGACAGACGAGATTTCATTGTTTTTATTCTATATCGAGTTAGGTGATGTAATTATGACCCTAGTGTTGCAGTCGTCACTCCAGTTGAATTATGTAATGCCGGCCAACATGGTCATGGTTTTCATTATATATTGAGTTAGCTGATGTAATTCCAGCCCAAGTGATGCAGTCATCATTCCAGTTGAATGATGTAATTCCAGCCAACATAGTCATGGTTTTCATTCTATATCGAGTCAGGTGATGTACTTCTGGCCGAAGTGCTGCATTCGTCACTCCAGTTGAATGTTGTAATGCCAGTCAAGATGGTCATGGTTTTCATTCTAAATCTTGTCAGGTAATGTAATACTAGCCCAAGTAATGTAGTCATCACTCTAGTTGAATGATGTAATGCCAGCCGAGATTATTTGGTTTTCATTCTATATCGAGTTAGGTGATATAATTTTGTCCCTAGTGTTGCAGTCGTCACTCCAGTTGAATTATGTAATGCCAGCCATCATCGTCATGTTTTTCATTTTATATTTAGTCAGGTGTGTAAATCCGGCCCAAGTGCTTCAGTCATCATTCCAATTGAATGATGTAATGCCAGCTGACATTGTCATGGTTTGCATTCTATAACGAGTAAACTGATGTAATTTTGGCCAAAGTGCTGCATTCGTCACTCCAGTTGAATGTTGTAATGCCAGTCAAGATGGTCAGGGTCTTCATTCTTTATCTTGTCAGGTGATGTAATACTAGCCTAAGTAATGTAGTCATCACTCTAGTTGAATGATGTAATGCCAGCCAAGATTTCATGGTTTTAATTCTATATCGAGTTAGGTGATGTAATTCCGTCCGTAGTGTTCCAATCGTCACAACAGTTGAATTATGTAATGATAGCCAACATGGTCATGGTTTTCATTATATATTGAGTCAGGTGTGTAAATCCGGCACAAGTTCTACAGTCATCATTCCAGTTGAATGATGTAATGCCAGCTGACATAGTCATGGTTTGTATTCTATATCGAGTCAACTGATGTAATTTTGGCCAAGGTGCTGCATTCGTTACTCCAGTTAAATGTTGTAATGCCAATCAAGATAGTCATGGTTTTCATTCTATATCGTGTCAGGTGATGTAATATTGGCCCATGTAATGCAGTCATCACTCTAGTTGAATGATGTAATGCCAGCCGAGATTTCATGGTTTTCATTCTATATCGAGTTAGGTTATGAAATTCCGTCTGTAGTGTTCCAGTTGTCACACCAGTTGAATTATGTAATGCCAGCCAACATGGTCATGGTTTTCAATATATATTGAGTCAGGTGATGTAATTCCAACCCAAGTGTTTCAGTCATCATTCCAGTTGAATGATGTAATGCCAGCCGACATGGTCATGGTTTTCATTCAATATCGAGTCAGGTGATGTACTTCTGGTCGAAGTGCTGCATTCGTCACTCTAGTTGAATGATGTAATTCCAGTCAAGATGGTCATGGTTTTCATTCTATATCGAGTCAGGTGATGTAATGCTGGCCCAAATGCAGGAGTAATCACCCCAGTTGAATTATGTAATCCCAGCCAACATGGTAATGGTTTTCACTAAATATTGAGTCTGGTGATGTAATGATAGCCCAAGTGCTGCAGTCATCATCCAGTTGAATTATTATATGCCAGCCAATATGGTCCTGGTTTTCATTTTATATCGAGGTAGGTGATGTAATGCCGCCACAAGTATTGCAGTCGTCACTCCAATTGAAAGATGTAATGTTAATCGAGATGTCATGGTTTTCATTATATATCAAGTCATGTGATATAATTCTAGCCCAAGTGTTGCAGTCATCATTCCAGTTGAATGATGTATTACCAACCAACATGGTCATGGTTTTCATTCTATATCGAGTCAGGTGATGTAATTCCGGCCGAAGTGTTGCATTCCACACTCAAGTTGAATGATGTAATGCCAGTCAAGATGGTCATGGTTTTCATTCGATATCGAGTCTGGTGATGTAGTACTGGCCCAAGTAATGAAGTCATCACTCTAGTTGAATGATGTAATACCGATCGAGATTTCATGGTTTTCATTCTATATAGAGTTAGGTGATGTAATTTCATCCCAAGTGTTGCAGTCGTCACTCCAGTTGAATTATGTAATGCCAGCCAACATGGTCATGGTTTTCATTCTATATCTAGTCACGTGATGTAATTCCGGCCGAATTGTTGCATTCGACACTTAGTGGAATTATGAAATATCAGTCAAGATGGTCATGGTTTTCATTCTATATCGAGTTAGGTGATGTAATTCTGGCAAAAATGTTATACTCGGCACTTTATTAGAATGATGTAATATTAGCCGAGATGTCATGGTTTTCATTATATATCTGCTCAAGTGATGTAATTCTAACCAAAGTGTTGCAGTCGTCACTCCAGTTGAATGATGTAATGCTAGCCAAGATGGTCATGACTTTCATTCTATATCAAGCATGGTGATGTAATTCCTGCCCACCTGCAGTCTTGACTACTGTTGAATGATGTAATGCCAACAAACATCGTCATGGTTTTCATTCTATATCGAGTCAGGTGATGTAATACTGGCCCAAGTAATGCAGTCATCACTTTTGTTGAATGATGTAATGCCAGCCGAGATTTCATGGTTTTCATTCTATATTTAGTTAGGTGATGTAATTCCGTCCAAAGTGTTGCAGTCGTCACTCTAGTTGAATTATGTAATGCCAGCCAACATGGTCATGGTTTTCATTATATATTTAGTCAGGTGATGTAATTCCATCCCAAGTGTTGTAGTCATCTTTCCAGTTGAATGATGTAATGCCAGCCGACATGGTCATGGTTTTCATTCAATATCGAGTAAGGTGATGTACTTCTGGTCGAAGTGTTGCATTCGTCACTCTTGTTGAATGTTGTAATGCCAGTGAAGATGTTCATGGCTTTCATTCTATATTGTGTCAGGTGATGTTATACCAGCCCAAGTAATGTAGTCATCACTCTAGTTGAATGATGTAATGACAGCCGAGATTTCATTGTTTTTATTCTATATCGAGTTAGGTGATGTAATTATGACCCTAGTGTTGCAGTCGTCACTCCAGTTGAATTATGTAATGACGGCCAACATGGTCATGGTTTTCATTATATATTGAGTTAGCTGATGTAATTCCAGCTCAAGTGATGCAGTCATCATTCCAGTTGAATGATGTAATGCCAGCCAACATAGTCATGGTTTTCATTCTATATCGAGTCAGGTGATGTACTTCTGGCCGAAGTGCTGCATTCGTCACTCCAGTTGAATGTTGTAATGCCAGTCAAGATGGTCATGGTTTTCATTCTAAATCTTGTCAGGTAATGTAATACTAGCCCAAGTAATGTAGTCATCACTCTAGTTGAATGATGTAATGCCAGCCGAGATTATTTGGTTTTCATTCTATATCTAGTTAGGTGATATAATTTTGTCCCTAGTGTTGCAGTCGTCACTCCAGTTGAATTATGTAATGCCAGCCATCATCGTCATGGTTTTCATTATATATTGAGTCAGGTGTGTAAATCCGGCCCAAGTGCTTCAGTCATCATTCCAATTGAATGATGTAATGCCAGCTGACATTGTCATGGTTTGCATTCTATAACGAGTAAACTGATGTAATTTTGGCCAAAGTGCTGCATTCGTCACTCCAGTTGAATGTTGTAATGCCAGTCAAGATGGTCAGGGTCTTCATTCTTTATCTTGTCAGGTAATGTAATACTAGCCTAAGTAATGTAGTCATCACTCTAGTTGAATGATGTAATGCCAGCCAAGATTTCATGGTTTTAATTCTATATCGAGTTAGGTGATGTAATTCCGTCCGTAGTGTTCCAGTCGTCACAACAGTTGAATTATGTAATGATAGCCAACATGGTCATGGTTTTCATTATATATTGAGTCAGGTGTGTAAATCCGGCACAAGTTCTACAGTTATCATTCCAGTTGAATGATGTAATGCCAGCTGACATAGTCATGGTTTGTATTCTATATCGAGTCAACTGATGTAATTTTGGCCAAGGTGCTGCATTCGTTACTCCAGTTGAATGTTGTAATGCCATTCAAGATAGTCATGGTTTTCATTCTATATCGTGTCGAGGTGATGTATCGGCCCATGTAATGCGATCATCACTCTAGTTGAATGATGTAATGCCACCGAGATTTCATGGTTTTCATTCTATATCGAGTTAGGTTATGAAATTCCGTCCGTAGTGTTCCAGTCGTCACACCAGTTGAATTATGTAATGCCAGCCAACATGGTCATGGTTTTCAATATATATTGAGTCGGTGATGTAATTCCAACCCAAGTGTTTCAGTCTTCATTCCAGTTGAATGATGTAATTCCAGCTGACATGGTCATGGTTTCCATTCAATATCGAGTCAGGTGATGTACTTCTGGTCGAAGTGCTGCATTCGTCACTCTAGTTGAATGATGTAATTCCAGTCAAGATGGTCATGGTTTTCATTCTATATCGAGTCAGGTGATGTAATGCTGGCCCAAATGCGGGAGTAATCACCCCAGTTGAATTATGTAATCCCAGCCAACATGGTAATGGTTTTCACTAAATATTGAGTCTGGTGATGTACTGATAGCCCAAGTGCTGCAGTCATCATCCAGTTGAATTATTATATGCCAGCCAACGTGGTCCTGGTTTTCAATTTATATCGAGGTAGGTGATGTAATGCCGCCACAAGTATTGCAGTCGTCACTACAATTGAAAGATGTAATTTTAATCGAGATGTCATGGTTTTCATTATATATCAAGTCATGTGATATAATTCTAGCCCAAGTGTTGCAATCATCATTCCAGTTGAATGATGTATTACCAACCAACATGGTCATGGTTTTCATTCTATATCGGGTCAGGTGATGTAATTCCGGCCGAAGTGTTGCATTCCACACTCAAGTTGAATGATGTAATGCCAGTCAAGATGGTCATGGTTTTCATTCGATATTGAGTCTGGTGATGTAGTACTGGCCCAAGTAATGAAGTCATCACTCTAGTTGAATGATGTAATGCCGGTCGAGATTTCATGGTTTTCATTCTATATAGAGTTAGGTGATGTAATTTCATCCCAAGTGTTGCAGTCGTCACTCCAGTTGATTATGTAATGCCAGCCAACATGGTCATGGTTTTCATTCTATATCTAGTCACGTGATGTAATTCCGGCCGAATTGTTGCATTCGACACTTAGTTGAATTATGTAATGTCAGTCAAGATGGTCATGGTTTTCATTCTATATCGAGTTAGGTGATGTAATTCTGGCAAAAATGTTATACTCGGCACTTTATTAGAATGATGTAATATTAGCCGAGATGTCATGGTTTTCATTATATATCTACTCAAGTGATGTAATTTAGCCAAAGCGTTGCAGTCGTCACTCCAGTTGAATGATGTAATGCTAGCCAAGATGGTCATGACTTTCATTCTATATCAAGCATGGTGATGTAATTCCTGCCCACCTGCAGTCTTGACTACTGTTGAATGATGTAATGCCAACCAACATCGTCATGGTTTTCATTCTATATCGAGTCAGGTGATGTAATACTGGCCCTAGTAATGCAGTCATCACTTTTCTTGAATGATGTAATGCCAGCCGAGATTTCATGGTTTTCATTCTATATTTAGTTAGGTGATGTAATTCCGTCCAAAGTGTTGTAGTCGTCACTCTAGTTGAATTATGTAATGCCAGCCAACATGGTCATGGTTTTCATTATATATTTAGTCAGGTGATGTAATTCCATCCCAAGTGTTGTAGTCATCTTTCCAGTTGAATGATGTAATGCCGACATGGTCATGGTTTTCATTCAATATCGAGTAAGGTGATGTACTTAAGTCGAAGTGTTGCATTCGTCACTCTTGTTGAATGTTGTAATGCCAGTGAAGATGTTCATGGCTTTCATTCTATATTGTGTCAGGTGATGTTATACCAGCCCAAGTAATGTAGTCATCACTCTAGTTGAATGATGTAATGACGGTATGAGATTTCATTGTTTTTATTCTATATCGAGTTAGGTGATGTAATTATGACCCTAGTGTTGCGATCGTCACTCCAATTGAATTATGTAATGCCGGCCAACATGGTCATGGTTTTCATTATATATTGAGTTAGTGATGTAATTCCCCAAGTGATGCGATCATCATTCCGGTTGAATGATGTAATGCCGGTGACATTGTCATGGTTTGCATTCTATAACGAGTAAAGCTGATGTAATTTTGGCCAAAGTGTTGCATTCGTCACTCCAGTTGAATGTTGTAATGCCAGTCAAGATGGTCTGGGTCTTCATTCTTTATCTTGTCAGGTGATGTAATACTAGCCTAAGTAATGTAGTCATCACTCTAGTTGAATGATGTAATGCCAGCCAAGATTTCATGGTTTTAATTCTATATCGAGTTAGGTGATATAATTTTGTCCCTAGTGTTGCAGTCGTCACTCCAGTTGAATTATGTAATGCCAGCCATCATCGTCATGTTTTTCATTATATATTGAGTCAGGTGTGTAAATCCGGCCCAAGTGCTTCAGTCATCATTCCAATTGAATGATGTAATGCCAGCTGACATTGTCATGGTTTGCATTCTATAACGAGTAAACTGATGTAATTTTGGCCAAAGTGCTGCATTCGTCACTCCAGTTGAATGTTGTAATGCCAGTCAAGATGGTCAGCGTCTTCATTCTTTATCTTGTCAGGTGATGTAATACTAGCCTAAGTAATGTAGTCATCACTCTAGTTGAATGATGTAATGCCAGCCAAGATTTCATGGTTTTAATTCTATATCGAGTTAGGTGATGTAATTCCGTCCGTAGTGTTCCAGTCGTCACAACAATTGAATTATGTAATGATAGCCAACATGGTCATGGTTTTCATTATATATTGAGTCAGGTGTGTAAATCCGGCACAAGTTCTACAGTCATCATTCCAGTTGAATGATGTAATGCCAGCTGACATAGTCATGGTTTGTATTCTATATCGAGTCAACTGATGTAATTTTGGCCAAGGTGCTGCATTCGTTACTCCAGTTGAATATTGTAATGCCATTCAAGATAGTCATGGTTTTCATTCTATATCGTGTCAGGTGATGTAATACTGGCCCATGTAATGCAGTCATCACTCTAGTTGAATGATGTAATGCCAGCCGAGATTTCATGGTTTTCATTCTATATCGAGTTAGGTTATGAAATTCCGTCCGTAGTGTTCCAGTCGTCACACTAGTTGAATTATGTAATGCCAGCCAACATGGTCATGGTTTTCAATATATATTGAGTCAGGTGATGTAATTGCAACCCAAGTGTTTCAGTCATCATTCCAGTTGAATGATGTAATTCCAGCCGACATGGTCATGGTTTTCATTCAATATCGAGTCAGGTGATGTACTTCTGGTCGAAGTGCTGCATTCGTCACTCTAGTTGAATGATGTAATTCCAGTCAAGATGGTCATGGTTTTCATTCTATATCGAGTCACGTGATGTAATGCTGGCCCAAATGCAGGAGTAATCACCCCAGTTGAATTATGTAATCCCAGCCAACATGGTAATGGTTTTCACTAAATATTGAGTCTGGTGATGTAATGATAGCCCAAGTGCTGCAGTCATCATCCAGTTGAATTATTATATGCCAGCCAACATGGTCCTGGTTTTCATTTTATATCGAGGTAGGTGATGTAATGCCGCCACAAGTAATGCAGTCGTCACTCCAGTTGAAAGATGTAATGTTAATCGAGATGTCATGGTTTTCATTATATATCAAGTCAGGTGATATAATTCTAGCCTAAGTGTTGCAGTCATCATTCCAGTTGAATGATGTATTACCAACCAACATGGTCATGGTTTTCATTCTATATCGAGTCAGGTGATGTAATTCCGGCCGAAGTGTTGCATTACGCACTCAAGTTGAATGATGTAATGCCAGTCAAGATGGTCATGGTTTTCATTCGATATCGAGTCTGGTGATGTAGTACTGGCCCAAGTAATGAAGTCATCACTCTAGTTGAATGATGTAATACCGATCGAGATTTCATGGTTTTCATTCTATATAGAGTTAGGTGATGTAATTTCATCCCAAGTGTTGCAGTCGTCACTCCAGTTGAATTATGTAATGCCAGCCAACATGGTCATGATTTTCATTCTATATCTAGTCACGTGATGTAATTCCGGCCGAATTGTTGCATTCGACACTTAGTTGAATTATGTAATGTCAGTCAAGATGGTCATGATTTTCATTCTATATCGAGTTAGGTGATGTAATTCTGGCAAAAATGTTATACTCGGCACTTTATTAGAATGATGTAATATTAGCCGAGATGTCATGGTTTTCATTATATATCTACTCAAGTGATGTAATTCTAGCCAAAGTGTTGCAGTCGTCACTCCAGTTGAATGATGTAATGCTAGCCAAGATGGTCATGACTTTCATTCTATATCAAGCATGGTGATGTAATTCCTGCCCACCTGCAGTCTTGACTACTGTTGAATGATGTAATGCCAACCAACATCGTCATGGTTTTCATTCTATATCGAGTCAGGTGATGTAATACTGGCCCAAGTAATGCAGTCATCACTTTTGTTGAATGATGTAATGCCAGCCGAGATTTCATGGTTTTCATTCTATATTTAGTTAGGTGATGTAATTCCGTCCAAAGTGTTGCAGTCGTCACTCTAGTTGAATTATGTAATGCCAGCCAACATGGTCATGGTTTTCATTATATATTTAGTCAGGTGATGTAATTCCATCCCAAGTGTTGTAGTCATCTTTCCAGTTGAATGATGTAATGCCAGCCGACATGGTCATGGTTTTCATTCAATATCGAGTAAGGTGATGTACTTCTGGTCGAAGTGTTGCATTCGTCACTCTTGTTGAATGTTGTAATGCCAGTGAAGATGTTCATGGCTTTCATTCTATATTGTGTCAGGTGATGTTATACCAGCCCAAGTAATGTAGTCATCACTCTAGTTGAATGATGTAATGACAGCCGAGATTTCATTGTTTTTATTCTATATTTAGTTAGGTGATGTAATTCCGTCCAAAGTGTTGCAGTCGTCACTCTAGTTGAATTATGTAATGCCAGCCAACATGGTCATGGTTTTCATTATATATTTAGTCAGGTGATGTAATTCCATCCCAAGTGTTGTAGTCATCTTTCCAGTTGAATGATGTAATGCCAGCCGACATGGTCATGGTTTTCATTCAATATCGAGTAAGGTGATGTACTTCTGGTCGAAGTGTTGCATTCGTCACTCTTGTTGAATGTTGTAATGCCAGTGAAGATGTTCATGGCTTTCATTTTATATTGTGTCAGGTGATGTTATACCAGCCCAAGTAATGTAGTCATCACTCTAGTTGAATGATGTAATGACAGCTGAGATTTCATTGTTTTTATTCTATATCGAGTTAGGTGATGTAATTATGACCCTAGTGTTGCAGTCGTCACTCCAGTTGAATTATGTAATGCCGGCCAACATGGTCATGGTTTTCATTATATATTGAGTTAGCTGATGTAATTCCAGCCCAAGTGATGCAGTCATCATTCCAGTTGAATGATGTAATGCCAGCCAACATAGTCATGGTTTTCATTCTATATCGAGTCAGGTGATGTACTTCTGGCCGAAGTGCCGCATTCGTCACTCCAGTTGAATGTTGTAATGCCAGTCAAGATGGTCATGGTTTTCATTCTAAATCTTGTCAGGTAATGTAATACTAGCCCAAGTAATGTAGTCATCACTCTAGTTGAATGATGTAATGCCAGCCGAGATTATTTGGTTTACATTCTATATCGAGTTAGGTGATATAATTTTGTCCCTAGTGTTGCAGTCGTCACTCCAGTTGAATTATGTAATGCCAGCCATCATCGTCATGGTTTTCATTATATATTGAGTCAGGTGTGTAAATCCGGCCCAAGTTATTCAGTCATCATTCCAATTGAATGATGTAATGCCAGCTGACATTGTCATGGTTTGCATTCTATAACGAGTAAACTGATGTAATTTTGGCCAAAGTGCTGCATTCGTCACTCCAGTTGAATGTTGTAATGCTAGTCAAGATGGTCAGGGTCTTCATTCTTTATCTTGTCAGGTGATGTAATACTAGCCTAAGTAATGTAGTCATCACTCTAGTTGAATGATGTAATGCCAGCCAATATTTCATGGTTTTAATTCTATATCGAGTTAGGTGATGTAATTCCGTCCGTAGTGTTCCAGTCGTCACAACAATTGAATTATGTAATGATAGCCAACATGGTCATGGTTTTCATTATATATTGAGTCAGGTGTGTAAATCCGGCACAAGTTCTACAGTCATCATTCCAGTTGAATGATGTAATGCCAGCTGACATAGTCATGGTTTGTATTCTATATCGAGTCAACTGATGTAATTTTGGCCAAGGTGCTGCATTCGTTACTCCAGTTGAATATTGTAATGCCATTCAAGATAGTCATGGTTTTCATTCTATATCGTGTCAGGTGATGTAATACTGGCCCATGTAATGCAGTCATCACTCTAGTTGAATGATGTAATGCCAGCCGAGATTTCATGGTTTTCATTCTATATCGAGTTAGGTTATGAAATTCCGTCCGTAGTGTTCCAGTCGTCACACTAGTTGAATTATGTAATGCCAGCCAACATGGTCATGGTTTTCAATATATATTGAGTCAGGTGATGTAATTGCAACCCAAGTGTTTCGGTCATCATTCCAGTTGAATGATGTAATTCCAGCCGACATGGTCATGGTTTTCATTCAATATCGAGTCAGGTGATGTACTTCTGGTCGAAGTGCTGCATTCGTCACTCTAGTTGAATGATGTAATTCCAGTCAAGATGGTCATGGTTTTCATTCTATATCGAGTCACGTTATGTAATGCTGGCCCAAATGCAGGAGTAATCACCCCAGTTGAATTATGTAATCCCAGCCAACATGGTAATGGTTTTCACTAAATATTGAGTCTGGTGATGTAATGATAGCCCAAGTGCTGCAGTCATCATCCAGTTGAATTATTATATGCCAGCCAACATGGTCCTGGTTTTCATTTTATATCGAGGTAGGTGATGTAATGCCGCCACAAGTAATGCAGTCGTCACTCCAGTTGAAAGATGTAATGTTAATCGAGATGTCATGGTTTTCATTATATATCAAGTCAGGTGATATAATTCTAGCCTAAGTGTTGCGGTCATCATTCCGGTTGAATGATGTATTACCAACCAACATGGTCATGGTTTTCATTCTATATCGAGTCGGTGATGTAATTCCGGCCGAAGTGTTGCATTACGCACTCAAGTTGAATGATGTAATGCCGGTCAAGATGGTCATGGTTTTCATTCGATATCGAGTCGGTGATGTAGTCTTGGCCCAAGTAATGAAGTCATCACTCTAGTTGAATGATGTAATACCGATCGAGATTTCATGGTTTTCATTCTATATAGAGTTAGGTGATGTAATTTCATCCCAAGTGTTGCAGTCGTCACTCCAGTTGAATTATGTAATGCCAGCCAACATGGTCATGATTTTCATTCTATATCTAGTCACGTGATGTAATTCGGCCGAATTGTTGCATTCGACACTTAGTTGAATTATGTAATGTCAGTCAAGATGGTCA
Source organism: Anisodus tanguticus (assembly GCA_034509755.1). Taxonomy (NCBI): domain Eukaryota; kingdom Viridiplantae; phylum Streptophyta; class Magnoliopsida; order Solanales; family Solanaceae; genus Anisodus; species Anisodus tanguticus. Next base: position 17,783,802 of record CM067558.1, read on the forward strand.
TGGTTTTCATTCTATATCGAGTTAGGTGATGTAATTCTGGCAAAAATGTTATACTCGGCACTTTATTAGAATGATGTAATATTAGCCGAGATGTCATGGTTTTCATTATATATCTACTCAAGTGATGTAATTCTAGCCAAAGTGTTGCAGTCGTCACTCCAGTTGAATGATGTAATGCTAGCCAAGATGGTCATGACTTTCATTCTATATCAAGCATGGTGATGTAATTCACCCCTGCGAGTCTTGACTCTTTGTTGAATGATGTAATGCCAACCAACATCGTCATGGTTTTTATTCTATATCGAGTCGGTGATGTAATCGGCCCAAGTAATGCGAGTCATCACTTTTGTTGAATGATGTAATGCCGGTAGAGAATTCATGGTTTTCATTCTATATTTAGTTAGGTGATGTAATTCCGTCCAAAGTGTTGCGATCGTCACTCTAGTTGAATTATGTAATGCCACCAACATGGTCATGGTTTTCATTATATATTTAGTCGGTGATGTAATTCCATCCCAAGTGTTGTAGTCATCTTTCCAGTTGAATGATGTAATGCCAGCCGACATGGTCATGGTTTTCATTCAATATCGAGTAAGGTGATGTACTTCTGGTCGAAGTGTTGCATTCGTCACTCTTGTTGAATGTTGTAATGCCAGTGAAGATGTTCATGGCTTTCATTCTATATTGTGTCAGGTGATGTTATACCAGCCCAAGTAATGTAGTCATCACTCTAGTTGAATGATGTAATGACAGCCGAGATTTCATTGTTTTTATTCTATATCGAGTTAGGTGATGTAATTATGACCCTAGTGTTGCAGTCGTCACTCCAGTTGAATTATGTAATGCCGGCCAACATGGTCATGGTTTTCATTATATATTGAGTTAGCTGATGTAATTCCAGCCCAAGTGATGCAGTCATCATTCCAGTTGAATGATGTAATGCCAGCTGACATTGTCATGGTTTGCATTCTATAACGAGTAAACTGATGTAATTTTGGCCAAAGTGTTGCATTCGTCACTCCAGTTGAATGTTGTAATGCCAGTCAAGATGGTCTGGGTCTTCATTCTTTATCTTGTCAGGTGATGTAATACTAGCCTAAGTAATGTAGTCATCACTCTAGTTGAATGATGTAATGCCAGCCAAGATTTCATGGTTTTAATTCTATATCGAGTTAGGTGATATAATTTTGTCCCTAGTGTTGCAGTCGTCACTCCAGTTGAATTATGTAATGCCAGCCATCATCGTCATGTTTTTCATTATATATTGAGTCAGGTGTGTAAATCCGGCCCAAGTGCTTCAGTCATCATTCCAATTGAATGATGTAATGCCGGTGACATTGTCATGGTTTGCATTCTATAACGAGTAAGCGATGTAATTTTGGCCAAAGTCTTTGCATTCGTCACTCCGGTTGAATGTTGTAATGCCAGTCAAGATGGTCAGCGTCTTCATTCTTTATCTTGTCAGGTGATGTAATACTAGCCTAAGTAATGTAGTCATCACTCTAGTTGAATGATGTAATGCCAGCCAAGATTTCATGGTTTTAATTCTATATCGAGTTAGGTGATGTAATTCCGTCCGTAGTGTTCCAGTCGTCACAACAGTTGAATTATGTAATGATAGCCAACATGGTCATGGTTTTCATTATATATTGAGTCAGGTGTGTAAATCCGGCACAAGTTCTACAGTCATCATTCCAGTTGAATGATGTAATGCCACCGACATAGTCATGGTTTGTATTCTATATCGAGTCAACTGATGTAATTTTGGCCAAGGTGCTGCATTCGTTACTCCAGTTGAATGTTGTAATGCCATTCAAGATAGTCATGGTTTTCATTCTATATCGTGTCAGGTGATGTAATACTGGCCCATGTAATGCAGTCATCACTCTAGTTGAATGATGTAATGCCAGCCGAGATTTCATGGTTTTCATTCTATATCGAGTTAGGTTATGAAATTCCGTCCGTAGTGTTCCAGTCGTCACACCAGTTGAATTATGTAATGCCAGCCAACATGGTCATGGTTTTCAATATATATTGAGTCAGGTGATGTAATTCCAACCCAAGTGTTTCAGTCATCATTCCAGTTGAATGATGTAATGCCAGCCGACATGGTCACGGTTTTCATTCAATATCGAGTCAGGTGATGTACTTCTGGTCGAAGTGCTGCATTCGTCACTCTAGTTGAATGATGTAATTCCAGTCAAGATGGTCATGGTTTTCATTCTATATCGAGTCAGGTGATGTAATGCTGGCCCAAATGCTGGAGTAATCACCCTAGTTGAATTATGTAATCCCAGCCAACATGGTAATGGTTTTCACTAAATATTGAGTCTGGTGATGTAATGATAGCCCAAGTGCTGCAGTCATCATCCAGTTGAATTATTATATGCCAACCAACATGGTCCTGGTTTTCATTTTATATCGAGGTAGGTGATGTAATGCCGCCACGAGTATTGCAGTCGTTACTCAAGTTGAAAGATGTAAGGTTAGCCAAGATGTCATAGTTTTCATTATCTATCGAGTCAGGTGATATAATTCTTGCCCAAGTGCTGCAGTCATCATTCCAGTTGAATGATGTATTGCCAACCAACATGGTCATGGTTTTCATTCTATATCGAGTCAGGTGATGTAATTCCGGCCGAAGTGTTGCATTACGCACTCAAGTTGAATGATGTAATGCCAGTCAAGATGGTCATGGTTTTCATTCGATATCGAGTCTGGTGATGTAGTACTGGCCCAAGTAATAAAGTCATCACTCTAGTTGAATGATGTAATACCAATCGAGATTTCATGGTTTTCATTCTATATAGAGTTAGGTGATGTAATTTCATCCCAAGTGTTGCAGTCGTCACTCCAGTTGAATTATGTAATGCCAGCCAACATGGTCATGGTTTTCATTCTATATCTAGTCACGTGATGTAATTCCGGCCGAATTGTTGCATTCGACACTCAGTTGAATTATGTAATGTCAGTCAAGATGGTCATGGTTTTCATTCTATATCGAGTTAGGTGATGTAATTCTGGCAAAAATGTTAAACTCGGCACTTTATTAGAATGATGTAATTTTAGCCGAGATGTCATGGTTTTCATTATATATCTACTCAAGTGATGTAATTCTAGCCAAAAAGTTGCAGTCGTCACTCCAGTTGAATGATGTAATGCTAGCCAAGATGGTCATGACTTTCATTCTATATCAAGCATGGTGATGTAATTCACCCACCTGCGGTCTTGACTCTTTGTTGAATGATGTAATGCCAACCAATATCGTCATGGTTTTCATTCTATATCGAGTCGGTGATGTAATATCGGCCCAAGTAATGCAGTCATCACTTTTGTTGAATGATGTAATGCCAGCCGAGATTTCATGGTTTTCATTCTATATTTAGTTAGGTGATGTAATTCCGTCCAAAGTGTTGCAGTCGTCACTCTAGTTGAATTATGTAATGCCAGCCAACATGGTCATGGTTTTCATTATATATTTAGTCGGTGATGTAATTCCATCCCAAGTGTTGTAGTCATCTTTCCGGTTGAATGATGTAATGCCACCGACATGGTCATGGTTTTCATTCAATATCGAGTAAGGTGATGTACTTCTGGTCGAAGTGTTGCATTCGTCACTCTTGTTGAATGTTGTAATGCCAGTGAAGATGTTCATGGCTTTCATTCTATATTGTGTCAGGTGATGTTATACCAGCCCAAGTAATGTAGTCATCACTCTAGTTGAATGATGTAATGACAGCCGAGATTTCATTGTTTTTATTCTATATCGAGTTAGGTGATGTAATTATGACCCTAGTGTTGCAGTCGTCACTCCAGTTGAATTATGTAATGCCGGCCAACATGGTCATGGTTTTCATTATATATTGAGTTAGCTGATGTAATTCCAGCCCAAGTGATGCAGTCATCATTCCAGTTGAATGATGTAATGCCAGCTGACATTGTCATGGTTTGCATTCTATAACGAGTAAACTGATGTAATTTTGGCCAAAGTGTTGCATTCGTCACTCCAGTTGAATGTTGTAATGCCAGTCAAGATGGTCTGGGTCTTCATTCTTTATCTTGTCAGGTGATGTAATACTAGCCTAAGTAATGTAGTCATCACTCTAGTTATATGATGTAATGCCAGCCAAGATTTCATGGTTTTAATTCTATATCGAGTTAGGTGATGTAATTCCGTCCGTAGTGTTCCAGTCGTCACAACAGTTGAATTATGTAATGATAGCCAACATGGTCATGGTTTTCATTATATATTGAGTCAGGTGTGTAAATCCGGCACAAGTTCTACAGTCATCATTCCAGTTGAATGATGTAATGCCAGCTGACATAGTCATGGTTTGTATTCTATATCGAGTCAACTGATGTAATTTTGGCCAAGGTGCTGCATTCGTTACTCCAGTTGAATGTTGTAATGCCATTCAAGATAGTCATGGTTTTCATTCTATATCGTGTCAGTGATGTAATATTGGCCCATGTAATACAGTCATCACTCTAGTTGAATGATGTAATGCCAGCCGAGATTTCATGGTTTTCATTCTATATCGAGTTAGGATATGAAATTCCGTCCGTAGTGTTCCAGTCGTCACACTAGTTGAATTATGTCATGCCAGCCAACATGGTCATGGTTTTCAATATATATTGAGTCAGGTGATGGAATTCCAACCCAAGTGTTTCAGTCATCATTTCAGTTGAATGATGTAATGCCAGCCGACATGGTCATGGTTTTCATTCAATATCGAGTCAGGTGATGTACTTCTGGTCGAAGTGTTGCATTCGTCACTCTAGTTGAATGATGTAATGCCAGTCAAGATGGTCATGTTTTTCATTCTATATCGAGTCAGGTGATGTAATGCTGGCCCAAATGCAGGAGTAATCACCGCAGTTGAATTATGTAATCCCAGCCAACATGGTAATGGTTTTCACTAATATTGAGTCTGGTGATGTAATGATAGCCCAAGTGCTGCAGTCATCATCCAGTTGAATTATTATATGCCAGCCAACATGGTCCTGGTTTTCATTTTATATCGAGGTAGGTGATGTAATGCCGCCACAAGTATTGCAGTCGTCACTCCAGTTGAAAGATGTAATGTTAATCGAGATGTCATGGTTTTCATTATATATCAAGTCAGGTGATATAATTCTAGCCAAAGTGTTGCAGTCATCATTCCAGTTGAATGATGTATTACCAACCAACATGGTCATGGTTTTCATTCTATATCGAGTCAGGTGATGTAATTCCGGCCGAAGTGTTGCATTACGCACTCAAGTTGAATGATGTAATGCCAGTCAAGATGGTCATGGTTTTCATTCGATATCGAGTCTGGTGATGTAGTACTGGCCCAAGTAATGAAGTCATCTCTCTAGTTGAATGATGTAATACCGATCGAGATTTCATGGTTTTCATTCTATATAGAGTTAGGTGATGTAATTTCATCCCAAGTGTTGCAGTCGTCACTCCAGTTGAATTATGTAATGCCAGCCAACATGGTCATGGTTTTCATTCTATATCTAGTCACGTGATGTAATTCCGGCCGAATTGTTGCATTCGACACTTAGTTGAATTATGTAATGTCAGTCAAGATGGTCATGGTTTTCATTCTATATCGAGTTAGGTGATGTAATTCTGGCAAAAATGTTATACTCGACACTTTATTAGAATGATGTAATATTAGCCGAGATGTCATGGTTTTCATTATATATCTACTCAAGTGATGTAATTCTAGCCAAAGCGTTGCAGTCGTCACTCCAGTTGAATGATGTAATGCTAGCCAAGATGGTCATGACTTTCATTCTATATCAAGCATGGTGAGTAATTCTTGCCCACCTGCAGTCATGACAACTGTTGAATGATGTAATGCCAACCAACATCGTCATGGTTTTCATTCTATATCGAGTCGGTGATGTAATACGGCCCAAGTAATGCGATCATCACTTTTGTTGAATGATGTATTGCCGGTACCGAGATTTCATGGTTTTCATTCTATATTGAGTTAGGTGATGTAATTCTGTCCCAAGTGATGCATTCGTGACTCCAGTTGAATGGTGTTATGCTAGCTGAGATGGTCATGGTTTTCATTCTATATCGAGTTAGGTGATGTAATTTCGTCCCAAGTGTAGCCAACATGGTCATGGTTTTCATTCTATATCGAGGCACGTGATGTAATTCCTGCGTAAGTGTTATAGTCGGCACTCCAGTTTAATGATGTAATATTAGCTGAGATGTCATGGTTTTCATTATATATCGAGTCAAGTGATGTAATTCCGACCGAAGTGTTGCAGTCGTCACTCCAGTTGAATGATGTTATGCTAGCTGACATAGTCATGGTTTTCATTCTATATCGAGTCACGTGATGTAATACAGGGCCAAGTAATGCAGTCATCACTCTTGTTGAATGATGTAATGCGATCCGAGATTTCATGGTTTTCATTCTATATCAAGTTAGGTGATGTAATTCTGTCCCAAATATTGCCGTAATCACTCCAGTTGACTATGTAATGCCAGCCACCATGGTCACGGTTTTCATTATATATCGAGTCAGGTGATGTAATGCTAGCACGAGTCTTTGCGAGTCATCACTCCAGTTGAATTATGAAATCCCAGCCAACATGGTCATGGTTTTCATTAAATATCGAGTCAGGTGATGAAATGCTGGCCCTAGAGTTGCAGTCATCACTCCAGTTGAATTATGTTATGCCCGCCAACATTGTCATGGTTTTCATTCTATATCGAGGTAGGTGATGTAATGCCACCACAAGTATTGTAGTCATCACTACAGTTGAAAGATGTAATGTTAGCCGAGATGTCATGGTTTTCATTTTATATCGAGTCAGGTGATATAATTCAAGACCAAGTGTTGCAGTCATCATTCCAGTGGAATGATGTATTACCAACCAACATGGTCATGGTTTTCATTCTATATCGAGTCACGAGATGTAATTCCGGCCGAAGTGTTGCATTCGTCACTCAAGTTGAATGATGTAATACCAGTCAAGATGGTCATGGTTTTCATTCTATATCGAGTCACCTGATGTAATACTGGACCAAATAATGCAGCCATCAGTCTTGTTAAATGATGTAATGCCAGCTGAAATTTCATGGTTTTCATTATATATCGAGTTAGGTGATGTAATTTCGTCCCAAGTGTTGCAGTCGTCACACCAGTTGAATTATGTAATGCCACCAAACATGGTCATGGTTTTCATTCTATATCGAGTCACGTGATGTAATTTCGGCCGAAGTGTTGCGTTCGACACTTCGTTGAATGATGTAATGTCAGTCAAGATGGTCTTGGTTTTCATTCTATATCGAGTTAGGTGAGGTAATTCTGGCATAAGTGTTATACTCGGCACTCCATTTGAATGATGTAATATTAGCTGAGATGTCATGGTTTTCATTATATATCTAGTCAAGTGATGTAATTCCGCCAAAGTGTTGCAGTCGTCACTCCAGTTGAATGATGTAATGCTAGGTGAGATGGTCATGATTTTCATTCTATATCAAGCATGGTGATGTAATTCCCGCCCACCTGCAGTCATCACTACAGTTGAATGATGTAATGCGAGTCAAGATGGTCATGGTTTTAATTCTATATCTATGTCGAGTCACGTGATGTAATACTGGCCCAAGTAATGCAGTCATCACTCTTGTTGAATGATGTAATGCCAGCTGCAATTTCATGTTTTTCATTATATAAAAAGTTAGGTGATGTAATTCTGTCCCAAGTATTGCAGTCGTTACTCCAGTTGAATAATGTAATGCCAGCCAACATGGTCATGGTTTTCATTCTATATCGAGTCACGTGATGTAATTCCGACATAAATGTTATAGTCGGCACTCCATTTGAATGATGTAATATTAGCCGAGATGTCATGGTTTTCATTATATATCGAGTCAAGTGATGTAATTCCGACCCAAGTGTTGCATTCATCACTCCAGTTAAATGATGTTATGCTAGCTGAGATAGTCATGGTTTTCATTCTATATCATTAGGTGATGTAATTTCATACCAAGTGTTGCAGTCGTCACTCCAGTTGAATTGTGTAATGCCAGCCAACATGGTCATGGTTTTCATTCTATATCTAGTCACGTGATGTAATTCCAAGATTTCATGGTTTTCATTCTATATCGAGTTTGGTGATGTATTTCCGTCCCAAATGTTGTCGTAATCACTCCAGTTGATTATGTAATTTCAGCCAACATGGTCATGGTTTTCATTATTTATCGAGTCAGGTGATGTAATGCTAGCCCAAGTGCTGCAGTAATCACTCTAGTTAAATTATGTTATGCCAGCCAACATGGTCATGGTTTGCATTCTATATCGAGGTAGGTGATGTAATGCCGCCACAAGTATTGTAGTCATCACTCCAGTTGAAAGATGTAAGGTTAGCCGAGATGTCATGGTTTTCATTATATATCGACTCAGGTGATATAATTCTAGCCCAAGTCTTTGCATGATCATCATTCCGGTTAAATAATGTATTGCCAACCAACATGGTCATGGTTTTCATTCTATATCGAGTCAGGTGATGTAATTCCAGCCGTAGTGTTGCATTCGTCACTCAAGTTGAATGATGTAATGCCAGTAAATATGGTCATTCTTTTCATTCTATATCGAGTCAGGTGATGTAATATTGGCCCAAGTAATGCAGTCATCACTCTTCTTGAATGATGTAATGCCAGCCGAGATTTCTTGGGTTTCACTCTATATCGAGTTAGGTGATGTAATCTCATCCTAAGTGTTGCAGTCGTCACACTAGTTGAATTATGTAATGCCAGCCAACATGGTCATGGTTTTCATTCTATATCTAGTCACGTGATGTAATTCCGGCCGAATTGTTGCATTCGACACTTAGTTGAATTATGTAATGTCAGTCAAGATGGTCATGGTTTTCATTCTATATCGAGTTAGGTGATGTAATTCTGGCAAAAATGTTATACTCGACACTTTATTAGAATGATGTAATATTAGCCGAGATGTCATGGTTTTCATTATATATCTACTCAAGTGATGTAATTCTAGCCAAAGTGTTGCAGTCGTCACTCCAGTTGAATGATGTAATGCTAGCCAAGATGGTCATGACTTTCATTCTATATCAAGCATGGTGAGTAATTCCTGCCCACCTGCAGTCATGACAACTGTTGAATGATGTAATGCCAACCAACATCGTCATGGTTTTCATTCTATATCGAGTCAGGTGATGTAATACTGGCCCAAGTAATGCAGTCATCACTTTTGTTGAATGATGTATTGCCAGCCGAGATTTCATGGTTTTCATTCTATATTGAGTTAGGTGATGTAATTCTGTCCCAAGTGATGCATTCGTGACTCCAGTTGAATGGTGTTATGCTAGCTGAGATGGTCATGGTTTTCATTCTATATCGAGTTAGGTGATGTAATTTCGTCCCAAGTGTAGCCAACATGGTCATGGTTTTCATTCTATATCGAGGCACGTGATGTAATTCCTGCGTAAGTGTTATAGTCGGCACTCCAGTTGAATGATGTATTATTAGCTGAGATGTCATGGTTTTCATTATATATCGAGTCAAGTGATGTAATTCCGACCGAAGTGTTGCAGTCGTCACTCCAGTTGAATGATGTTACGCTAGCTGACATAGTCATGGTTTTCATTCTATATCGAGTCACGTGATGTAATACAGGGCCAAGTAATGCAGTCATCACTCTTGTTGAATGATGTAATGCGATCCGAGATTTCATGGTTTTCATTCTATATCAAGTTAGGTGATGTAATTCTGTCCCAAATATTGCCGTAATCACTCCAGTTGACTATGTAATGCCAGCCACCATGGTCACGGTTTTCATTATATATCGAGTCAGGTGATGTAATGCTAGCCTGAGTGCTGCAGTCATCACTCCAGTTGAATTATGAAATCCCAGCCAACATGGTCATGGTTTTCATTAAATATCGAGTCAGGTGATGAAATGCTGGCCCTAGAGTTGCAGTCATCACTCCAGTTGAATTATGTTATGCCCGCCAACATTGTCATGGTTTTCATTCTATATCGAGGTAGGTGATGTAATGCCACCACAAGTATTGTAGTCATCACTACAGTTGAAAGATGTAATGTTAGCCGAGATGTCATGGTTTTCATTTTATATCGAGTCAGGTGATATAATTCAAGACCAAGTGTTGCAGTCATCATTCCAGTGGAATGATGTATTACCAACCAACATGGTCATGGTTTTCATTCTATATCGAGTCACGAGATGTAATTCCGGCCGAAGTGTTGCATTCGTCACTCAAGTTGAATGATGTAATACCAGTCAAGATGGTCATGGTTTTCATTCTATATCGAGTCACCTGATGTAATACTGGACCAAATAATGCAGCCATCAGTCTTGTTAAATGATGTAATGCCAGCTGAAATTTCATGGTTTTCATTATATATCGAGTTAGGTGATGTAATTTCGTCCCAAGTGTTGCAGTCGTCACACCAGTTGAATTATGTAATGCCACCAAACATGGTCATGGTTTTCATTCTATATCGAGTCACGTGATGTAATTTCGGCCGAAGTGTTGCGTTCGACACTTCGTTGAATGATGTAATGTCAGTCAAGATGGTCTTGGTTTTCATTCTATATCGAGTTAGGTGAGGTAATTCTGGCATAAGTGTTATACTCGGCACTCCATTTGAATGATGTAATATTAGCTGAGATGTCATGGTTTTCATTATATATCTAGTCAAGTGATGTAATTCCGCCAAAGTGTTGCAGTCGTCACTCCAGTTGAATGATGTAATGCTAGGTGAGATGGTCATGATTTTCATTCTATATCAAGCATGGTGATGTAATTCCCGCCCACCTGCAGTCATCACTACAGTTGAATGATGTAATGCGAGTCAAGATGGTCATGGTTTTAATTCTATATCTATGTCGAGTCACGTGATGTAATACTGGCCCAAGTAATGCAGTCATCACTCTTGTTGAATGATGTAATGCCAGCTGCAATTTCATGTTTTTCATTATATAAAAAGTTAGGTGATGTAATTCTGTCCCAAGTATTGCAGTCGTTACTCCAGTTGAATAATGTAATGCCAGCCAACATGGTCATGGTTTTCATTCTATATCGAGTCACGTGATGTAATTCCGACATAAATGTTATAGTCGGCACTCCATTTGAATGATGTAATATTAGCCGAGATGTCATGGTTTTCATTATATATCGAGTCAAGTGATGTAATTCCGACCCAAGTGTTGCATTCATCACTCCAGTTAAATGATGTTATGCTAGCTGAGATAGTCATGGTTTTCATTCTATATCATTAGGTGATGTAATTTCATACCAAGTGTTGCGATCGTCACTCCGGTTGAATTGTGTAATGCCACCAACATGGTCATGGTTTTCATTCTATATCTAGTCACGTGATGTAATTCCAAGATTTCATGGTTTTCATTCTATATCGAGTTTGGTGATGTATTTCCGTCCCAAATGTTGTCGTAATCACTCCAGTTGATTATGTAATTTCAGCCAACATGGTCATGGTTTTCATTATTTATCGAGTCAGGTGATGTAATGCTAGCCCAAGTGCTGCAGTAATCACTCTAGTTAAATTATGTTATGCCAGCCAACATGGTCATGGTTTGCATTCTATATCGAGGTAGGTGATGTAATGCCGCCACAAGTATTGTAGTCATCACTCCAGTTGAAAGATGTAAGGTTAGCCGAGATGTCATGGTTTTCATTATATATCGACTCAGGTGATATAATTCTAGCCCAAGTGCTGCAGTCATCATTCCAGTTAAATAATGTATTGCCAACCAACATGGTCATGGTTTTCATTCTATATCGAGTCAGGTGATGTAATTCCAGCCGTAGTGTTGCATTCGTCACTCAAGTTGAATGATGTAATGCCAGTAAATATGGTCATGCTTTTCATTCTATATCGAGTCAGGTGATGTAATATTGGCCCAAGTAATGCAGTCATCACTCTTCTTGAATGATGTAATGCCAGCCGAGATTTCTTGGGTTTCACTCTATATCGAGTTAGGTGATGTAATCTCATCCTAAGTGTTGCAGTCGTCACACTAGTTGAATTATGTAATGCCAGCCAACATGGTCATGGTTTTCATTCTATATCTAGTCACGTGATGTAATTCCGGCCGAATTGTTGCATTCGACACTTAGTTGAATTATGTAATGTCAGTCAAGATGGTCATGGTTTTCATTCTATATCGAGTTAGGTGATGTAATTCTGGCAAAAATGTTATACTCGACACTTTATTAGAATGATGTAATATTAGCCGAGATGTCATGGTTTTCATTATATATCTACTCAAGTGATGTAATTCTAGCCAAAGTGTTGCAGTCGTCACTCCAGTTGAATGATGTAATGCTAGCCAAGATGGTCATGACTTTCATTCTATATCAAGCATGGTGAGTAATTCCTGCCCACCTGCAGTCATGACAACTGTTGAATGATGTAATGCCAACCAACATCGTCATGGTTTTCATTCTATATCGAGTCAGGTGATGTAATACTTGGCCCAAGTAATGCGATCATCACTTTTGTTGAATGATGTATTGCCAGCCGAGATTTCATGGTTTTCATTCTATATTGAGTTAGGTGATGTAATTCTGTCCCAAGTGATGCATTCGTGACTCCAGTTGAATGGTGTTATGCTAGCTGAGATGGTCATGGTTTTCATTCTATATCGAGTTAGGTGATGTAATTTCGTCCCAAGTGTAGCCAACATGGTCATGGTTTTCATTCTATATCGAGGCACGTGATGTAATTCCTGCGTAAGTGTTATAGTCGGCACTCCAGTTGAATGATGTATTATTAGCTGAGATGTCATGGTTTTCATTATATATCGAGTCAAGTGATGTAATTCCGACCGAAGTGTTGCAGTCGTCACTCCAGTTGAATGATGTTACGCTAGCTGACATAGTCATGGTTTTCATTCTATATCGAGTCACGTGATGTAATACAGGGCCAAGTAATGCAGTCATCACTCTTGTTGAATGATGTAATGCGATCCGAGATTTCATGGTTTTCATTCTATATCAAGTTAGGTGATGTAATTTCTGTCCCAAATATTGCCGTAATCACTCCGATTGACTATGTAATGCCAGCCACCATGGTCACGGTTTTCATTATATATCGAGTCAGGTGATGTAATGCTAGCCTGAGTGCTGCAGTCATCACTCCAGTTGAATTATGAAATCCCAGCCAACATGCTCATGGTTTTCATTAAATATCGAGTCAGGTGATGAAATGCTGGCCCTAGAGTTGCAGTCATCACTCCAGTTGAATTATGTTATGCCCGCCAACATTGTCATGGTTTTCATTCTATATCGAGGTAGGTGATGTAATGCCACCACAAGTATTGTAGTCATCACTACAGTTGAAAGATGTAATGTTAGCCGAGATGTCATGGTTTTCATTTTATATCGAGTCAGGTGATATAATTCAAGCCCAAGTGTTGCAGTCATCATTCCAGTGGAATGATGTATTACCAACCAACATGGTCATGGTTTTCATTCTATATCGAGTCACGAGATGTAATTCCGGCCGAAGTGTTGCATTCGTCACTCAAGTTGAATGATGTAATACCAGTCAAGATGGTCATGGTTTTCATTCTATATCGAGTCACCTGATGTAATACTGGACCAAATAATGCAGCCATCAGTCTTGTTAAATGATGTAATGCCAGCTGAAATTTCATGGTTTTCATTATATATCGAGTTAGGTGATGTAATTTCGTCCCAAGTATTGCAGTCGTCACACCAGTTGAATTATGTAATGCCACCAAACATGGTCATGGTTTTCATTCTATATCGAGTCACGTGATGTAATTTCGGCCGAAGTGTTGCGTTCGACACTTCGTTGAATGATGTAATGTCAGTCAAGATGGTCTTGGTTTTCATTCTATATCGAGTTAGGTGAGGTAATTCTGGCATAAGTGTTATACTCGGCACTCCATTTGAATGATGTAATATTAGCTGAGATGTCATGGTTTTCATTATATATCTAGTCAAGTGATGTAATTCCGCCAAAGTGTTGCAGTCGTCACTCCAGTTGAATGATGTAATGCTAGGTGAGATGGTCATGATTTTCATTCTATATCAAGCATGGTGATGTAATTCCCGCCCACCTGCAGTCATCACTACAGTTGAATGATGTAATGCGAGTCAAGATGGTCATGGTTTTAATTCTATATCTATGTCGAGTCACGTGATGTAATACTGGCCCAAGTAATGCAGTCATCACTCTTGTTGAATGATGTAATGCCAGTGCAATTTCATGTTTTTCATTATATAAAAAGTTAGGTGATGTAATTGTCCCAAGTATTGCGGTCGTTACTCCGATTGAATAATGTAATGCCGACCAACATGGTCATGGTTTTCATTCTATATCGAGTCACGTGATGTAATTCCGACATAAATGTTATAGTCGGCACTCCATTTGAATGATGTAATATTAGCCGAGATGTCATGGTTTTCATTATATATCGAGTCAAGTGATGTAATTCCGACCCAAGTGTTGCATTCATCACTCCAGTTAAATGATGTTATGCTAGCTGAGATAGTCATGGTTTTCATTCTATATCATTAGGTGATGTAATTTCATACCAAGTGTTGCAGTCGTCACTCCAGTTGAATTGTGTAATGCCAGCCAACATGGTCATGGTTTTCATTCTATATCTAGTCACGTGATGTAATTCCAAGATTTCATGGTTTTCATTCTATATCGAGTTTGGTGATGTATTTCCGTCCCAAATGTTGTCGTAATCACTCCAGTTGATTATGTAATTTCGGCCAACATGGTCATGGTTTTCATTATTTATCGAGTCAGGTGATGTAATGCTAGCCCAAGTGTTGCAGTAATCACTCTAGTTAAATTATGTTATGCTAGCCAACATGGTCATGGTTTGCATTCTATATCGAGGTAGGTGATGTAATGCCGCCACAAGTATTGTAGTCATCACTCCAGTTGAAAGATGTAAGGTTAGCCGAGATGTCATGGTTTTCATTATATATCGACTCAGGTGATATAATTCTAGCCCAAGTGCTGCAGTCATCATTCCAGTTAAATAATGTATTGCCAACCAACATGGTCATGGTTTTCATTCTATATCGAGTCAGGTGATGTAATTCCAGCCGTAGTGTTGCATTCGTCACTCAAGTTGAATGATGTAATGCCAGTAAATATGGTCATGCTTTTCATTCTATATCGAGTCAGGTGATGTAATATTGGCCCAAGTAATGCAGTCATCACTCTTCTTGAATGATGTAATGCCAGCCGAGATATCTTGGGTTTCACTCTATATCGAGTTAGGTGATGTAATCTCATCCTAAGTGTTGCAGTCGTCACACTAGTTGAATTATGTAATGCCAGCCAATATGGTCATGGTTTTAATTCTATATCGAGTCACGTGATGTAATTCCGACCGAAGTGTTGCATTCGTCACAGTAGTTGAATGATGTAATGTAAGTCAATATGGTCATGGTTTTCATTCTATATCGAGTTATGTGATGTAATTCTGGCATAAGTGTTATACTCGGCACTCCATTTGAATGATGTAATATTAGCTAAGATGTCATGGTTTTCATTATATATCTAGTCAAGTGATGTAATTCCGGCCAAAGTGTTGCAGTCGTCACTCTAGTTGAATGATGTAATGCTAGGTGAGATTGTCATGATTTTCATTCTATATCAAGCATGGTGATGTAATTCCTGCCCACCTGCAGTCATCACTACAGTTGAATGATGTAATGCGAGTCAAGATGGTCATGGTTTTCATTCTATATCTATATCGAGTCACGTGATGTAATACTGGCCCAAGTAATGCAGTCATCACTCTTGTTGAATGATGTAATGCCAGTTGAGATTTCATAGTTTTCATTCTATATAAAGTTAGGTGATGTAATTCTGTCCCAATTGTTGCAGTCGTCACTCCAGTTGAATAATGTAATACCAGCCAACATGGTCATGGTTTTCATTCTATATCGAGTCACGTGATGTAATGCCGGCATAAATGTTATAGTCGGCACTCCATTTCAATGATGTAATATTAGCCGAGATGTCATGGTTTTCACTATATATCGAGTCAAGTGATGTAATTCCGACCCAAGTGTTGCATTTATCACTCCAGTTAAATGATGTTATGCTAGCAGAGATAGTCATGGTTTTCATTCTATATCGTTAGGTGATGTAATTTCAACCCAAGTGTTGCAGTCGTCACTCCAGTTGAATTGTGTAATGCCAACCAACATGGTCATGGTTTTCATTCTATATCTAGTCACGTGATGTAATTCCAAGATTTCATGGTTTTCATTCTATATCGAGTTTGGTGATGTAATTCCGTCCCAAATATTGTCGTTATCACTCCAGTTGATTATGTAATTCTAGCCAACATGGTCGTGGTTTTCATTATATATCGAGTCAGGTGATGTAATACTAGCCTAAGTGCTGCAGTAATCACTCCAGTTGAATTATGTTATGCCAGCCAACATGGTCATGGTTTGCATTCTATATCGAGGTAGGTGATGTAATGCTGCCACAAGTATTGCAGTCATCACTCCAGTTGAAAGATGTAAGGTTAGCCGAGATGTCATGGTTTTCATTATATATCGAGTCAGGTGATATAATTCTAGCCCAAGTGCTGCAGTGATCATTCCAGTTAAATAATGTATTGCCAACCAACATGGTCATGGTTTTCATTCTATATCGAGTCAGGTGATGTAATTCCAGCCGAAGTGTTGCATTTGTCACTCAAGTTGAATGATGTAATGCCAGTAAATATGGTCATGGTTTTCATTCTATATCGAGTCAGGTGATGTAACACTGGCCCAGGTAATGCAGTCATCACTCTTCTTGAATGATGTAATGCCAGCCGAGATTTCTTGGGTTTCACTCTAAATCGAGTTAGGTGATGTAATCTCGTCCTAAGTGTTGCAGTCGTCACTCTAGTTGAATTATGTAATGCCAGCCAACATGGTCATGGTTTTAATTTTATATCGAGTCACGTGATGTAATTCCGACCAAAGTGTTGCATTCGTCACAGTAGTTGAATGATGTAATGTCAGTCAATATGGTCATGGTTTTCATTCTATATCGAGTCAGGTGATGTAATTCTGGCATAAGTGTTATATTCGACACTCCATTTGAATGATGTAATATTAGCCGAGATGTCATGGTTTTCATTATATATCTAGTTAAGTCATGTAATTCCGGCCAAAGTGTTGCAGTCGTCACTCCAGTTGAATGATGTAATGCTAGCCGAGATGGTCATGTTTTTCATTCTATATCGAGCATGGTGATGTAACTCCTACGCACCTACAGTCATCACTACAGTTGAATGATGTAATGCCAGCCAACATTGTCATGGTTTTCATTCTATATCGAGTCAGGTGATGTAATACTGGCCCAAGTAATGCAGTCATCGCTCTTGTTGAATGATGTAATGTCAGCTTAGATTTTAAGGTTTTCATTCTATATAGAGTTAGGTGATGTAATTCCGTCCCAAGTGTTGCATTCGTCACTCCAGTTGAATTATGTAATGCCAGCTAACATGGTCATGGTTTTCATTCTATATCGAGTCACGTGATATATTTCCGGCATCAGTGTTAACGTCGGCACTCTAGTCGAATGATGTAATACCAACCGAGATTTCATGGTTTTCATTCTATATCAAGTTAGGTAATGTAATTTCATCCCAAATGTTGTCGTAATCTATCCAGTTGATTATGTAATGCCAGCCAACATGGTCATGGTTTTCATTATATATCGAGTCAGGTGATGTAATGCTGGCCCAAGTGCTACAGTCATCAATCCGGTTGAATTATGTAATACCAACCGAGATTTCACGGTTTTCATTCTATATCGAGTTAGGTGATGTAATTCCGTCTCAAGTGTTGCAATCTTGTATTGAATTATGTAATGCCAGCCAATATGGTAATGGTTATCATTATATATCGAGTCAGTTAATGTAATTCTGGCCCAAGTGCAGTAGTCGTCACTACAGTTGAAAGATGTAATGCTAGCCGAAATGTCCTGGTTTTCATTATATATCGAGTCATGTGATGGAATTTTGTCCCAAGTGCTGCAGTCGTCACTCCAGTTGAAAGATGTAATGCTTTCTGGGATGTGATGGTTTTAATTATATATAGAGTCATGTGATATTATCCCGGCCAAGTGTTGCAGTCATCATTCCAGTTGAATGATGTAATGTTAGCCAACATGGTTGTAGTTTTCATTCTATATCGATTCAGATAATGTAATTTCGGCCGAAGTGTTGCATTCGTCAGTTAAGTTGAATGATGTAATGCCAGTCAAGATGGTCATGGGTTTCATTGTATATCGAGTCACGTGATGTAATACTGGCCCAAGTAATGTAGTCATCACTCTTGTTGAATGATGTAATGCCAGATGAGATTTCATGGTTTTCATTCTATTTCGAGTTAGGTGATGTAATTTCGTCCCAAGTGTTGCAGTCGTCACTCCAGTTGAAATATGTAATGCCAGCCAACATGGTCATGGTTTTCATTCTATATCTAGTCACGTGATATAATTTCGGCCGAAGTGTTGCATTCGACACTTACTTTTATGATGTAATGTCAGTCAAGATGGTCATGGTTTTCATTCTATATCGAGTTAGGTGATGAAATTCTGGCATAAGCGTTATACTCGGCAATCCATTTGAATGATGTAATATTAGCCGAGATGTCATAGTTTTCATTATATATCTAGTCAAGTGATGTAATTCCGGCCAAAGTGTTGCAGTCGTCACTCCAGTTAAATGATGTAATCCTAGCCGAGATGGTCATGATTTTCATTCTATATCAAGCATGGTGATGTAATTCCTGCCCACCTGCAGTCATCACTACAGTTGAATGGTTTAATGCCAGCCAACATCGTTATGGTTTTCATCCTTTATCGAGTCAGGTGATGTAATACTGGCCCATGTAATGCAGTCATCACTCTTGTTGAATGATGTAATGCCAGCCGAGATTTCATGGTTTTCATTCTATATAGAGTAAGGTGATGTAATTCTGTCCCAAGTGTTGCAGTCGTCACTCCAGTTGAATTATAGTCGGCACTCCAGTTGAATGATGTAATACCAACCAAGATTTTATGGTTTTCATTCTATATCGAGTTAGGTGATGTAATTCTGTCCCAAATGTTGTCGTAATCACTCCAGTTGATTAGGTAATGCCAGCCAACATGGTCATGGTTTTCATTAGATATCGAGTCAGGTGATGTAATGCTAGCACAAGTGCTGCAGTCATCACTCCAGTTGAATTATGTAATCCCAACCAACATGGTCATGGTTTTCATTAAATATCGCGTCAGGTGATGTAATGCTGGCCCAAGTGCAGAAGTCATCACTCCAGTTGAATTATGTTATGGCAGCCAACATGCTCATGGTTTTCATTCTATATCGAGGTAGGTGATGTAATGCCGCCACAAGTATTGCAGTCGTCACTCCAATTGAAAGATGTAAGGTTAGCCGAGATGTCATGGTTTTCATTATATATCGAGTCAGGTGATATAATTCTAGCCTAAGTGTTGCAGTCATCATTCCAGTTGAATGATTTATTGCAAACCAACTTGGTCATGGTTTTCATTCTATATCTTGTCAAGTGATGTAATTCCGGCCGATGTGTTATATTCATCACTCAAGTTGAATGATGTAATGCCAGTCAATATGGTCATGGTTTTCATTCTATATCGAGTCAGGTGATGTAATACTGGCCCAAGTAATGTAGTCATAACTTTTGTCGAATGATGTAATGCAAGATTAGATTTCATGGTTTTCATTCTATATCGAGTTAGGTGATGTAATTATGTCCCAAGTGTTGCATTCATCACACTATTTGAATTATGTAATGCCAGCCAACATTGTCATGGTTTTCATTCTATATCGAGTCACGTGATGTAATTCTAGCCGAAGAGTTGCATTCGTCACTCTAGTTGAATGATGTAATGTCAGTCAAGATGGTCATGGTTATCATTCTATATCAAGTCAGGTGATGTAATTCCGGTGTAAGTGTTATACTCAGCACTCCATTTGAATGATGTAATATTAGCCGAGATGTCATGGTTTTCATTCTATATCAAGTGACATGATGTAATTCCAACATAGGTATTATAGTCGGCACTCCAGTTGAATGATGTAATACCAACCAAGATTTCATGGTTTTCATTCTATATCGAGTTAGGTGATGTAATTCCGTACCAAATGTTGTTGTAATCACTCCAGTTGATTATGTAATGCCAGCCAACATGGTCATGGTTTTCATTATATATCGAGTCAGGTGATGTAATGCTAGCCCAAGTGCTGCAGTCATCACTCCAGTTGAATTATGTAATCCCAGCCAACATGGTCATGGTTTACATTAAATATCGAGTCAGGTGATGTAATGCTTGCCCAAGTGATGCAGTCATCACTCCGGTTGAATTATGTTATGACAGCCAACATGGTCATGGTTTTCATTCTATATCAAGGTAGGTGATGTAATGCCACCACAAGTATTGCAGTAGTCACTCTAGTTGAAAGATATAAGGTTAGCCGAGATGTCATGGTTTTCATTATATATCGAGTCAGGTGATATAATTCTAGCCTAAGTGTTGCAGTCATCATTCCAGTTGAATGATGTATTGCAAACCAACATGGTCATGGTTTTCATTATATATCTAGTCAAGTGATGTAATTCCGGCCAAAGTGTTGCAGTCGTCACTCCAGTTGAATGATGTAATGCTAGCCGAGATGGTCATGATTTTCATTCTATATCAAGCATGGTGATGTAGTACTGGCCCATGTAATGCAGTCATCACTCTTGGTAAATGATGTAATGCCAACCGAGATTTCATGGTTTTCATTCTATATAAAGTTAGGTGATGTAATTCCGTCCCAAGTGTTGCAGTCGTCACTCCAGTTGAATTATAGTCGGCACTCCAGTTGAATGATGTAATACCAACCAAGATTTCATGGTTTTCATTCTATATCGAGTTAGGTGATGTAATTCCGTACCAAATGTTGTTGTAATCACTCCAGTTGATTATGTAATGCCAGCCAACATGGTCATGGTTTTCATTATATATCGAGTCAGGTGATGTAATGCTAGCCCAAGTGCTGCAGTCATCACTCCAGTTGAATTATGTAATCCCAGCCAACATGGTCATGGTTTACATTAAATATCAAGTCAGGTGATGTAATGCTTGCCCAAGTGATGCAGTCATCGCTCCGGTTGAATTATGTTATGGCAGCCAACATGGTCATGGTTTTCATTCTATATCAAGGTAGGTAATGTAATGCCGCCACAAGTATTACAGTCGTCACTCTAGTTGAAAGATATAAGGTTAGCCGAGATATCATGGTTTTCATTATATATCGAGTCAGGTGATATAATTCTAGCCTAAGTGTTGCAGTCATCATTCCAGTTGAATGATGTATTGCAAACCAACATGGTCATGGTTTTTATTCTATATCTTGTCAAGTGATGTAATTCCGGCCGATGTGTTGCAGGCGTCACTCAAGTTGAATGATGTAATGCCAGCCGAGATGGTCATGATTTTCATTCTATATCAAGCATGGTGATGTAATACTGGCCCATGTAATGCAGTCATCACTCTTGTTAAATGATGTAATGCCAATCGAGATTTCATGGTTTTCATTCTATATAGAGTTAGGTGATGTAATTCCGTCCCAAGTGTTGAAGTCGTCACTCCAGTTGAATTATGTAATGCCAGCCAACATGGTCATGGTTTTCATTCTATATCGAGTCACGTGATGTAATTCCGGCCGAAGTGTTGCATTCGTCACTCTAGTTGAATGATGTAATGTCAGTCAAGATGGTCATGGTTATCATTCTATATCAAGTCAGGTGATGTAATTCCGGTGTAAGTGTTATACTCAGCACTCCATTTGAATGATGTAATATTAGCCGAGATGTCATGGTTTTCATTATATATCTAGTCAAGTGATGTAATTCCGGCCAAAGTGTTGCAGTCGTCACTCCAGTTGAATGATGTAATGCTAGCCGAGATGGTCATGATTTTCAATCTATATCAAGCATGGTGATGTAATACTGGCCCATGTAATGCAGTCATCACTCTTGTTAAATGAAGTAATGCCAACCGAGATTTCATGGTTTTCATTCAATATAGAGTTAGGTGATGTAATTCCGTCCCAAGTGTTGCAGTCGTCACTCCAGTTGAATTATAGTCTGCACTCCAGTTGAATGATGTAATACCAACTAAGATTTCATGTTTTTCATTCTATATTGAGTTAGGTGATGTAATTCCGTCCCAAAAGTTATCGTAATCACTCCAGTTGATTAGGTAATGCCAGCCAACATGGTCATGGTTTTCATTATATATCAAGTCATGTGATGTAATGCTAGCACAAGTGCTTCAGTTATCACTCCAGTTGAATTATGTAATCCCAGCCAACATGGTCATGGTTTTCATTAAATATCGAGTCAGGTGATGTAATGCTGGCCCAAGTGCGTCGATCATCACTCCAGGTGAATTATGTTATGCTAGCCAACATGGTCGTGGTTTTCATTCTATATCGAGGTAGGTGATGTAATTCCGCCACAAGTATTGCAGTCATCACTCTAGTTGAATGATGTAAGGTTAGCCGAGATGTCATGGTTTTCATTATATATCGAGTCAGATGATATAATTCTAGCCTAAGTAGTGCAGTCATCATTCCAGTTGAATGATGTATTGCAAACCAACATGGTCAAGGTTTTCATTCTATATAGAGTCAAGTGATGTAATTTCGGCCGATGTGTTGCATTTGTCAGTCAAGTTGAATGATGTAATGCCAGTCAAGATGGTCATGGTTTTCATTCTACATAGAGTCAGGTGATGTAATACTGGCCCAAGTAATGTAGTCATAACTTTTGTTGAATGATGTAATGCAAGATTAGATTTCATGGTTTTCATTCTATATCGAGTTAGGTGATGTAATTATGTCCCAAGTGTTGCATTCATCACACTATTTGAATTATGTAATGCCAGCCAATATTGTCATGGTTTTCATTCTATATCGAGTCACGTGATGTAATTCTAGCTGAAGAGTTGCATTCGTCACTCTAGTTGAATGATGTAATGTCAGTCAAGATGGTCATGATTTTCATTCTATATCAAGCATGGTGATGTAGTACTGGCCCATGTAATGCAGTCATCACTCTTGTTAAATGATGTAATGCCAACCGAGATTTCATGGTTTTCATTCTATATAAAGTTAGGTGATGTAATTCCGTCCCAAGTGTTGCAGTCGTCACTCCAGTTGAATTATAGTCGGCACTCCAGTTGAATGATGTAATACCAACCAAGATTTCATGGTTTTCATTCTTTATCGAGTTAGGTGATGTAATTCCGTACATAATGTTAATGTAATCACTCCAGTTGATTATGTAATGCCAGCCAACATGGTCATGGTTTTCATTATATATCGAGTCAGGTGATGTAATGCTAGCCCAAGTGCTGCAGTCATCACTCCAGTTGAATTATGTAATCCCAGCCAACATGGTCATGGTTTACATTAAATATCGAGTCAGGTGATGTAATGCTTGCCCAAGTGATGCAGTCATCACTCCGGTTGAATTATGTTATGGCAGCCAACATGGTCATGGTTTTCATTCTATATCAAGGTAGGTGATGTAATGCCGCCACAAGTATTGCAGTTGTCACTCTAGTTGAAAGATATAAGGTTAGCCGAGATGTCATGGTTTTCATTATATATCGAGTCAGGTGATATAATTCTAGCCTAAGTGTTGCAGTCATCATTCCAGTTGAATGATGTATTGCAAACCAATATGGTCATGGTTTTCATTCTATATCTTGTCAAGTGATGTAATTCCGGCCGATGTGTTGCAGTCGTCACTCAAGTTGAATGATGTAATGCCAACCGAGATGGTCATGATTTTCATTCTATATCAAGCATGGTGATGTAATACTGGCCCATGTAATGCAGTCATCACTCTTGTTAAATGATGTAATGCCAACCGAGATTTCATGGTTTTCATTCTATATAGAGTTAGGTGATGTAATTCCGTCCCATGTGTTGAAGTCGTCACTCCAGTTGAATTATGTAATGCCAGCCAACATGGTCATGGTTTTCATTCTATATCGAGTCACGTGATGTAATTCCGGCCGAAGTGTTGCATTCGACACTTAGTTGAATGATGTAATGTCAGTCAAGATGGTCATGATTTTCATTCTATATCGAGTAAGGTAATGTAATTCTGGTATAAGTGTTATACTCGACACTCCACTTGAATGATGTAATATTAGCCGAGATGTCATGGTTTTCATTATATATCTAGTCAAGTGATGTAATTCCGGCCAAAGTGTTGCAGTCGTCACTCCAGTTGAATGATGTAATGCTAGCCAAGATGGTCATGATTTTCATTCTATATCAAGCATGGTGATGTAATACTGACCCATGTAATGCAGTCATCACTCTTGTTAAATGATGTAATGACAACCGAGATTTCATGGTTTTCATTCTATATAGAGTTAGGTGATGTAATTCCGTCCCAAGTGTTGCAGTCGTCACTCCAGTTGAATTATAGTCGGCACTCCAGTTGAATGATGTAATACCAACTAAGATTTCATGGTTTTCATTCTATATTGAGTTAGGAGATGTAATTCCGTCCCAAAAGTTATCGTAATCACTCCAGTTGATTAGGTAATGCCAGCCAACATGGTCATGGTTTTCATTATATATCAAGTCAGGTGATGTAATGCTAGCACAAGTGTTGCAGTTATCACTCCAGTTGAATTATGTAATCACAGCCAACATGGTCATGGTTTTCATTAAATATCGAGTCAGGTGATGTAATGCTGGCCCAAGTGCTGCAGTCATCACTCCAGGTGAATTATGTTATGCTAGCCAACATGGTCGTGGTTTTCATTCTATATCGAGGTAGGTGATGTAATTCCGCCACAAGTATTGTAGTCACCACTCTAGTTGAATGATGTAAGGTTAGCCGAGATGTCATGGTTTTCATTATATATCGAGTCAGGTGATATAATTCTAGCCTAAGTTGTGCAGTCATCATTCCAGTTGAATGATGTATTGCAAACCAACATGGTCATGGTTTTCATTCTATATAGAGTCAAGTGATGTAATTCCGGCCGATGTGTTGCATTTGTCAGTCAAGTTGAATGATGTAATGCCAGTCAAGATGGTCATGGTTTTCATTCTATATAGAGTCAGGTGATTCAATACTGGCCCAAGTAATGTAGTCATAACTTTTGTTGAATGATGTAATGCAAGATTAGATTTCATAGTTTTCATTCTATATCGAGTTAGGTGATGTAATTATGTCCCAAGTGTTGCATTCATCACACTATTTGAATTATGTAATGCCAGCCAATATTGTCATGGTTTTCATTCTATATCGAGTCACGTAATGTAATTCTAGCCGAAGAGTTGAATTCGTCACTCTAGTTGAATGATGTAATGTCAGTCAAGATGGTCATGATTTTCATTCTATATCAAGCATGGTGATGTAGTACTGGCCCATGTAATGCAGTCATCACTCTTGTTAAATGATGTAATGCCAACCGAGATTTCATGGTTTTCATTCTATATAAAGTTAGGTGATGTAATTCCGTCCCAAGTGTTGCAGTCGTCACTCCAGTTGAATTATAGTCGGCACTACAGTTGAATGATGTAATACCAACCAAGATTTCATGGTTTTCATTCTATATCGAGTTAGGTGATGTAATTCCGTACCAAATGTTGTTGTAATCACTCCAGTTGATAATGTAATGCCAGCCAACATGGTCATGGTTTTCATTATATATCGAGTCAGGTGATGTAATGCTAGCCCAAGTGCTGCAGT
Source organism: Anisodus tanguticus (assembly GCA_034509755.1). NCBI lineage: Eukaryota > Viridiplantae > Streptophyta > Magnoliopsida > Solanales > Solanaceae > Anisodus > Anisodus tanguticus. Next base: position 17,809,629 of record CM067558.1, read on the forward strand.
CATCACTCCAGTTGAATTATGTAATCCCAGCCAACATGGTCATGGTTTACATTAAATATCGAGTTAGGTGATGTAATGCTTGCCCAAGTGATGCAGTCATCACTCCGGTTGAATTATGTTATGGAAGCCAACATGGTCTTGGTTTTCATTCTATATCAAGGTAGGTGATGTAATGCCGCCACAAGTATTGCAGTCGTCACTCTAGTTGAAAGATATAAGGTTAGCCGAGATGTCATGGTTTTCATTATATATCGAGTCAGGTGATATAATTCTAGCCTAAGTGTTGCAGTCATCATTCCAGTTGAATGATGTATTGCAAACCAACATGGTCATGGTTTTCATTCTATATCTTGTCAAGTGATGTAATTCCGGCCGTTGTGTTGCAGTCGTCACTCAAGTTGAATGATGTAATGCCAGCCGAGATGGTCATGATTTTCATTCTATATCAAGCATGGTGATGTAATACTGGCCCATGTAATGCAGTCATCACCCTTGTTAAATGATGTAATGCCAACCGATATTTCATGGTTTTCATTTTATATAGAGTTAGGTGATGTAATTCCGTCCCAAGTGTTGAAGTCGTCACTCCAGTTGAATTATGTAATGCCAGCCAACATGGTCATGGTTTTCATTCTATATCGAGTCACGTGATGTAATTCCGGCCGAAGTGTTGCATTCGACACTTAGTTGAATGATGTAATGTCAGTCAAGATGGTCATGATTTTCATTCTATATCGAGTTAGGTAATGTAATTCTGGCATAAGTGTTATACTCGACACTCCACTTGAATGATGTAATATTAGCCGAGATATCATGATTTTCATTATATATCTAGTCAAGTGATGTAATTCCGGCCAAAGTGTTGCAGTCGTCACTCCAGTTGAATGATGTAATGCTAGCCGAGATGGTCATGATTTTCATTCTATATCAAGCATGGTGATGTAATACTGGCCCATGTAATGTAGTCATCACTCTTGTTAAATGATGTAATGCCAACCGAGATTTCATGGTTTTCATTCTATATAGAGTTAGGTGATGTAATTCCGTCCCAAGTGTTGCAGTCGTCACTCCAGTTGAATTATAGTCGGCACTCCAGTTGAATGATGTAATACCAACTAAGATTTCATGGTTTTCATTCTATATTGAGTTAGGTGATGTAATTCTGTCCCAAAAGTTATCGTAATCACTCCAGTTGATTAGGTAATGCCAGCCAACATGGTCATGGATTTCATTATATATCAAGTCAGGTGATGTAATGCTAGCACAAGTGCTGCAGTTATCACTCCAGTTGAATTATGTAATCCCAGCCAACATGGTCATGGTTTTCATTAAATATCGAGTCAGGTGATGTAATGCTTTGGCCCAAGTCTTTGCGAGTCATCACTCCGGGTGAATTATGTTATGCTAGCCAACATGGTCGTGGTTTTCATTCTATATCGAGGTAGGTGATGTAATTCCGCCACAAGTATTGCAGTCACCACTCTAGTTGAATGATGTAAGGTTAGCCGAGATGTCATGGTTTTCATTATATATCGAGTCAGGTGATATAATTCTAGCCTAAGTAGTGCAGTCATCATTCCAGTTGAATGATGTATTGCAAACCAACATGGTCATGGTTTTCATTCTATATAGAGTCAAGTGATGTAATTCCGGCCGATGTGTTGCATTTGTCAGTCAAGTTGAATGATGTAATGCCAGTCAAGATGGTCATGGTTTTCATTCTATATAGAGTCAGGTGATGTAATACTGGCCCAAGTAATGTAGTCATAACTTTTGTTGAATGATGTAATGCAAGATTAGATTTCATGGTTTTCATTCTATATCGAGTTAGGTGATGTAATTATGTCCCAAGTGTTGCATTCATCACACTATTTGAGTTATGTAATGCCAGCCAATATTGTCATGGTTTTCATTCTATATTGAGTCACTTGTTGTAATTCTAGCCGAAGAGTTGCATTCGTCACTCTAGTTGAATGATGTAATGTCAGTCAAGATGGTCATGATTTTCATTCTATATCAAGCATGGTGATGTAGTACTGGCCCATGTAATGCAGTCATCACTCTTGTTAAATGATGTAATGCCAACCGAGATTTCATGGTTTTCATTCTATATAAAGTTAGGTGATGTAATTCCGTCCCAAGTGTTGCAGTCGTCACTCCAGTTTAATTATAGTCGGCACTCCAGTTGAATGATGTAATACCAACTAAGATTTCATGGTTTTCATTCTATATTGAGTTAGGTGATGTAATTCCATCCCAAAAGTTATCGTAATCACTCCAGTTGATTAGGTAATGCCAGCCAACATGGTCATGGTTTTCATTATATATCAAGTCAGGCGATGTAATGCTAGCCCAAGTGCTGCAGTTATCACTCCAGTTAAATTATGTTATGCTAGCCAACATGCTCGTGGTTTTCATTCTATATCGAGGTAGGTGATGTAATTTCTCCACAAGTATTGCAGTCATCACTCCAGTTGAATGATGTAAGGTTAGCCGAGATGTCATGGTTTTCATCATATATCGAGTCCGGTGATATAATTCTCGCCTAAGTAGTGCAGTCATCATACCAGTTGAATGATGTATTGCAAACCAACATGGTCATGGTTTTCATTCTATATAGAGTCAAGTGATGTAATTCTGGCCGATGTGTTGCATTTGTCAGTCAAGTTGAATGATGTAATGCCAGTCAAGATAGTCATGGTTTTCATTCTATATAGAGTCAGGTGATGTAGTACTCGCCCAAGTAATGTAGTCATAACTTTTGTTGAATGATGTAATGCAAGATTAGATTTCATGGTTTTCATTCTATATCGAGTTAGGTGATGTAATTATGTCCCAAGTGTTGCATTCATCACACTATTTGAATTATGTAATGCCAGCCAATATTGTCATCGTTTTCATTCTATATCGAGTCACGTGATATAATTCTAGCCGAAGAGTTGCATTCGTCACTCTAGTTGAATGATGTAATGTCAGTCAAGATGGTCATGATTTTCATTCTATATCGAGTTAGGTAATGTAATTCTGGCATAAGTGTTATACTCGACACTCCACTTGAATGATGTAATATTAGCCGAGATGTCATGGTTTTCATTATATATCTAGTCAAGTGATGTAATTCCGGCCAAAGTGTTGCAGTCGTCACTCCAGTTGAATGATGTAATGCTAGCCGAGATGGTCATGATTTTCATTCTATATCAAGCATGGTGATGTAATACTGGCCCATGTAATGCAGTCATCACTCTTGTTAAATGATGTAATGCCAACCGAGAATTCATGGTTTTCATTCTATATAGAGTTAGGTGATGTAATTCCGTCCCAAGTGTTGCAGTCGTCACTCCAGTTGAATTATAGTCGGCACTCCAGTTGAATGATGTAATACCAACTAAGATTTCATGGTTTTCATTCTATATTGAGTTAGGTGATGTAATTCCATCCCAAAAGTTATCGTAATCACTCCAGTTGAATTATGTAATCCCAGCCAACATGGTCATGGTTTTCATTAAATATCGAGTCAGGTGATGTAATGCTGGCCCAAGTGTTGCAGTCATCACTCCAGGTGAGTTATGTTATGCTAGCCAACATGCTCGTGGTTTTCATTCTATATCGAGGTAGGTGATGTAATTCCGCCACAAGTATTGCAGTCATCACTCTAGTTGAATGCTGTAAGGTTAGCCGAGATGTCATGGTTTTCATTATATATCGAGTCAGGTGATATAATTCTAGCCTAAGTAGTGCAGTCATCATTCCAGTTGAATGATGTATTGCAAACCGACATGGTCATGGTTTTCATTCTATATAGAGTCAAGTGATGTAATTCAGGCCGATGTGTTGCATTTGTCAATCATGATGAATGATGTAATGCCAACAAGATGGTCATGGTTTTCATTCAATATAGAGTCAGGTGATATAATACTGGCCCAAGTAATGTAGTCATACCTTTTGTTGAATGATGTAATACAAGATTAGATTTCATGGTTTTCATTCTATATCTAGTTAGGTGATGTATTTATGTCCCAAGTGTTGCATTCATCACACTATTTGAATTATGTAATGCCAGCCAATATTGTCATGGTTTTCATTCTATATCGAGTCACGTGATGTAATTCTAGCCGAAGAGTTGCATTCATCACTCTAGTTGAATGATGTAATGTCAGTCAACATGGTCATGATTTTCAATCTATATCAAGCATGGTGATGTAGTACTGGCCCATGTAATGCAGTCATCACTCTTGTTAAATAATGTAATGCCAACCGAGATTTCATGGTTTTCATTCTATACAAAGTTAGGTGATGTAATTCTGTCCCAAGTGTTGCAGTCGTCACTCCAGTTGAATTATAGTCGGCACTCCAGTTGAATGATGTATTACCAACCAAGATTTCATGGTTTTCATTCTATATCGAGTTAGGTGATGTAATTCCGTACCAAATGTTGTTGTAATCACTCCAGTTGATTATGTAATGCCAGCCAACATGGTCATGGTTTTCATTATATATCGAGTCAGGTGATGTAATGCTAGCCCAAGTGCTGCAATCATCACTCCAGTTGAATTATGTAATCCCAGCCAACATGGTCATGGTTTACATTAAATATCGAGTCAGGTGATGTAATGGTTGCCCAAGTGATGCAGTCATCACTCCGGTTGAATTATGTTATGGCAGCCAACATGGTCATGGTTTTCATTCTATATCAAGGTAGGTGATGTAATGCCGCCACAAGTATTGCAGTCGTCACTCTAGTTGAAAGATATAAGGTTAGCCGAGATGTCATGGTTTTCATTATATATCGAGTCAGGTGATATAATTCTAGCCTAAGTGTTGCAGTCATCATTCCAGTTGAATGATGTATTGCAAACCAACATTGTCATGGTTTTCATTCTATATCTTGTCAAGTGATGTAATTCCGGCCGATGTGTTGCAGTCGTCACTCAAGTTGAATGATGTAATGCCAGCCGAGATGGTCATGATTTTCATTCTATATCAAGCATGGTGATGTAATACTGGCCTATGTAATGCAGTCATTACTCTTGTTAAATGATGTAATGCCAACCGAGATTTCATGGTTTTCATTCTATATAGAGTTAGGTGATGTAATTCCGTCCCAAGTGTTGAAGTCGTCACTCCAGTTGAATTATGTAATGCCAGCCAACATGGTCATGGTTTTCATTCTATATCGAGTCACGTGATATAATTCCGGCCGAAGTGTTGCATTCGACACTTAGTTGAATGATGTAATGTCAGTCAAGATGGTCATGATTTTCATTCTATATCGAGTTAGGTAATGTAATTCTGGCATAAATGTTATACTCGACACTCCACTTGAATGATGTAATATTAGCCGAGATGTCATGGTTTTCATTATATATCTAGTCAAGTGAAGTAATTTCGGCCGATGTGTTGCAGTCGTCACTCAAGTTGAATGATGTAATGCCAGCCGAGATGGTCATGATTTTCATTCTATATCAAGCATGGTGATGTAATACTGGCCCATGTAATGCAGTCATCACTCTTGTTAAATGATGTAATGCCAACCGAGATTTCATGGTTTTCATTCTATATACAGTTAGGTGATGTAATTCCGTCCCAAGTGTTGCAGTCGTCACTCCAGTTGAATTATAGTCGGCACTCCAGTTGAATGAAGTAATACCAACTAAGATTTCATGGTTTTCATTCTATATTGAGTTAGGTGATGTAATTCCATCCCAAAAGTTATCGTAATCACTTCAGTTGATTAGGTAATGCCAGCCAACATGGTCATGGTTTTCATTATATATCAAGTCAGGTGATGTAATGCTAGCACAAGTGCTGCAGTTATCACTCCAGTTGAATTATGTAATCCCAGCCAACATGGTCATGGTTTTCATTAAATATCGAGTCAGGTGATGTAATGCCGGCCCAGGTGCTGCAGTCATCACTCCAGGTGATTTATGTTATGCTAGCCAACATGGTCGTGGTTTTCATTCTATATCGAGGTAGGTGATGTAATTCCGCCAAATGTATCACTGTCATCACTACAGTTGAATGATGTAAGGTTAGCCGAGATGTCATGGTTTTCATTATATATCGAGTCAGGTGATATAATTCTAACCTAAGTAGTGCAGTCATCATACCAGTTGAATGATGTATTGCAAACCAACATGGTCATGGTTTTCATTCTATATAGAGTCAAGTGATGTAATTCCGGCTGATGTGTTGCATTTGTCAGTCAAGTTGAATGATGTAATGCCAGTCAAGATAGTCATGGTTTTCATTCTATATAAAGTCAGGTGATGTAATACTGGCCCAAGTAATGTAGTCATAACTTTTGTTGAATGATGTAATGCAAGATTAGATTTCATGGTTTTCATTTTATATCGAGTTAGGTGATGTAATTATGTCCCAAGTGTTGCATTCATCACACTATTTGAATTATGTAATGCCAGCCAATATTGTCATGGTTTTCATTCTATATCGAGTCACGTGATATAATTCTAGCCGAAGAGTTGCGTTCGTCACTCTAGTTGAATGATGTAATGTCAGTCAAGATGGTCATGGTTTTCATTCTATATCAAGTCAGGTGATGTAATTCCGGTGTAAGTGTTATACTCAGCACTCCATTTGAATGATGTAATATTAGCCGAGATGTCATGGTTTTCATTCTATATCGAGTCACGTGATGTAATTCCAACATAAGTATTATAGTCGGCACTCCAGTTGAATGATGTAATACCAACCAAGATTTCATGGTTTTCATTCTATATCGAGTTAGGTGATGTAATTCCGTACCAAATGTTGTTGTAATCACTCCAGTTGATTATGTAATGCCAGCCAACATGGTCATGGTTTTCATTATATATCGAGTCAGGTGATGTAATGCTAGCCCAAGTGCTGCACTCATCACTCTAGTTGAATTATGTAATCCCAGCCAACATAGTCATGGTTTACATTAAATATCGAGTCAGGTGATGTAATGCTTGCCCAAGTGATGCAGTCATCACTCCGGTTGAATTATGTTATGACAGCCAACATGGTCATGGTTTTCATTCTATATCAAGGTAGGTGATGTAATGCCGCCACAAGTATTGTAGTCGTCACTCTAGTTGAAAGATATAAGGTTAGCTGAGATGTCATGGTTTTCATTATATATCGAGTCAGGTGATATAATTCTAGCCTTAGTGTTGCAATCACCATTCCAGTTGAATGATGTATTGCAAACCAACATGGTCATGGTTTTCATTCTATATCTTGTCAAGTGATATAATTCCGGCCATAGTGTTGCAGTCGTCACTCCAGTTGAATGATGTAATGCTTGCCGAGATGGTCATGATTTTCATTCTATATCAAGCATGGTGATGTAATATTGGCCCATGTAATGCAGTCATCACTTTTGTTAAATGATGTAATGCCAACCGAGATTTCATGGTTTTCATTCTATATAGAGTTAGGTGATGTAATTCCGTCCCAAGTGTTGCAGTCGTCACTCCAGTTGAATTATAGTCGGCACTCCAGTTGAATGATGTAATACCAACTAAGATTTCATGGTTTTCATTCTATATTGAGTTAGGTGATGTAATTCCATCCCAAATGTTATCGTAATCACTCCAGTTGATTAGGTAATGCCAGCCAACATGGTCATGGTTTTCATTATATATCAAGTCAGGTGATGTAATGCTAGCACAAGTGCTGCAGTTATCACTCCAGTTGAAATATGTAATCCCAGCCAACATGGTCATGGTTTTCATTAAATATCGAGTCAGGTGATGTAATGCTGGCCCAAGTGATACAGTCATCACTCCAGGTGAATTATGCTAGCCAACATGGTCGAGGTTTTCATTCTATATCAAGGTAGGTGATGTAATGCCGCCACAAGTATTGCAGTCGTCACTCTAGTTAAAAGATGTAAGGTTAGCCGAGATGTCAAGGTTTTCATTATATATCGAGTCAGGTGATATAATTCTTGCCCAAGTGTTGCAGTCATCATTCCAGTGGAATGATATATTGTCAACCAACATGGTCATGGTTTTCATTCTATATCGAGTCAAGTAATGTAATTCCGGCCAAATTGTTGCATTCGTCACTCAAGTTGAATGATGTAATGCAAGTCAAGATGGACATTGGTTTTCATTCTATATCGAGTCAGGTGATGTAATACTGGCCCAAGTAATATAGTCATCACTCTTATTGTATGATGTAATGCCAGACAAGATTTCATGGTTTTTATTCTATATCGAGTTAGGTGATGTAATTCTATCCCAAGTGTTGCATTCGTCACTCCATTTGAATTATGTAATGCCAGCCAACATGGTCATGGTTTTCATTCTGTATCGAGTCACATAATGTAATTCCGGGCGAAGTGTTGCATTTGTCACTCTAGTTGAATCATGTAATGTCAGTCAAGAAGGTCATGGTTTTCATTCTATATCGAGTCAGGTCATGTAATTCTGGCATAAGTGTTATACTCGGCACTCCATTTGAATGATGTAATATTAGCCGAGATGTCATGGTTTTCATTATATATCTAGTTAAGTCATGTAATTCCGGCCAAAGTGTTGCAGTCGTCACTCCAGTTGAATGATGTAATGGTAGCCGAGATGGTCATGGTTTTAATTCTATATCAAGCTTGGTGATGTAAATTTCTACCCACCTGCAGTCGTCACTACAATTGAATGATGTAATGCCATCAACATCGTAATTGTTTTCATTCTATATCGAGTCACGTGATATAATTCTGGCATTAGTGTTATAGTCGGCACTCCAGTCGAATGATGTAATACCAACCGAGATTTCATGGTTTTCATTGTATATCGAGTTAGGTGATGTAATTTCATCCCAAATGTTGTTGTAATCACTCTAGTTGATTATGTAATGCCAGCCAACATGGTCATCGTTTTCATTATATATCGAGTCAGATGATGTAATGCTGGCCCAAGTGCTACAGTCATCACTCCGGTTGAATTATGTAATACCAACCGAGATTTCATGGTTTTCATTCTATATCGAGTTAGGTGATGTAATTCCATCTCAAGTGTTGCGATCATGTGTTGAATTATGTAATGCCAACCAACATGGTAATGGTTATCATTATATATCGAGTCAGCTAATGTAATTCTGGCCCAAGTGCAGCAGTCGTCACTACAGTTCAATGAAGTAATGCTAGCCGAAATATCATGGTTTTTATTTATATATCTAGTCATGTGATGGATTTTTTTACCAAGTGATGCAGTCGTCACTCCAGTTGAAAGATGTAATGCTATCTAAGATATCATGGTTTTAATTATATATCGAGTGTGGTGATATTATTCCGGCCCAAGTGTTGTAGTCATCATTCCTGTTGAATGTTGTAATGTTAGCCAACATGGTCATGGTTTTCATTCTATATCGAGTCAGGTGATGTAATTCCGGCCGAAGTGTTGCATTCGTCACTCAAGTTGAATGATGTAATGCCTGTCAAGATGGTCATGGTTTTCATTCTATATCGAGTCACGTGATGCAATACTGGCACAAGTAATGCAGTCATCACTCTTGTTGAATGATGTAATGCCAGCTGAGATTTCATGGTTTTCATTTTATATCGAGTTAGGTGATGTAATTCTGGCATAAGGGTTGCATTCGTCACTACATTTGAATTATGTAATTCCAGCCAACATGGTCATGGTTTTCATTCTATATCGATTCACGTAATGTAATTCCGGCCGAAGTGTTGCATTTGTCACTCTAGTTGAATCATGTAATGTTAGTCAAGATGGTCATGATTTTCATTCTATATCGAGTCAGGTGATGTAATACTGGACCAAGTAACGTAGTCATAACTTTTGTTGAATGATCTAATGCAAGATTAGATTTCATGGTTTTCATTCTATATCGAGTTAGGTGATGTAATTATATCCCAAGTGTTGCATTCATCACACTATTTGAATTATGTAATGCCAGCAAACATGGTCATGGTTTTCATTCTATATCGAGTCACGTGATGTAATTCTAGCCCAACTGCTGCACTCATCACTCCAGTTGAATGATGTAATGGTAGCCGAGATGGTCATGGTTTTCATTCTATATTGAGCTTGGTGATGTAATTCCTACCCACTGCGCGGTCGTCACTACAATTGAATGATGTAATGCCATCAACATCGTCATGGTTTTCATTCTATATCGAGTCACGTGATGCAATACTGGCACAAGTAATGCAGTCATTACTCTTGTTGAATGATGTAATGCCAGCTGAGATTTCATGGTTTTCATTTTATATCGAGTTAGGTGATGTAATTCTGGCATAAGTGTTGCATTCGTCACTACATTTGAATTATGTAATGCCAGCCAACATGGGCATGGTTTTCATTCTATATCGAGTTAGGTGATGTAATTCCGTCCCAAATGTTATCGTAATCACTCCAGTTGATCAGGTAATGCCAGTCAACATGGTCATGGTTTTCATTATATATCAAGTCAGGTGATGTAATGCTAGCACAAGTGCTGGAGTCATCACTCCAGTTGAATTATGTAATCCCAGCCAACATGGTCATGGTTTTCATTAAATATTGAGTCAGGTGATGTAATGCTGGCCCAAGTGCTGCAGTCATCACTCCAGGTGAATTATGTTATGCTAGCCAACATGGTCGTGGTTTTCATTCTATATCGAGGTAGGTGATGTAATTCTGCCACAAGTATTGCAGTCATCACTCCAGTTGAATGATGTAAGGTTAGCCGAGATGTCATGATTTTCATTATATATAGAGTCAGGTGATATAATTCTTGCCCAAGTGCTGTAGTCATCATTCCAGTGGAATGATGTATTGTCAACCAACATGGTCATGGTTTTCATTCTATATCGAGTCAGGTGATGTAATTCCGGCCAAAGTGTTGCATTCATCACTCAAGTTGAATGATGTAATGCAAGTCAAGATGGTCATGGTTTTCATTCTATATCGAGTCAGGTGATGTAATACTGGCCCAAGTAATATAGTCATCACTCTTATTGAATAATGTAATGCCAGACAAGATTTCATGGTTTTTATTCTATATCGAGTTAGGTGATGTAATTCTATCCCAAGTGTTGCATTCGTCACTCCATTTGAATTATGTAATGCCAGCCAACATGGTCATGGTTTTCATTCTATATCGAGTCACGTAATGTAATTCCGGCCGAAGTGTTGCATTTGTCACTCTAGTTGAATCATGTAATGTCAGTCAAGAAGGTCATGGTTTTCATTCTATATCGAGTCAGGTGATGTAATTCTGGCATAAGTGTTATACTCGGCACTCCATTTGAATGATGTAATATTAGCCGAGATGTCATGGTTTTCATTATATATCTAGTTAAGTCATGTAATTCCGGCCAAAGTGTTGCAGTCGTCACTCCAGTTGAATGATGTAATGGTAGCCGAGATGGTCATGGTTTTCATTCTATATTGAGCTTGGTGATGTAATTCCTACCCACTGCAATCGTCACTACAATTGAATGATGTAATGCCATCAACATCGTCATTGTTTTCATTCTATATCCAGTCAGGTGATGTAATACTGGCCCAAATAATGCAGTCATCACTCTTGTAGAATAATGTAATGTCAGCTTAGATTTCATGGTTTTCATACTATATAGAGTTAGGTGACGTAATTCCGTCCCAAGTGTTGCAGTCGTCACTCCAGTTGAATTATGTAATGCCAGCTAACATGGTCATGGTTTTCATTCTATATCGAGTCACGTGATATAATTCTGGCATTAGTGTTATAGTCGGCACTCCAGTCGAATGATGTAATACCAACCGAGATTTCATGGTTTTCATTGTATATCGAGTTAGGTGATGTAATTTCATCCCAAATGTTGTTGTAATCACTCCCGATTGATTATGTAATGCCACCAACATGGTCATCGTTTTCATTATATATCGAGTCGATGATGTAATGCTGGCCCAAGTGCTACAGTCATCACTCCGGTTGAATTATGTAATACCAACCGAGATTTCATGGTTTTCATTCTATATCGAGTTAGGTGATGTAATTCCATCTCAAGTGTTGCGATCATGTGTTGAATTATGTAATGCCAACCAACATGGTAATGGTTATCATTATATATCGAGTCAGCTAATGTAATTCTGGCCCAAGTGCAGCAGTCGTCACTACAGTTCAAAGAAGTAATGCTAGCCGAAATATCATGGTTTTTATTTATATATCTAGTCATGTGATGGATTTTTTTACCAAGTGATGCAGTCGTCACTCCAGTTGAAAGATGTAATGCTATCTAAGATATCATGGTTTTAATTATATATCGAGTGTGGTGATATTATTCCGGCCCAAGTGTTGCAGTCATCATTCCAGTTGAATGATGTAATGTTAGCCAACATGGTCATGGTTTTCATTCTATATCGAGTCAGGTGATGTAATTCCTGCCGAAGTGTTGCATTCGTCACTCAAGTTGAATGATGTAATGCCTGTCAAGATGGTCATGGTTTTCATTCTATATCGAGTCACGTGATGCAATACTGGCACAAGTAATGCAGTCATCACTCTTGTTGAATGATATAATGCCAGCTGAGATTTCATGGTTTTCATTTTATATCGAGTTAGGTGATGTAATTCTGCATAAGGGTTGCATTCGTCACTACATTTGAATTATGTAATTCCAGCCAACATGGTCATGGTTTTCATTCTATATCGATTCACGTAATGTAATTCCGGCCGAAGTGTTGCATTTGTCACTCTAGTTGAATCATGTAATGTTAGTCAAGATGGTCATGATTTTCATTCTATATCGAGTCAGGTGATGTAATACTGGACCAAGTAACGTAGTCATAACTTTTGTTGAATGATCTAATGCAAGATTAGATTTCATGGTTTTCATTCTATATCGAGTTAGGTGACGTAATTCCGTCCCAAGTGTTGCAGTCGTCACTCCAGTTGAATTATGTAATGCCAGCTAACATGGTCATGGTTTTCATTCTATATCGAGTCACGTGATATAATTCTGGCATTAGTGTTATTGTCGGCACTCCAGTCGAATGATGTAATACCAACCGAGATTTCATGGTTTTCATTGTATATCGAGTTAGGTGATGTAATTTCATCCCAAATGTTGTTGTAATCACTCCAGTTGATTATGTAATGCCAGCCAACATGGTCATGGTTTTCATTATATATCGAGTCAGGTGATGTAATGCTAGCCCAAGTGCTGCACTCATCACTCTAGTTGAATTATGTAATCCCAGCCAACATAGTCATGGTTTACATTAAATATCGAGTCAGGTGATGTAATGCTTGCCCAAGTGATGCAGTCATCACTCCGGTTGAATTATGTTATGGCAGCTAACATGGTCATGGTTTTCATTCTATATCAAGGTAGGTGATGTAATGCCGCCACAAGTATTGTAGTCGTCACTCTAGTTGAAAGATATAAGGTTAGCTGAGATGTCATGGTTTTCATTATATATCGAGTCAGGTGATATAATTCTAGCCTAAGTGTTGCAATCACCATTCCAGTTGAATGATGTATTGCAAACCAACATGGTCATGGTTTTCATTCTATATCTTGTCAAGTGATATAATTCCGGCCATAGTGTTGCAGTCGTCACTCCAGTTGAATGATGTAATGCTTGCCGAGATGGTCATGATTTTCATTCTATATCAAGCATGGTGATGTAATACTGGCCCATGTAATGCAGTCATCACTTTTGTTAAATGATGTAATGCCAACCGAGATTTCATGGTTTTCATTCTATATAGAGTTAGGTGATGTAATTCCGTCCCAAGTGTTGCAGTCGTCACTCCAGTTGAATTATAGTCGGCACTCCAGTTGAATGATGTAATACCAACTAAGATTTCATGGTTTTCATTCTATATTGAGTTAGGTGATGTAATTCCATCCCAAATGTTATCGTAATCACTCCAGTTGATTAGGTAATGCCAGCCAACATGGTCATGGTTTTCATTATATATCAAGTCAGGTGATGTAATGCTAGCACAAGTGTTGCAGTTATCACTCCAGTTGAAATATGTAATCCCAGCCAACATGGTCATGGTTTTCATTAAATATCGAGTCAGGTGATGTAATGCTGGCCCAAGTGATACAGTCATCACTCCAGGTGAATTATGCTAGCCAACATGGTCGAGGTTTTCATTCTATATCAAGGTAGGTGATGTAATGCCGCCACAAGTATTGCAGTCGTCACTCTAGTTAAAAGATGTAAGGTTAGCCGAGATGTCAAGGTTTTCATTATATATCGAGTCAGGTGTATAATTCTTGCCCAAGTGTTGCAGTCATCATTCCAGTGGAATGATATATTGTCAACCAACATGGTCATGGTTTTCATTGTATATCGAGTCAAGTGATGTAATTCCGGCCAAAGTGTTGCATTCGTCACTCAAGTTGAATGATGTAATGCAAGTCAAGATGGACATTGGTTTTCATTCTATATCGAGTCAGGTGATGTAATACTGGCCCAAGTAATATAGTCATCACTCTTATTGTATGATGTAATGCCAGACAAGATTTCATGGTTTTTATTCTATATCGAGTTAGGTGATGTAATTCTATCCCAAGTGTTGCATTCGTCACTCCATTTGAATTATGTAATGCCAGCCAACATGGTCATGGTTTTCATTCTGTATCGAGTCACATAATGTAATTCCGGGCGAAGTGTTGCATTTGTCACTCTAGTTGAATCATGTAATGTCAGTCAAGAAGGTCATGGTTTTCATTCTATATCGAGTCAGGTCATGTAATTCTGGCATAAGTGTTATACTCGGCACTCCATTTGAATGATGTAATATTAGCCGAGATGTCATGGTTTTCATTATATATCTAGTTAAGTCATGTAATTCCGGCCAAAGTGTTGCAGTCGTCACTCCAGTTGAATGATGTAATGGTAGCCGAGATGGTCATGGTTTTAATTCTATATCAAGCTTGGTGATGTAAATTTCTACCCACCTGCAGTCGTCACTCCAGTTGAAATATGTAATGCCAGCTAACATGGTCATGGTTTTCATTCTATATCGAGTCACGTGATATAATTCTGGCATTAGTGTTATAGTCGGCACTCCAGTCGAATGATGTAATACCAACCGAGATTTCATGGTTTTCATTGTATATCGAGTTAGGTGATGTAATTTCATCCCAAATGTTGTTGCAATCACTCCAGTTGATTATGTAATGCCAGCCAACATGGTCATCGTTTTCATTATATATCGAGTCAGATGATGTAATGCTGGCCCAAGTGCTACAGTGATCACTCCGGTTGAATTATGTAATACCAACCGAGATTTCATGGTTTTCATTCTATATCGAGTTAGGTGATGTAATTCCATCTCAAGTGTTGCAATCATGTGTTGAATTATGTAATGCCAACCAACATGGTAATGGTTATCATTATATATCGAGTCAGCTAATGTAATTCTGGCCCAAGTGCAGCAGTCGTCACTACAGTTCAAAGAAGTAATGCTAGCCGAAATATCATGGTTTTTATTTATATATCTAGTCATGTGATGGATTTTTTTACCAAGTGATGCAGTCGTCACTCCAGTTGAAAGATGTAATGCTATCTAAGATATCATGGTTTTAATTATATATCGAGTGTGGTGATATTATTCCGGCCCAAGTGTTGCAGTCATCATTCCAGTTGAATGATGTAATGTTAGCCAACATGGTCATGGTTTTCATTCTATATCGAGTCAGGTGATGTAATTCCGGCCGAAGTGTTGCATTCGTCACTCAAGTTGAATGATGTAATGCCTGTCAAGATGGTCATGGTTTTCATTCTATATCGAGTCACGTGATGCAATACTGGCACAAGTAATGCAGTCATCACTCTTGTTGAATGATGTAATGCCAGCTGAGATTTCATGGTTTTCATTTTATATCGAGTTAGGTGATGTAATTCGGCATAAGGGTTGCATTCGTCACTACATCCGAATTATGTAATTCCAGCCAACATGGTCATGGTTTTCATTCTATATCGATTCACGTAATGTAATTCGGCCGAAGTGTTGCATTTGTCACTCTAGTTGAATCATGTAATGTTAGTCAAGATGGTCATGATTTTCATTCTATATCGAGTCAGGTGATGTAATACTGGACCAAGTAACGTAGTCATAACTTTTGTTGAATGATCTAATGCAAGATTAGATTTCATGGTTTTCATTCTATATCGAGTTAGGTGACGTAATTCCGTCCCAAGTGTTGCAGTCGTCACTCCAGTTGAATTATGTAATGCCAGCTAACATGGTCATGGTTTTCATTCTATATCGAGTCACGTGATATAATTCTGGCATTAGTGTTATTGTCGGCACTCCAGTCGAATGATGTAATACCAACCGAGATTTCATGGTTTTCATTGTATATCGAGTTAGGTGATGTAATTTCATCCCAAATGTTGTTGTAATCACTCCAGTTGATTATGTAATGCCAGCCAACATGGTCATCGTTTTCATTATATATCGAGTCAGATGATGTAATGTTGGCCCAAGTGCTACAGTCATCACTCCGGTTGAATTATGTAATACCAACCGAGATTTCATGGTTTTCATTCTATATCGAGTTAGGTGATGTAATTCCATCTCAAGTGTTGCAATCATGTGTTGAATTATGTAATGCCAACCAACATGGTAATGGTTATCATTATATATCGAGTCAGCTAATGTAATTCTGGCCCAAGTGCAGCAGTCGTCACTACAGTTCAAAGAAGTAATGCTAGCCGAAATATCATGGTTTTTATTTATATATCTAGTCATGTGATGGATTTTTTTACCAAGTGATGCAGTCGTCACTCCAGTTGAAAGATGTAATGCTATCTAAGATATCATGGTTTTAATTATATATCGAGTGTGGTGATATTATTCCGGCCCAAGTGTTGCAGTCATCATTCCTGTTGAATGTTTTAATGTTAGCCAACATGGTCATGGTTTTCATTCTATATCGAGTCAGGTGATGTAATTCCGGCCGAAGTGTTGCATTCGTCACTCAAGTTGAATGATGTAATGCCTGTCAAGATGGTCATGGTTTTCATTCTATATCGAGTCACGTGATGCAATACTGGCACAAGTAATGCAGTCATCACTCTTGTTGAATGATGTAATGCCAGCTGAGATTTCAAGTGTTTCATTTTATATCGAGTTAGGTGATGTAATTCTGGCATAAGGGTTGCATTCGTCACTACATTTGAATTATGTAATTCCAGCCAACATGGTCATGGTTTTCATTCTATATCGATTCACGTAATGTAATTCCGGCCGAAGTGTTGCATTTGTCACTCTAGTTGAATCATGTAATGTTAGTCAAGATGGTCATGATTTTCATTCTATATCGAGTCAGGTGATGTAATACTGGACCAAGTAACGTAGTCATAACTTTTGTTGAATGATCTAATGCAAGATTAGATTTCATGGTTTTCATTCTATATCGAGTTAGGTGATGTAATTATATCCCAAGTGTTGCATTCATCACACTATTTGAATTATGTAATGCCAGCCAACATGGTCATGGTTTTCATTCTATATCGAGTCACGTGATGTAATTCTAGCCCAACTGCTGCACTCATCACTCCAGTTGAATGATGTAATGGTAGCCGAGATGGTCATGGTTTTCATTCTATATTGAGCTTGGTGATGTAATTCCTACCCACCTGCAGTCGTCACTACAATTGAATGATGTAATGCCATCAACATCGTCATGGTTTTCATTCTATATCGAGTCACGTGATGCAATACTGGCACAAGTAATGCAGTCATTACTCTTGTTGAATGATGTAACGCCAGCTGAGATTTCATGGTTTTCATTTTATATCGAGTTAGGTGATGTAATTCTGGCATAAGTGTTGCATTCGTCACTACATTTGACTTATGTAATGCCAGCCAACATGGGCATGGTTTTCATTCTATATCGAGTTAGGTGATGTAATTCCGTCCCAAATGTTATCGTAATCACTCCAGTTGATCAGGTAATGCCAGTCAACATGGTCATGGTTTTCATTATATATCAAGTCAGGTGATGTAATGCTAGCACAAGTGCTGGAGTCATCACTCCAGTTGAATTATGTAATCCCAGCCAACATGGTCATGGTTTTCATTAAATATTGAGTCAGATGATGTAATGCTGGCCCAAGTGCTGCAGTCATCACTCCAGGTGAATTATGTTATGCTAGCCAACATGGTCGTGGTTTTCATTCTATATCGAGGTAGGTGATGTAATTCTGCCACAAGTATTGCAGTCATCACTCCAGTTGAATGATGTAAGGTTAGCCGAGATGTCATGGTTTTCATTATATATAGAGTCAGGTGATATAATTCTTGCCCAAGTGCTGCAGTCATCATTCCAGTGGAATGATGTATTGTCAACCAACATGGTCATGGTTTTCATTCTATATCGAGTCAGGTGATGTAATTCCGGCCAAAGTGTTGCATTTGTCACTCAAGTTGAATGATGTAATGCAAGTCAAGATGGTCATGGTTTTCATTCTATATCGAGTCAGGTGATGTAATACTGGCCCAAGTAATATAGTCATCACTCTTATTGAATAATGTAATGCCAGACAAGATTTCATGGTTTTTATTCTATATCGAGTTAGGTGATGTAATTCTATCCCAAGTGTTGCATTCGTCACTCCATTTGAATTATGTAATGCCAGCCAACATGGTCATGGTTTTCATTCTATATCGAGTCACGTAATGTAATTCCGGCCGAAGTGTTGCATTTGTCACTCTAGTTGAATCATGTAATGTCAGTCAAGAAGGTCATGGTTTTCATTCTATATCGAGTCAGGTGATGTAATTCTGGCATAAGTGTTATACTCGGCACTCCATTTGAATGATGTAATATTAGCCGAGATGTCATGGTTTTCATTATATATCTAGTTAAGTCATGTAATTCCGGCCAAAGTGTTGCAGTCGTCACACCAGTTGAATGATGTAATGGTAGCCGAGATGGTCATGGTTTTCATTCTATATTGAGCTTGGTGATGTAATTCCTACCCACCTGCAGTCGTCACTACAATTGAATGATGTAATGCCATCAACATCGTCATTGTTTTCATTCTATATCGAGTCAGGTGATGTAATACTGGCCCAAATAATGCAGTCATCACTCTTGTAGAATAATGTAATGTCAGCTTAGATTTCATGGTTTTCATACTATATAGAGTTAGGTGACGTAATTCCGTCCCAAGTGTTGCAGTCGTCACTCCAGTTGAAATATGTAATGCCAGCTAACATGGTCATGGTTTTCATTCTATATCGAGTCACGTGATATAATTCTGGCATTAGTGTTATAGTCGGCACTCCAGTCGAATGATGTAATACCAACCGAGATTTCATGGTTTTCATTGTATATCGAGTTAGGTGATGTAATTTCATCCCAAATGTTGTTGCAATCACTCCAGTTGATTATGTAATGCCAGCCAACATGGTCATCGTTTTCATTATATATCGAGTCAGATGATGTAATGCTGGCCCAAGTGCTACAGTGATCACTCCGGTTGAATTATGTAATACCAACCGAGATTTCATGGTTTTCATTCTATATCGAGTTAGGTGATGTAATTCCATCTCAAGTGTTGCAATCATGTGTTGAATTATGTAATGCCAACCAACATGGTAATGGTTATCATTATATATCGAGTCAGCTAATGTAATTCTGGCCCAAGTGCAGCAGTCGTCACTACAGTTCAAAGAAGTAATGCTAGCCGAAATATCATGGTTTTTATTTATATATCTAGTCATGTGATGGATTTTTTTACCAAGTGATGCAGTCGTCACTCCAGTTGAAAGATGTAATGCTATCTAAGATATCATGGTTTTAATTATATATCGAGTGTGGTGATATTATTCCGGCCCAAGTGTTGCAGTCATCATTCCAGTTGAATGATGTAATGTTAGCCAACATGGTCATGGTTGTCATTCTATATCGAGTCAGGTGATGTAATTCCGGCCGAAGTGTTGCATTCGTCACTCAAGTTGAATGATGTAATGCCTGTCAAGATGGTCATGGTTTTCATTCTATATCGAGTCACGTGATGCAATACTGGCACAAGTAATACAGTCATCACTCTTGTTGAATGATGTAATGCCAGCTGAGATTTCATGGTTTTCATTTTATATCGAGTTAGGTGATGTAATTTTGGCATAAGGGTTGCATTCGTCACTACATTTGAATTATGTAATTCCAGCCAACATGGTCATGGTTTTCATTCTATATCGATTCACGTAATGTAATTCCGGGCGAAGTGTTGCATTTGTCACTCTAGTTGAATCATGTAATGTTAGTCAAGATGGTCATGATTTTCAATCTATATCGAGTCAGGTGATGTAATACTGGACCAAGTAACGTAGTCATAACTTTTGTTGAATGATCTAATGCAAGATTAGATTTCATTGTTTTCATTCTATATCGAGTTAGGTGACGTAATTCCGTCCCAAGTGTTGCAGTCGTCACTCCAGTTGAATTATGTAATGCCAGCTAACATGGTCATGGTTTTCATTCTATATCGAGTCACGTGATATAATTCTGGCATTAGTGTTATTGTCGGCACTCCAGTCGAATGATGTAATACCAACCGAGATTTCATGGTTTTCATTGTATATCGAGTTAGGTGATGTAATTTCATCCCAAATGTTGTTGTAATCACTCCAGTTGATTATGTAATGCCAGCCAACATGGTCATCGTTTTCATTATATATCGAGTCAGATGATGTAATGCTGGCCCAAGTGCTACAGTCATCACTCCGGTTGAATTATGTAATACCAACCGAGATTTCATGGTTTTCATTCTATATCGAGTTAGGTGATGTAATTCCATCTCAAGTGTTGCAATCATGTGTTGAATTATGTAATGCCAACCAACATGGTAATGGTTATCATTATATATCGAGTCGACTAATGTAATTTCGGCCAAGTGCGCGATCGTCACTACAGTTCAAAGAAGTAATGCTAGCCGAAATATCATGGTTTTTATTTATATATCTAGTCATGTGATGGATTTTTTTACCAAGTGATGCAGTCGTCACTCCAGTTGAAAGATATAATGCTATCTAAGATATCATGGTTTTAATTATATATCGAGTGTGGTGATATTATTCCGGCCCAAGTGTTGCAGTCATCATTCCAGTTGAATGATGTAATGTTAGCCAACATGGTCATGGTTTTCATTCTATATCGAGTCAGGTGATGTAATTCCGGCCGAAGTGTTGCATTCGTCACTCAAGTTGAATGATGTAATGCCTGTCAAGATGGTCATGGTTTTCATTCTATATCGAGTCACGTGATGCAATACTGGCACAAGTAATGCAGTCATCACTCTTGTTGAATGATGTAATGCCAGCTGAGATTTCATGGTTTTCATTTTATATCGAGTTAGGTGATGTAATTCTGGCATAAGGGTTGCATTCGTCACTACATTTGAATTATGTAATTCCAGCCAACATGGTCATGGTTTTCATTCTATATCGATTCACGTAATGTAATTCCGGCCAAAGTGTTGCATTTGTCACTCTAGTTGAATCATGTAATGTTAGTCAAGATGGTCATGATTTTCATTCTATATCGAGTCAGGTGATGTAATACTGGACCAAGTAACGTAGTCATAACTTTTGTGGAATGATCTAATGCAAGATTAGATTTTATGGTTTTCATTCTATATCGAGTTAGGTGACGTAATTCCGTCCCAAGTGTTGCAGTCGTCACTCCAGTTGAATTATGTAATGCCAGCTAACATGGTCATGGTTTTCATTCTATATCGAGTCACGTGATATAATTCTGGCATTAGTGTTATTGTCGGCACTCCAGTCGAATGATGTAATACCAACCGAGATTTCATGGTTTTCATTGTATATCGAGTTAGGTGATGTAATTTCATCCCAAATGTTGTTGTAATCACTCCAGTTGATTATGTAATGCCAGCCAACATGGTCATCGTTTTCATTATATATCGAGTCAGATGATGTAATCTTTGGCCCAAGTGCTACAGTCATCACTCCGGTTGAATTATGTAATACCAACCGAGATTTCATGGTTTTCATTCTATATCGAGTTAGGTGATGTAATTCCATCTCAAGTGTTGCAATCATGTGTTGAATTATGTAATGCCAACCAACATGGTAATGGTTATCATTACATATCGAGTCAGCTAATGTAATTCTGGCCCAAGTGCAGCAGTCGTCACTACAGTTCAAAGAAGTAATGCTAGCCGAAATATCATGGTTTTTATTTATATATCTAGTCATGTGATGGATTTTTTTACCAAGTGATGCAGTCATCACTCCAGTTGAAAGATGTAATGCTATCTAAGATATCATGGTTTTAATTATATATCGAGTGTGGTGATATTATTCCGGCCCAAGTGTTGCAGTCATCATTCCTGTTGAATGATGTAATGTTAGCCAACATGGTCATGGTTTTCATTCTATATCGAGTCAGGTGATGTAATTCCGGCCGAAGTGTTGCATTCGTCACTCAAGTTGAATGATGTAATGCCTGTCAAGATGGTCATGGTTTTCATTCTATATCGAGTCACGTGATGCAATACTGGCACAAGTAATGCAGTCATGACTCTTGTTGAATGATGTAATGCCAGCTGAGATTTCATGGTTTTCATTTTATATCGAGTTAGGTGATGTAATTCTGGCATAAGTGTTGCATTCGTCACTACATTTGAATTATGTAATGCCAGCCAACATGGGCATGGTTTTCATTCTATATCGAGTTAGGTGATGTAATGCTAGCACAAGTGTTGGAGTCATCACTCCAGTTGAATTATGTAATCCCAGCCAACATGGTCATGGTTTTCATTAAATATTGAGTCAGGTGATGTAATGCTGGCCCAAGTGCTGCAGTCATCACTCCAGGTGAATTATGTTATGCTAGCCAACATGGTCGTGGTTTTCATTCTATATCGAGGTAGGTGATGTAATTCTGCCACAAGTATTGCAGTCATCACTCCAGTTGAATGATGTAAGGTTAGCCGAGATGTCATGGTTTTCATTATATATCGAGTCAGGTGATATAATTCTTCCCCAAGTGCTACAGTCATCATTCCAGTGGAATGATGTATTGTCAACCAACATGGTCATGGTTTTCATTCTATATCGAGTCAGGTGATGTAATTCCGGCCAAAGTGTTGCATTCGTCACTCAAGTTGAATGATGTAATGCAAGTCAAGATGGTCATGGTTTTCATTCTATATCGAGTCAGGTGATGTAATACTGGCCCAAGTAATATAGTCATCACTCTTATTGTATGATGTAATGCCAGACAAGATTTCATGGTTTTTATTCTATATCGAGTTAGGTGATGAATTCTATCCCAAGTGTTGCATTCGTCACTCCATTTGAATTATGTAATGCCAGCCAACATGGTCATGGTTTTCATTCTATATCGAGTCACGTAATGTAATTCCGGCCGAAGTGTTGCATTTGTCACTCTAGTTGAATCATGTAATGTCAGTCAAGAAGGTCATGGTTTTCATTCTATATCGAGTCAGGTGATGTAATTCTGGCATAAGTGTTATACTCGGCATTCCATTTGAATGATGTAATATTAGCCGAGATGTCATGGTTTTCATTATATATCTAGTTAAGTCATGTAATTCCGGCCAAAGTGTTGCAGTCGTCACTCCAGTTGAATGATGTAATGGTAGCCGAGATGGTCATGGTTTTCATTCTATATTGAGCTTGGTGATGTAATTCCTACCCACCTGCAGTCGTCACTACAATTGAATGATGTAATGCCATCAACATCGTCATTGTTTTCATTCTATATCGAGTCAGGTGATGTAATACTGGCCCAAATAATGCAGTCATCACTCTTGTAGAATAATGTAATGTCAGCTTAGATTTCATGGTTTTAATACTATATAGAGTTAGGTGACGTAATTCCGTCCCAAGTGTTGCAGTCGTCACTCCAGTTGAATTATGTAATGCCAGCTAACATGGTCATGGTTTTCATTCTATATCGAGTCACGTGATATAATTCTGGCATTAGTGT
Organism: Anisodus tanguticus; assembly: GCA_034509755.1. Taxonomy (NCBI): domain Eukaryota; kingdom Viridiplantae; phylum Streptophyta; class Magnoliopsida; order Solanales; family Solanaceae; genus Anisodus; species Anisodus tanguticus. The sequence goes on from CM067558.1 coordinate 17,833,564, forward strand.
TATAGTCGGCACTCCAGTCGAATGATGTAATACCAACCGAGATTTCATGGTTTTCATTGTATATCGAGTTAGGTGATGTAATTTCATCCCAAATGTTGTTGTAATCACTCCAGTTGATTATGTAATGCCAGCCAACATGGTCATCGTTTTCATTATATATCGAGTCAGATGATGTAATGCTGGCCCAAGTGCTACAGTGATCACTCCGGTTGAATTATGTAATACCAACCGAGATTTCATGGTTTTCATTCTATATCGAGTTAGGTGATGTAATTCCATCTCAAGTGTTGCAATCATGTGTTGAATTATGTAATGCCAACCAACATGGTAATGGTTATCATTATATATCGAGTCAGCTAATGTAATTCTGGCCCAAGTGCAGCAGTCGTCACTACAGTTCAAAGAAGTAATGCTAGCCGAAATATCATGGTTTTTATTTATAGATCTAGTCATGTGATGGATTTTTTTACCAAGTGATGCAGTCGTCACTCCAGTTGAAAGATGTAATGCTATCTAAGATATCATGGTTTTAATTATATATCGAGTGTGGTGATATTATTCCGGCCCAAGTGTTGCAGTCATCATTCCCGTTGAATGATGTAATGTTAGCCAACATGGTCATGGTTTTCATTCTATATCGAGTCAGGTGATGTAATTCCGGCCGAAGTGTTGCATTCGTCACTCAAGTTGAATGATGTAATGCCTGTCAAGATGGTCATGGTTTTCATTCTATATCGAGTCACGTGATGCAATACTGGCACAAGTAATGCAGTCATGACTCTTGTTGAATGATGTAATGCCAGCTGAGATTTCATGGTTTTCATTTTATATCGAGTTAGGTGATGTAATTCTGGCATAAGGGTTGCATTCGTCACTACATTTGAATTATGTATTTCCAGCCAACATGGTCATGGTTTTCATTCTATATCGATTCACGTAATGTAATTCCGGCCGAAGTGTTGCATTTGTCAGTCTAGTTGAATCATGTAATGTTAGTCAAGATGGTCATGATTTTCATTCTATATCGAGTCAGGTGATGTAATACTGGACCAAGTAACGTAGTCATAACTTTTGTTGAATGATCTAATGCAAGATTTGATTTCATGGTTTTCATTCTATATCGAGTTAGGTGATGTAATTATGTCCCAAGTGTTGCATTCATCACACTATTTGAATTATGTAATGCCAGCCAACATGGTCATGGTTTTCATTCAATATCGAGTCACGTGATGTAATTCTAGCCGAAGAGTTGCATTCATCACTCTAGTTGAATGATGTAATATTAGTCAAGATGGTCATGGTTTTCATTCTATATCGACTCAGGTGATGTTCATTCTGGTATAAGTGTTATACTCGGCACTCCATTTGAATGATGTAATATTAGCCGAGATGTCATGGTTTTCATTCTATATCGAGTCACGTGATGTAATTCCAACATAAGTATTATAGTAGGCACTCCAGTTGAATGATGTAATACCAACCAAGATTTCATGGATTTCATTCTATATCGAGTTAGGTGATATAATTCCGTCCAAATGTTATCGTAATCACTCCAGTTGATTATGTAATGCCAGCCAACATGGTCATGGTTTTCATTATATATCCAGTCAGGTGATGTAATGCTAGCCCAAGTGCTGCAGTCATCACTCCAGTTGAATTATGTAATCCCAGCCAACATGGTCATGGTTTACATTAAATATCGAGTCAGGTGATGTAATGCTGGCCCAAGTGATGCAGTCATCACTCCGGTTGAATTATGTTATTCCACCCAACACGGTCATGATTTTCATTCTATATCGAGGTAGGTGATGTAATCCCGCCACAAGTATTGCAGTCGTCACTCTAGTTGAATGATGTAAGGTTAGCCGAGATGTCATGGTTTTCATTATATATCGAGTCAGGTGATATAATTCTAGCCTAAGTGGTGCAGTCATCATTCCAGTTGAATTATGTATTGCCAACCAACATGGTCATGGTTTTCATTCTATATAGAGTCAAGTGATGTAATTCCGGGCGATGTGTTGCATTCGTCAGTCAAGTTGAATGATGTAATGCCAGTCAAGATGGTCATGGTTTTCATTCTAAATCGAGTTAGGTGATGTAATACTGGCCCAAGTAAATTAGTCTTAACTTTTGTTGAATGATGTAATGCAAGATTAGATTTTATGGTTTTCATTCTATATCGAGTTAGGTGATGTAATTATGTCCCAAGTGTTGCATTCATCACACTATTTGAATTATGTAATGCCAGCCAACATGGTCGTGGTTTTCATTCTATATCGAGTCACGTGATGTAATTCTAGCCGAAGAGTTGCATTCGTCACTCTAGTTGAATGATGTAATGTCAGTCAAGATGGTCATAGTTTTCATTCTATATCGAGTCAGGTGATGTAATTCCGGTATAAGTGTTATACTCGACACTCCATTTGAATGATGTAATATTTAGCTGAGATGTCATGGTTTTCATTCTATATTGAGGCACGTGATGTAATTCCAACATAGGTATTGTAGTCGGTACTCCAGTTGAATGATGTTATACCAACCAAAATTTCATGGATTTCATTCTATATCGAGTTAGGTGATGTAATTCCGTACCAAATGTTATCGTAATCACTCCAGTTGATTATGTAATCCCAGCCAACATGGTCATGGTTTTCATTAAATATCGAGTCAGGTGATGTAATGTTGGCCCAAGTGCTGCAGTCATCACTCCAGTTGAATTATGTTATGCTAGCCAACATGGTCGTGGTTTTCATTCTATATCGAGGTAGGTGATGTAATTCCGCCACAAATATTACAGTAATCACTCAAGTTGAATGATGTAAGGTTAGCCGAGTTGTCATGGTTTTCATTATATATCGAGTCAGGTGATATAATTCTAGCCTAAGTGGTGCAGTCATCATTCCAGTTGAATGATGTATTTCCAACCAACATGGTCATGGTTTTCATTCTATATAGAGTCAAGAGATGTAATTCCGGCCGATGTGTTGCATTCGTCAGTCAAGTTGAATGATGTAATGCCAGTCAAGATGGTCATGGTTTTCATTCTATATCGAGTCAGGTGATGTAATACTGGCCCAAGTAATGTAGTCATAACTTTTGTTGAATGATGTAATGCAAGATTAGATTTTATGGTTTTCATTCTATATCGAGTTAGGTGATGTAATTATGTCCCAAGTGTTGCATTTATCACACTATTTGAATTATGTAATGCCAGCCAACATGGTCGTGGTTTTCATTCTATATAGAGTCACGTAATGTAATTCCGGGCGAAGTGTTGCATTTGTCACTCTAGTTGAATCATGTAATGTCAGTCAAGATGGTCATGGTTTTCATTCTATATCGAGTTAGGTGATGTAATTCTGGCATAAGTGTTATACTCGGCACTCCATTTGAAAGATGTAATATTTGCCGAGATGTCATAGTTTTCATTATATATCTAGTTAAGTCATGTAATTCCGGCCAAAGTGTTGCAGTCGTCACTCCAGTTGAATGATGCAATGGTAGCCGAGATGGTCATGGTTTTCCTTCTATATCGAGCCTGGTGATGTAATTCCTACCCACCTGCAGTCATCACTATAGTTGAATGATTTAATACCAGCAACATCGTCATGGTTTTCATTATATATCGAGTCAGATGATGTAATGCTGGCCCAAGTGCTAAAGTCATCACTCCGGTTGAATTATGTAATACCAACCGAGATTTCATGGTTTTCATTCTATATCGAGTTAGGTGATGTAATTCCATCTCAAGTGTTGCAATCATGTGTTGAATTATGTAATGCCAGCCAACATGGTAATGGTTATCATTATATATCGAGTCAGCTAATGTAATTCTGGCCCAAGTGCAGCAGTCGTTACTACAGTTGAATCATGTAATGTTAGACAAGATGGTCATGGTTTTCATTATATATCTCGTCAAGTGATGTAATTCTGGCCAAAGTGTTGCAGTCTTCACTCCAGTTGAATGATGTAATGCTAGCCTAAATGGTCATGATTTTCATTCTATATCAAGCATGGTGATGTAGTATTGGCCCATGTAATGCAGTCATCACTCTTGTTAAATGATGTAATGCCAACTGAGATTTCATGGTTTTCATTCTATATAGAGTTAGGTGATGTAATTCCTTCCCAAGTGTTGCAGTCGTCTCTCCAGTTGAATTATAGTCGGCACTCCAGTTGAATGATGTAATACCAACTAAGATTTCATGGTTTTCATTCTATATCGAGTTAGGTGATGTAATTCCATCCCAAATGTTATCGTAATCACTCCAGTTGATTAGGTAATGCCAACCAACATGGTCATGGTTTTCATTATATATCAAGTCAGGTGATGTAATTCTAGCACAAGTGCTGCAGTTATCACTCCAGTTGAATTATGTAATCCCAGCCAACATGGTCATGGTTTTCATTAAATATCGAGTCAGGTGATGTAATGCTGGCCCAAGTGTTGCAGTCATCACTCCAGGTGAATTATGTTATGCTAGCCAACATGGTCGTGGTTTTCATTCTATATCGAGGTAGGTGATGTAATTCCGCCACAAGTATTGCAGTCATCACTCCAGTTGAATGATGTAAGGTTAGCCGAGATGTCATGGTTTTTATTATATATCGAGTCAGGTGATATAATTCTAGCCTAAGTGGTGCAGTCATCATGCCAGTTGAATAATGTATTGCAAACCAACATGGTCATGGTTTTCATACTATATAGAGTCAAGTGATGTAATTTCGGCCGATGTGTTGCATTTGTCAGTCAAGTTGAATGATGTAATGCCAGTCAAGATGGTCATGGTTTTCATTCTATATCGAGTCAGGTGATGTAATACTGGCCCAAGTAAAGTAGTCATAACTTTTGTTGAATGATGTAATGCAAGATTATATTACATGGTTTTCATTCTATATCGAGTTAGGTGATGTAATTATATCCCAAGTCTTGCATTCATCACACTATTTGAATTATGTAATGCCAGCCAACATTGTCATGGTTTTCATTCTATATCGAGTCACGTGATGTAATTCTAGCCGAAGAGTTGCATTCGTCACTCTAGTTGAATGATGTAATGTCAGTCAAGATGGTCATGGTTTTCATTCTATATCAAGTCAGGTGATGTAATTCTGGTGTAAGTGTTATACTCAGCACTCCATTTGAATGATGTAATATTAGCCGAGATGTCATGGTTTTCATTCTATATCGAGTCACGTGATGTAATTCCAACATAAGTATTATAGTCGGCACTCCAGTTGAATGATGTAATACCAACCAAGATTTCATGGTTTTCATTCTATATCGAGTTAGGTGATGTAATTCCGTACCAAATGTTGTTGTAATCACTCCAGTTGATTATATAATGCCAGCCAACATGGTCATGGTTGTCATTATATATCAAGTCAGGTGATGTAATGCTAGTCCAAGTGCTGCAGTCATCACTCCAGTTGAATTATGTAATCCCAGCGAACATGGTCATGGTTTAAATTAAATATCGAGTCAGGTGATGTAATGCTTGCCCAAGTGATGCAGTCATCACTCCGGTTGAATTACGTTATGGCAGCCAACAAGGTCATGGTTTTCATTCTATATCAAGGTAGGTGATGTATTGCCGCCACAAGTATTGCAGTCGTCTCTCTAGTTGAAAGATATAAGGTTAGCCGAGATGTCATGGTTTTCATTATATATCGAGTCAGGTGATATAATTCTAGCCTAAGTGTTGCAGTCATCATTCCAGTTGAATGATGTATTGCAAACCAACATGGTCATGGTTTTCATTCTATATCTTGTCAAGTGATGTAATTCCGGCCGATGTGTTGCATTCGTCACTCAAGTTGAATGATGTAATGCCAGTCAAGATGGTCATGGTTTTCATTCTATATCGAGTCAGGTGATGTAATACTGGCCCAAGTAATATAGTCATCACTCTTATTGAATGATGTAATGCCAGACAAGATTTCATGGTTTTCATTCTATATCGAGTTAGGTGATGTTATTCTATTCCAAGTGTTGCATTCGTCACTCCATTTGAATTATGTAATGCCAGCCAACATGGTCATGGTTTTCATTCTATATCGAGTCACGTGATGTAATTCCGGCCGAAGTGTTGCATTCGACACTTAGTTGAATGATGTAATGTCTGTCAAAATGGTCATGATTTTCATTCTATATCGAGTTAGGTGATGTAATTCTGGCAGAAGTGTTACACTCGGCACTCCATTTGAATGATGTAATATTAGCCGAGATGTCATGGTTTTCAATATAATTCTAGTCAAGTGATGTAATTCCGGCCAAAGTGTTGCAGTCGTCACTCCAGTGGAAGGATGTAATGCTAGCCGAGATGGTCATGATTTTCATTCTATATCAAGCATGGTGATGTAATACTGGCCCATGTAATGCAGTCATCACTCTTGTTAATTGATGTAATGCCAACCGAGATTTCATGGTTTTCATTCTATATTGATTTAGGTGATGTAATTCCGTCCCAAGTGTTGCAGTCGTCACTCCAGTTGAATTATAGTCGGCCCTCTAGTTGAATGATGTAATACCAACTGAGATTTCATGGTTTTCATTCTATATCGAGTTAGGTGATGTAATTCCGTCCCAAATGTTGTCGTAATCACTCCAGTTGATTAGGTAATGCCAGCCAACATGGTCATAGTTTTCATTATATATCAAGTCAGGTGATGTAATGCTAGCACAAGTGCTGCAGTTATCACTCCAGTTGAATTATGTAATCCCAGCCAACATGGTCATGGTTTTCATTAAATATCGAGTCAGGTGATGTAATGTTGGCCCAAGTGCTGCAGTCATCACTCCAGTTGAATTATGTTATGCTAGCCAACATGGTCGTGGTTTTCATTCTATAGCGAGGTAGGTGATGTAATTCCGCCACAAATATTACAGTAATCACTCCAGTTGAATGATGTATGGTTAGCCGAGTTGTCATGGTTTTCATTATATATCGAGTCAGGTGATATAATTCTAGCCTAAGTGGTGCAGTCATCATTCCAGTTGAATGATGTATTTCTAACCAACATGGTCATGGTTTTCATTCTATATAGAGTCAAGTGATGTAATTCCGGCGGATGTGTTGCATTCGTCAGTCAAGTTGAATGATGTAATGCCAGTCAAGATGGTCATGGTTTTCATTCTATATCGAGTCAGGTGATGTAATACTGGCCCAACTGATGTAGTCATAACTTTTGTTGAATGATGTTATGCAAGATTAGATTTCATGGTTTTCATTCTATATCGAGTTAGGTGATGTAATTATGTCCCAAGTGTTGCATTCATCACACTATTTGAATTATGTAATGCCAGCCAATATTGTCATGGTTTTCATTCTATATCGAGTCACGTGATGTAATTCTAGCCGAAGAGTTGCATTCGTCACTCTAGTTGAATGATGTAATGTCAGTCAAGATGGTCATGGTTTTCATTCTATATCAAGTCAGGTGATGTAATTCCGGTGTAAGTGTTATACTCAGCACTCCATTTGAATGATGTAATATTAGCCGAGATGTCATGGTTTTCATTCTATATCGAGTCACGTGATGTAATTCCAACATAAGTATTATAGTCGGCACTCCAGTTGAATGATGTAATACCAACCAAGATTTCATGGTTTTCATTCTATATCGAGTTAGGTGATGTAATTCTGTACCAAATGTTGTTGTAATCACTCCAGTTGATTATGTAATGCCAGCCAACATGATCATGGTTTTCATTATATATCGAGTCAGGTGATGTAATGCTAGTCCAAGTGCTGCAGTCATCACTCCAGTTGAATTATGTAATCCCATCCAACATGGTCATGGTTTACATTAAATATCGAGTCAGGTGATGTAATGCTGGCCCAAGTGACGCAGTCATCACTCATATTGAATTATGTTATGCCACCCAACATGGTCATGGTTTTCATTCTATATCCAGGTAGGTGATGTAATGCCGCCACAAGTATTACAGTCGTCACTCTAGTTGAAAGATGTAAGGTTAGCCGAGATGTCATGGTTTTCATTATATATCGAGTCAGGTGATATAATTTTTGCCCGAGTGCTGCAGTCATCATTCCAGTTGAATGATGTATTGCCAACCAACATGGTCATGGTTTTCATTCTATATCGAGTCAAGTGATGTAATTCCGGCCAAAGTGTTGCATTCGTCACTCAAGTTGAATGATGTAATGCAGGTCAAGATGGTCATGGTTTTCATTCTATATCGAGTTAGGTGATGTAATACTGGCCCAAGTAATATAGTCATCACTCTTATTGAATGATGTAATGCCAGACAAGATTTCATGGTTATTATTCTATATCGAGTTAGGTGATGTAATTCTATCCCAAGTGTTGCATTCGTCACTCCATTTGAATTATGTAATGCCAGCCAACATGGTCATGGTTTTCATTCTATATCGAGTCACGTAATGTAATTCCGGCCGAAGTGTTGCATTTGTCACTCTAGTTGAATCATGTAATGTCAGTCAAGAAGGTCATGGTTTTCATTCTATATCGAGTCAGGTGATGTAATTCTGGCATAAGTGTTATACTTGGCACTCCATTTGAATGATGTAATATTAGCCGAGATGTCATGGTTTTCATTATATATCTAGTTAAGTTATGTAATTCCGGCCAAAGTGTTGTAGTCGTCACTCCAGTTGAATGATGTAATGGTCGAGATGGTCATGGTTTTCATTCTATATCCAGCCTGGTGATGTATTTCCTACCCACCTGCAGTCGTCACTACAATTGAATAATGTAATGCCATCAACATCGTCATTGTTTTCATTCTATATCGAGTCAGGTGATGTAATACTGGCCCAAGTGTCATCTTAGATTTTATGGTTTTCATACTATATAGAGTTAGGTGACGTAATTCCGTCCCAAGTGTTGCAGTCGTCACTCCAGTTGAATTATGTAATGCCAGCTAACATGGTCATGGTTTTCATTCTATATCGAATCACGTGATATAATTCTGGCATTAGTGTTATAGTCGGCACTCCAGTCGAATGATGTTATACCAACCGAGATTTCATGGTTTTCATTGTATATCGAGTTAGGTGATGTAATTTCATCCCAAATGTTGTAGTAATCACTCCAGTTGATTATGTAATGCCAGCCAACATGGTCATCGTTTTCATTATATATCGAATCAGATGATGTAATGCTGGCCCAAGTGCTACAGTCATCACTCCGGTTGAATTATGTAATACAAACCGAGATTTCATGGTTTTCATTCTACATCGAGTTAGGTGATGTAATTCCATCTCAAGTGTTGCAATCATATGTTGACTTATGTAATGCCAGCCAACATGGTAATGGTTATCATTATATATCGAGTCAGCTAATGTAATTCTGGCCCAAGTGCAGGAGTCGTTACCACAGTTGAATCATGTAATGTCAGTGAAGATGGTCATGGTTTTCCTTATATATCTAGTCAAGTGATGTAATTCCGGCCAAAGTGTTGCAGTCGTCACTCCAGTTGAATTATGTAATGCCAGCTAACATGGTCATGGTTTTCATTCTATATCGAGTCACGTGATATAATTCTGGCATTAGTGTTATAGTCGGCACTCCAGTCGAATGATGTTATACCAACCGAGATTTCATGGTTTTCATTGTATATCGAGTTAGGTGATGTAATTTCATCCCAATTGTTGTTGTAATCACTCCAGTTGATTATGTAATGCCAGCCAACATGGTCATCGTTTTCATTATATATCGAATCAGATGATGTAATGCTGGCCCAAGTGCTACAGTCATCACTCCGGTTGAATTATGTAATACCAACCGAGATTTCATGGTTTTCATTCTACATCGAGTTAGGTGATGTAATTCCATCTCAAGTGTTGCAATCATATGTTGACTTATGTAATGCCAGCCAACATGGTAATGGTTATCATTATATATCGAGTCAGCTAATGTAATTCTGGCCCAAGTGCAGGAGTCGTTACCACAGTTGAATCATGTAATGTCAGTGAAGATGGTCATGGTTTTCCTTATATATCTAGTCAAGTGATGTAATTCCGGCCAAAGTGTTGCAGTCGTCACTCCAGTTGAATGATGTAATGCTAGCCGAGATGGTCATGATTTTCATTCTATATCAAGCATGGTGATGTAATACTGTCCCATGTAATGCAGTCATCACTCTTGTTAAATGATGTAATGCCAACCGAGATTTTATGGTTTTCATTCTATATAGAGTTAGGTGATGTAATTCCTTCCCAAGTGTTGCAGTCGTCACTCCAGTTGAATTATAGTCGGCACTCCAGTTGAATGATGTAATACCCACTTAGATTTCATGGTTTTCATTCTATGTCGAGTTAGGTGATGTAATTCCATCCCAAATGGTGTCGTAATCACTCCAGTTGATTAGGTAATGCCAGCCAACATGGTCATGGTTTTCATTATATATCGAGTCAGGTGATGTAATGCTAGCACAAGTGCTGCAGTTATCAGTCCAGTTGAATTATGTAATCCCAGCCAACATGGTCATGGTTTTCATTAAATATCGAGTCAGGTGATGTAATGTTGGCCCAAGTGCTGCAGTTATCACTCCAGTTGAATTATGTTATGCTAGCCAACATGGTCGTGGTTTTCATTCTATATCGAGATAGGTGATGTAATTCCGCCACAAGTATTGCAGTCGTCACTCCAGTTGAATGATGTAAGCTTAGCCAAGATGTCATGGTTTTCATTATATATCGAGTCAGGTGATATAATTCTAGCCTAAGTAGTGCAGTCATCATTCCAGATGAATGATGTATTGCCAACCAACATGGTCATGGTTTTCATTCTATATCGAGTCAAGTGATGTAATTCCGGCCGATGTGTTGCATTCGTCAGTCAAGTTGAATGATGTAATGCCAGTCAAGATGGTCATGGTTTTCATTCCATATCGGGTCAGGTGATGTAATAATGGCCCTAGTAATGTAGTCATAACTTTTGTTGAATGATGTAATGCAAGATTAGATTTCATGGTTTTCATTCTATATCGAGTTAGGTGATGTAATTATGTCCCAAGTGTTGCATTCATCACACTATTTGAATTATGTAATGCCAGCCAATATTGTCATGGTTTTCATTCTATATCGAGTCACGTGATGTAATTCTAGCCGATGAGTTGCATTCGTCACTCTAGTTGAATGATGTAATGTCAGTCAAGATGGTCATGGTTTTCATTCTATATCAAGTCAGGTGATGTAATTCCGGTGTAAGTGTTATACTCAGCACTCCATTTGAATGATGTAATATTAGCCGAGATGTCATAGTTTTCATTCTATATCGAGTCACGTGATGTAATTCCAACATAAGTATTATAGTCGGCACTCCAGTTGAATGAAGTAATACCAACCAAGATTTCATGGTTTTCATTCTATATCGAGTTAGGTGATGTAATTCTGTACCAAATGTTATTGTAATCACTCCAGTTGATTATGTAATGCCAGCCAACATGATCATGGTTTTCATTATATATCGAGTCAGGTGATGTAATGCTAGTCCAAGTATTGCAGTCATCACTCCAGTTGAATTATGTAATCCCATCCAACATGGTCATGGTTTACATTAAATATCGAGTCAGGTGATGTAATGCTGGCCCAAGTGACGCAGTCATCACTCCGATTGAATTATGTTATGCCACCCAACATGGTCATGGTTTTCATTCTATATCAAGGTAGGTGATGTAATGCCGCCACAAGTATTACAGTCGTCACTCTAGTTGAAAGATGTAAGGTTAGCCGAGATGTCATGGTTTTCATTATTTATCGAGTCAGGTGATATAATTCTTGCCCAAGTGCTGCAGTCATCATTCCAGTTGAATGATGTATTGCCAACCAACATGGTCATGGTTTTCATTCTATATCGAGTCAGGTGTTGTAATTCAGGCCAAAGTGTTGCATTCGTCACTCAAGTTGAATGATGTAATGCAAGTCAAGATGGTCATGGTTTTCATTCTATATCGAGTCAGGTGATGTAATACTGGCCCAAGTAATATAGTCATCACTCTTATTGAATGATGTAATGCCAGACAAGATTTCATGGTTATTATTCTATATCGAGTTAGGTGATGTAATTCTATCCCAAGTGTTGCATTCGTCACTCCATTTGAATTATGTAATGCCAGCCAACATGGTCATGGTTTTCATTCTATATCGAGTCACGTAATGTAATTCCGGCCGAAGTGTTGCATTTGTCACTCTAGTTGAATCATGTAATGTCAGTCAAGAAGGTCATGGTTTTCATTCTATATCGAGTCGGTGATGTAATTCGGCATAAGTGTTATACTTGGCACTCCATTTGAATGATGTAATATTAGCCGAGATGTCATGGTTTTCATTATATATCTAGTTAAGTTATGTAATTCCGGCCAAAGTGTTGTAGTCGTCACTCCAGTTGAATGATGTAATGGTCGAGATGGTCATGGTTTTCATTCTATATCCAGCCTGGTGATGTATTTCCTACCCACCTGCAGTCGTCACTACAATTGAATAATGTAATGCCATCAACATCGTCATTGTTTTCATTCTATATCGAGTCAGGTGATGTAATACTGGCCCAAGTGTCATCTTAGATTTTATGGTTTTCATACTATATAGAGTTAGGTGACGTAATTCCGTCCCAAGTGTTGCAGTCGTCACTCCAGTTGAATTATGTAATGCCAGCTAACATGGTCATGGTTTTCATTCTATATCGAATCACGTGATATAATTCTGGCATTAGTGTTATAGTCGGCACTCCAGTCGAATGATGTTATACCAACCGAGATTTCATGGTTTTCATTGTATATCGAGTTAGGTGATGTAATTTCATCCCAAATGTTGTAGTAATCACTCCAGTTGATTATGTAATGCCAGCCAACATGGTCATCGTTTTCATTATATATCGAATCAGATGATGTAATGCTGGCCCAAGTGCTACAGTCATCACTCCGGTTGAATTATGTAATACCAACCGAGATTTCATGGTTTTCATTCTACATCGAGTTAGGTGATGTAATTCCATCTCAAGTGTTGCAATCATATGTTGACTTATGTAATGCCAGCCAACATGGTAATGGTTATCATTATATATCGAGTCAGCTAATGTAATTCTGGCCCAAGTGCAGGAGTCGTTACCACAGTTGAATCATGTAAGGTCAGTGAAGATGGTCATGGTTTTCCTTATATATCTAGTCAAGTGATGTAATTCCGGCCAAAGTGTTGCAGTCGTCACTCCAGTTGAATGATGTAATGCTAGCCGAGATGGTCATGATTTTCATTCTATATCAAGCATGGTGATGTAATACTGTCCCATGTAATGCAGTCATCACTCTTGTTAAATGATGTAATGCCAACCGAGATTTTATGGTTTTCATTCTATATAGAGTTAGGTGATGTAATTCCTTCCCAAGTGTTGCAGTCGTCACTCCAGTTGAATTATAGTCGGCACTCCAGTTGAATGATGTAATACCAACTTAGATTTCATGGTTTTCATTCTATATCGAGTTAGGTGATGTAATTCCATCCCAAATGGTGTCGTAATCACTCCAGTTGATTAGGTAATGCCAGCCAACATGGTCATGGTTTTCATTATATATCGAGTCAGGTGATGTAATGCTAGCACAAGTGCTGCAGTTATCAGTCCAGTTGAATTATGTAATCCCAGCCAACATGGTCATGGTTTTCATTAAATATCGAGTCAGGTGATGTAATGTTGGCCCAAGTGCTGCAGCAATCACTCCAGTTGAATTATGTTATGCTAGCCAACATGGTCGTGGTTTTCATTCTATATCCAGATAGGTGATGTAATTCCGCCACAAGTATTGCAGTCGTCACTCCAGTTGAATGATGTAAGGTTAGCCGAGATGTCATGGTTTTCATTATATATCGAGTCAGGTGATATAATTCTAGCCTAAGTAGTGCAGTCATCATTCCAGATGAATGATGTATTGCCAACCAACATGGTCATGGTTTTGATTCTATATCGAGTCAAGTGATGTAATTCCGGCCGATGTGTTGCATTCGTCAGTCAAGTTGAATGATGTAATGCCAGTCAAGATGGTCATGGTTTTCATTCCATATCGGGTCAGGTGATGTAATACTGGCCCTAGTAATGTAGTCATAACTTTTGTTGATTGATTTAATACAAGATTAGATTTCATGGTTTTCATTCTATATCGAGTTAGGTGATGTAATTCCTTCCCAAGTGTTGCAGTCGTCACTCCAGTTGAATTATGTAATTCCAGCCAACATGGTCATGGTTTTCATTCTATATCCAGTCACGTGATGTAATTCTGAGTTGCATTCGTCTCTCTAGTTGAGTGATGTAATGTAAGTCAAGATGGTCATGGTTTCTTCTATATTGAGTCAGGTGATGTAATTCCGGTATAAGTGTTATACTCGGCACTCCATTTGAATGATGTAATATTTAGCCGAGATGTCATGGTTTTCATTCTATATTGAGTCACGTGATGTAATTCCAACATAAGTATTTTAGTCGGCACTCCAGTATTATAGTCGGCACTCCAGTTGAATTATGTAATCCCAGCCAACATGGTCATGGTTTACATTAAATATCGAGTCAGGTGCATCCCAAATTGCAACTCGTACTTGTTGGACATAACCAGGCATCTTAGGCTCACAAGGCCAACTTCTTCTACTTCTGATATCATAGGTCATTAAGGTCATAACTAGTACTGAACTGAAGGTGGGCAATCATGCCAATTGAGCTGAAATGCAATCCAAGAAAATAACTATATATATAAACATGTGTGAGGCAACAAGGCCACCATACTCTTCTATAACTGAAATGGATAGCTCAAGATATATAAACAAATGGCCGACAAGGCCACCATGTGATCACTGACTCTATAGGTCCTATAAGGCCACAACTCAATTTGTACATACTGAAAATGTGTCTAGAATAGCCTTTAGGAGTGTTTGATATCAAAACCTTATTGGGATAGGGCCCCGGCCTACCCATAAAGACTATAATAATCTGCTATCGACATGACCTCTAGACTCGGTTGCACTCCAAATAAAATGGAGTCGTACCAATCCTATATTGAATATCAACCCCATCTACCATTTGGGCTCGTCAAACTGGATACCCGAACCTGCATGCGTGAAATATAGCGCCCCAACAATCGGACTTCAGTACAAAGATATGTACCGAATATGTAAGGCAGCTAATATATGAATACTAAAATTGAAACTGAACTGGTACATACATATATGAGTAATAAAAAAATATGGGAGTCAAAGGAAATCTGAAACATACTTACCTCTTCCTGACTCACAATATAGCTATAAAGTTATCCTAAGTATCTGGCCTCATATAAGGCTCGTTGTATAACTGAATATCCCTGAAGGAATAAGTATATATCCGTGAAGGCAACAATCTATCTATATAGCCCCAAAGGCATATCTATGTATATAGCCCTAAAGGTAACTATGTTCATCTATACTATTGTAACTAATCTATGTATTCCTATATTATGAAGTTTGTGAGAATAAATAGTGTATAAATGGAACCATGCTAAATGAATATAATATGAGAATGTTGGATTACTCTGTACTTAGCTTACCGTACAGTAGGGTATCTGAACTTATCTGAATATGTTATTATACTATGGAACAACCATACTATACTGTCATCGTATATTGAATCTGATCACTTGCTTCTATTAAGTAATAATCCTTTTAGGCTACACTAAAATACAAGAGTGGCCCTTACGCGTTTCACAAGAGACCATCTGTAAGGCTCACTCTCAATCATGATTTACTGGTGGCTCGTACGTGTTGCATAATAGAACGTTCGTACGGCTCACAGTATTTGAGATGGAATGTGCGTGCAACTGAGCCCATCCACATCCACCCTTATAAAGCACCTATGCATTCATAGACCATCGATAGTGACCTATGTATACCTATGCATTCATTGTCCGTCCATAGGGTTTGTATCTTATACAATCATCAACTCTCTAATAATTATACAAGCGTCAATCGAAAATTCTAAGTCAATCACTAATATATAAACTCATTGGCTTATAAGTAATTTATTATCATTAGCAACTTCTAATCTTGTTCAATCTCTCGCCATCTTTCTTATCCGTATTCCACTTTTACTTTATTACTAAGGAGTCGTGATACTATTTCAAGGGATGCATTGCTGGATTGTTTTAACTTTATAATCTGGTTTTAGAATGAATATGATTCTATCTTTCTATAAGCTATGTGACTCCTATCGTTCGTTGGTCTGATTATATAATACCAGGGCGCATCAGCGTCTGGATCGTCTCAGTTCCAGCAGCCACTAGGGCATCCACTAGAGACCCAACGACTGGTACCTATCAGTTTGCGATCCTTAGCAACGTAGGTTGATGCCTCGTGCCGAAGGATGTTCCATACGGAGAGCCTCGGTTCGGGTCAGATCCCGAGTGAGATGCTCTGGACTATTTACTCGCTCTGATACCAATTTCGTGGTGGATCTTCTGCTCACCTGATAACCCTAAAGAGAGAAGAACATCGGTGGTATTTTCACTATTATGTCGATTATTATTACGATTATTGCAGAATTTTAAGTAATAAATAACAAGTATTATAAACACGATTGCTATAACCATTTTTAATTTAAATCAATCTATAACCTCTTCCAGATTCTTAATATCATAATCATAGAAATCCTACTTATCAAAATCATAATCACAGAAATTAACTTATTAAATACAGAATTAAAACATACTGGTAAAGAAATCATACCTCTTACAGCAATCTTCGGATCACCGGATACTCAACTTCACCCTCTGGCAACCTTCCCCTTTCTTGCTTCCTCGCGTTACGGGTACAACGGCCTAGGCGCTTAGGAGTTTCTATAGTTCTTTCCTACGATTCCAGTAACAGTCAAGGTTCCTGAACTAATATGCGTTTAATTCTATATTCTTCAAAGTTAATCTCTTGTTCTTATGATTTCTTGAAGTAGATTCTCTTAGATTATAATATTACTCTGTAGGGATTATAGACTGATATAAGGTTATTAGCTAGACATGATATCTGATTAATATTAGGCTATTAGAATTCTGAATCTTAGAGAGATAATATATGTTTGAGAGAGTATTTTAGAGAGAGAGATATATCAAAGGTTGAATTCGTATTTCAAAAAAACTTGTTCGTAACTGATACAATGAGGCTCCTTATATAGATTACCTCGGGGTGCTACAGTAATATGGCTTTTTCTGTAGCTACAGTAATATGGCTTTTTCTGTTGCTACAGTAATATCACCTTTCCTGTTGCTACTGTAATATGACCTTTCCTGTTACTACAATAATATGACCTTTCCTGTGCGACCTTTACTGTGGTGCTACAGTATTTGGTGGATTTACTATTCCTACTACTATTCATGTTACAGTAAAAGTAAAAGCTAAAATTGATATATTCTCTTCTTTTTCATCCGTCCATTTGCTGGTATTTGTGTCATCCGTCAAGACTCCACTTGGCTAATACTTGTTGGCTTGTGTTGATATCTTGTCTGCCATGATTGAGACTTCTTTGTCTTCTTGTTATTATTGATAGCTGTCTGCTTGCCTGATATTGTTGACTTTTGCTGATATCTTTATTTGCTGTCGTCTGAATGCTAATATCTTGTTTGTTCCTCTTGCTGATATTTTCGGCATCTTTTATCAGCGTCGTTGCTGTCATTATCTTCTTTGTCGTTTCCCTTTGATTCTTGTCCTTTTCTATTATTTTAGAGGCTGACATGTTTGGTATCTTCCTCCGTTGCCGTCAGTTTTGTTGTTGTCTTTTTCTTTGGCTCTTTTTCTCCTCCGTTGTTTTGCTAATATTTTTGCTATTATGCTGATATTTGTTTTGGGCTTTATGTGATAAATCACATTGGGCCAATTGCTGTTATGCTAATATTCTTTTTTGGACTTTATGTGATAAATCACATTGGGCCAAATTGTTTTGCTATTATGCTAATATCTTTAGGCATCACGTATTTAAATTACATGATCCTTGATGAACTGATATGATGGATTTTTTGTAGTAAAAACTATATTATTCCCCACCGGCTATTATACTATTAATGGGTTTTGTAGTAAAACTACATTATTCCCCACTTGCTAATATGCTATTATGAGAACGGATCAGAAGATCCTTCTTCTTTTATGCTCATAACTTGTTTTATGCTCATATCTCGTAAGGCAATTGGCTTCCTTTTTTGCTTGGTTATAGCCTGATATTGCTCTATTGTTTACTTGGCATGCTTGTGTTTTAGATTTATTATCCGGTTCATCATATTTGTGAGTTCCACTGTATCTTGGATTACTATATCATGATTATAGTATATTGTAACTAGTTCTTCCACTTCTCCTCCTTTTGTAGTTCCAATGATACTTGCTTTACCTGCTTTTATCGTATCTTCTAGTCTTCCTGCTAGGGTTGCTAGTCCAATGGCTCTTTTGTTGCTTAGCCAATCTTGAAATTGATTTATTTTGCATGGTATTTCTTTCTTGGAGTCTATGTTGTTTCCAGCAATATTAGTATTCCTTCTTGCTTTGAACAGTTGACATAAAACGATAGGTTTTCCTGTCAAGTCTGTGGAGGCATCGAATATTTGTATTCCATAAATTCCTGGTCCAAACGTTTCTTTCATGGATTGGAGTGACTGATATATAGTATTTGGTAATTTTGATATGCTGTTAAGGGTGTCATCTACCATAATCTTGTCTAGAAATCCATACTTAAAAAGTTTATAGGCAACATTTGGATCTGTTTTTTCAAGACATAAATATCTCGGGTATTTACTAAATCTTGAGGCTTGTAGTATGTTGGGATTGGATTTATAGGTAAAGTATTTGGTAATGGCTTCATAAGTGGTAATGATTTCTGGAGAGAATGTTAGTTTCTCAGCCATGGATAGTATTTGTGATGTTGGTATTTGAGATGTTGGTATTTGGGATGTTGATGGTAGGTGTGCTAGTCTTGAACTAAGGGTAGGAAAGTTCGTAGTCTCCATGTTATCTTTTGGAGAGCTTTTTAGATTTTTCTAAATCTAGTAGTCTGACAGACATTCCTTCAACTGACTAATAAGGTTGTTATTTTGTTTGATTATATCCTTCAATTCTCGTATCTTGGTTGTCATAACTTGGTTGTTGCTGATAACTTCGTTAATCACGTTGGTAATATAATCTTCAAAGCTGTCACTGTTAACTGACATCTTGATATCTGCTAAAAAGATCAGCTAGAAGATTCATATTTCCAGATATAAAATCATAATAAAAGAACGATTGTTATTTCCTTCTTTTAATTCTGGTAATTGGTTTATTAGTAATAAACACTCCTATTTGGGTATTATCAGTTTTTAACAATGAATTTTACTAGTAATAAGTGATAATGAAATCTTTTTCATTTCAAATTTTACTGTTAATAATTCTTTTTCTATGTGTCTTAGACCTTTTCCACTCATGTGATATTAAAACTTCTTTGCGTGCCAGACACATGTCTGCTCCGCTATCAATAAATATCTTTTGTTTTATTATCTTATCAGGTTTGTATTCTACGTTAGCTTCTATGTAAATTGCTACTAATTTATTTAACATTTTTATCTTTCAATCTCTGTTGAGGCCTTTATCCTGTTCGTATTCTCTTACTTCTTGACTAATATTCTTATCCATCATTAGGATTTGGATTTGTTTTCTTATCTCGATAAGTTTCTAGTTTATTTCGCTTATTTTTTCCATTATTATTCCAAGGTTTTTTGTAACTTTTTTATGTCTATCCAAATAGTATTTATTTCCTGTTTCATTAGTGGTTGAGGTTATAACTAATTTCTATATGTTATATTGATCGCATTGCATCCAATAATCCATTTCTTCTAATAACTTATTTTTCTCTTTTTCTAACGTATTCATTTTATTCTGAATTACTATCTGAATTAGTGTCTTCCTCTTCTGTGTGAGTATTTACGTAATTAATATTTCCCTTTTCTATGTCACTTTCATCTTCTGTTTGACTAATATAAAATTCGTCATCGCTATACCATCTATTATTTTCCTCTCTTATCCGTTCTAGGCTCATAATAAATTGTGTAGTATTGATATATTTTACTCATTGTTTCTTTAACTTAGGGCATTTGTTAGCATAATGTCCTTTTTCATTACAATTCCAGCATTTACATATTTTTAGTGTTTCTTTTGTTTCTAATGGTTTTACATATTTTTTCCTTCTGAATTTTCATTTATTCTTAAACTTTTTTCTAGTATCGGGGGTATTATTATATCTTCTGAATCGCTTATATCTTTTTCTTCTATAAGGTTTGTAATATGATTTATTATAATTTTTCCTGTAATTTTTATCTCTATTGAATGTTTTTTCCTTATATTTTCTAAACGTCTTTTTGTGTTTCTTATATTTACGTTCTGTCTCTTGGTTATCACATCCAAATATTAATCTCTTTTCTGTAAATCCACAAATTTCTTTTAGTCCTATTTTTTTTTTATCTTTTTTAACCTTTTGTTGTAATCTATATTCTTCACATTTCCTCATTAAATAAGCTCTTAATACTCTTATTTTTTCTCCTAAAGTATTTTCTTTATTTTCTTTTTGTTCTAACTATTTATATTCTTTGGTTATTTCTGTATTATATGGGGTTGGTAAATGATCATAATAAAGTTGTTGATATATTAATCCTTCTTCTGGTAAGAATATCGCTTCATAATAGAATTTAGTAAAACTTATTGTATATTCTGGTAATTTATTTATCTTACAACATTTCATGTTATTTAAATTCATTATTATTTCACATTTTCTCTCTGCTAACACATTTTCTCTGGCTACTAGCCATCTTTCTCCTAAAAATTCTCTTTTTAATACCATATCGAATAACATTAATACTCCTTTCCAATCTTTAACATGATGAAATATTTCTCCTTTCATTTGATAAGCTATGGTTTCAAACCAAAATGCTTCTTTTCCAATTATTGTCTTAGATATTAATTCATACATATAGTCTAAATCACTAGTATGTGCTGAACTCATTAATGCAAATACATTCCTACATTCCAATCATTTATTCTTCTACTTAATTCTTGTTCATCATATACATTATCTAAATCGAGAAAATATCCATTCATATTTATTCCTTGTGCCCTAGATCCTACAAATTCGCTAAATTCTGCTCAATGTTCTACTGGTATATGTGATGGTAATTTGGTAGGTTTTCTTGTTATAACTTCTAAGGTTGGATCTACCATTTCTTCTTCAGGATAGTTGTTAGCATCTTCATTTATTATGTTATCTGATTCTACTTTTGTTTCAAAAGGTTCATTGTATTCATCTTCTATAACACTTTCAGGTTCTTCTTCTATAATTGCATTTACTCTTTGTATTTTTTGTAATGCTTCTAGTATTTGATTATTTTCTTGTACTATTTCAGAATTGTTGTCATCTTCTATTTCTTCTGTTATTTTTGCTACTTGTACTTCATCACCTATTACGGCTTCTTTATCTGTGCTACTGCTATTATTAACATTATTTTCTTTTTCACTTTCATTTTCATCACTGGTATTGTATATTCTTCTTACCTTCTTTTTTCCTTTTAATCTCGCTATCTGTTGTTTCATGATATGTAATTCTTCTCTTAATTCACTCATTTCTTGTTTGACTGATTCCAATTCTTTCTTTGTTTCTTTTATTTCTATCTTTGCCTTTCTTAGTTCGTGTTTAGTATCTTTATACATAGTCTTGTATTTTTTATACTTTGTAAACCATTCTTCGTTGGTGGATAACTTTAATTTTGCATTTTCTTTTTCCAATTCTATTATCTTTTGGCTTTGGGCTTTATTTTCCAGTTCTAAATTTGTTATTCTTTTTTCAACATAAATATTTTTTTCCTTCAAATTATCTTCATTTTTTATTGAGGTTTCTTTAGGATCCTGTTTAAGATCCTGTTTTTTCATAGGTTCATATTTATACCTTTCTCTTTCTAATATTTCTTTTCCATGATTTCTAATAAATGTAACTGTGCTATGCTCAGTGTTACTCATTAAAATTTTCCTTTTTTACTTAATGCTTTTAGACTGTCTAATATGTTTGCTACTTCTTTCGGTATTTTTGGTTTTATCTGACTGATATCTACCATTATAGGGTTTTTACTTCTTCTCCACTCATCTATTGGTACTATTTCAGGTTGTGTGGTTTTTAACTCAACTATATCTGCTACGGTATTTTCATGGTTACTAGGTTCTGCTTCGTCTACCTGTTTTTCTTTTCCTTTGTTTACTTGGGCTACTTTTGTATTTAGCTGTTCTAGTATTAGTTTTAATGTTGGTACTTCAGATACATTCCATAGTTTTGTTAATCTTCTCTTATTAGCTCGCGTGTTTGGACTTGATTTTCTTTATTTCATCCATTCCTGTAAAGAGATTTTCTAATTTTTCCTTTATTATTAATTATGTCCATATCTCATCAACTTTCTCGTTAAAATTACTAAGGGTTATTTACTCTTTTCATCCATCCATCTCCTATACTTATCCATTTTTTATCTGGTTTATTATTTGTTATTTTTTCTAACTTTTCTATTTCATTTTCTAATCTCATTTCCTTAGCACTATATTCTAAGTATTTAAGTTGTGGATCTATAAATTCCACTAGTAACATCTGTTTTATTAGTTTCAACTTTCGTTTCTTTTTATTGATCTTATCTTGGATATTCATATTTTATTAACAAATCTTATTTTACCTTGATCATTTATTTCTATTCCATTATTAGTAATTCTATAATCTATCATAGCTAGAAAATCACTTCCTAGTAATAATTCATTAAAACTATCATATTCTATTACTGCGATGTTTATTTTGTATTCTAGATCTTGAATTTTAAATCTTAGATTAATGCTTCTGGTAACTATTATTTCTCTATCATTTTCAGGATAATTAAAGGTTTCTGGTGGAATTAGCTGACAATCTTCTTCTTTTATTTTACTTATATGTATAAAGCTTTTTACGGCTCCTGTATTAATTTCTGTTATACAATCAGTTGATGTAATTCCGTTGAATATAATTACTTTAATACTTAATATATTACTCGTCATATTTACTAAATCCATTGTTCTTGGTATTTAAAAGTTTTCTTGTTTTGTTACTATTTCTCTTGTAATATTTAACCTGGATCCTTTTATCTTTGGTCTCATTCTTTGTAGCATTGTTGTATTTCTTTTGGTATTGTTATCTTTATATGGTGATTTCCTGTTAAGGCGTATACCATTTTCGTTTCTATACTTATAACTTTACTTCCTGGTGGCATCTTTATTCCATCTAATTTGTAATATAATGTTAAAGCTAAGTCTTTATGTTCATCTTTTAATGAAATACTAAAATCGGGTTGTACCGTAAATTTTAACTTTTGATATATTAAATTTCCTTTTATTACTAATATTAATTCATCTTGTAAGTTTTCTAATATCTTGTCATCCAATATGTATATCTGTATCGGTGTATCTATATTTTTCTAAAAATATGCTTTTATTGTAAATTCTACACCTCCAAAATATATATTCCTATATATTTTAGCTTCTTTAGTTGATAATTTTGATATTTCTCTTTTTATTATCTCGTTTGTTATTAGATTTATCCTAGCTTTTCCATTTACGCTAGTTGTATCTATTATATTTTCGTGTTTTTGGATTATATATCTTATTTCTTTCGAACCATTTTGTTTTAAATATCTTTTTTATCGAAAATTCTTCTTGTTCATTTTGTATTTTCTGGTACGTTTCTGGTTTAAAACTTAATGTTTGTGTTGTTCCTCCTTCATATTCATCCATCTGATAGTGTGTAATATATAAATCTGTTGCTATTTCTTTCCCTTTATCCATATTTTAGTAAATTTATATATTTATATTGTTCCTGTATTATATTTTTCAGATTTGATATTTCACTATCTTTTCCAATTATTTCTCCTAGTTTATTTTCCAGTAACTTAGTGTTTTCTTCTTCTTTTTGTCTTATTATTTCGTTTTTTAACGCTAGACTATTTTTTAGTTCTCTAATTATTTCGTTCTGGTTTTTTATAATTTCGGATTTTTCTTGTAGACTTTGATCTCTTTCTTTTATTAGATCTATACCTAATCTGCAACTTATAATATGTTGATTTATATCTCTGTTATATTCTAATCTTTTTCCTGCTATATATGTTAATTGTTCTAACGTATTTTGTTGTCTTCTTATTATTTCTTCACCCATAAGAACTACTGGTTGTAGATAAATCTGAGTCTATATTTTTTATAAATTCATTCTGTATTCTTATTTGTACCTGTGTTTGTATTATTTGTCTGTATAATCTTGTTAATTCTTCTGAACTTACAGTTTTTTGGGTCTGGTCTAAGTCTTTTTCTATTGCAAATATTCTTAGTCTATACATTCTTTCCAGTTCATTATTTTTCTTCATTTGTTTTAATAGTAACTTTTTTCTGACATAACCATTTCGCTTGATTTAACTTCTTAATATGATCAAAAGATGAGTTCATGTTTTTAATAATGATTTGTTTCAAAACTTAAATCAGTTATTAGATCTTTTATTATTCTATCATGTACAATAATTTCTATCTTTATTTCTTCTATATGTCTACGTGCTGCTGCTGCATCCATACATATTTTATTTATTCTTTCTATTATTTCTATATTATAGAACCACTTTTCTTTTTTCACCTGTTCTAGCCATTCGTTCTGTGCTTTTAATAATTCTTCAGTCGTTTCTTTCATTTTTATTAAACAGTGTTTGATATCTCTACATCTCCATATCATCTTATTGTACTTAATTATTTTTTTGAAAGATTAAATAGTTCTCATTCTGAATTCCAATTCTGTATCAAATTGTTCTAGATTATTATTATCACTAGTCTCATCTGATTCATACTCATAACGTTTATATGTGTTGTAGATATCAGTCCAGTTCATATTTCTATTAACATTTAAATCTATTTCGGTCCTATTTAAAGGTGTTTCTGTCCTATTTATAAACCATGTGATACGTTAACTCATTTAATTTTTAGGTGAAGTCGTCAATCAATGTACAAGGAGTTGCGTGCTCACAATCTATCATTTCCAAGTCTCACTTTTGGATGGGAGTAATATAACCATCCTCGTAGTTTCTTATCACTTTCGTAGACATATAACTATATATATACTTCGATAAGTATTGAATATTGTGATACTCTATAGGTCGCACTCATTCTTCTTATTCTGTAACTTATGTCGTATGCTTAATTTGCTAAACCATTCGTATATAGCTATTATATTTAATCTTTGATTCCTTAGTACAACAAGATACTAGACTCTCGAATGCTCTATTTCCTGCTAGTGGCTAATATGAGGGAAGCACTATTAGGGATGGCTCTTTTCTTTCACAACTATACTCATCGTCTTATAGACGAATCTCAACTTACAGGCCAAAATATAAATATTAACTCACCCCCTTGAATACCTTATAAGGAGGACGTAACTTCAGAAATCATGCCAAAAAGATTAAAGGAAACCTTACATACCTTCAACCATAGTCGTCCTTCACAATTTCGTAAGTGATTCGCCAACACGCTACTCTACAAGATGGAAACACAACCTATATTAACATATGAGTCATGAAGATAGCCGACAAGCGGCAAACTTGCTTAAACAAATCTGACAGAACCTCCCCTCTTTCTTTCTAGTTGCCCAAGCCTACTTTAGGCATACTAACAACTACAAGGTAGCAAACAATTTCAACAACAACAAACAAGCTACAAGCTCAGTTTTAACTAGGAAACAAGAAGTCTCCACCTTATATTTTCTTCCATATCAATCAACACAACATCAACAACACAAGAACAATGTTAAAAACATCATACCCAGTTATTTTTCCATAGTCGTTCATGAAGTGGGGGATGGATATAGTGATATATTTGCCTTTGAGCCCAGGTCATGTAAAGTTTGTATTGGTTATGACTGATTATTTTTCTAAATGAGTTGAAGCAGAAGAAGATACGAGAAAAGGAGGTGATTGACTTCATTTTGCAACATATCATTTGCCGGTTCAAAATCCCAAAAGAGAGAGCTTTTGACAATAATCCTCAATTTACAAGATCAAAAGTCCCTAAGTTCCTGGAGGATTTGAATATCACAAGAATTACCTCTTCCCCTTATCATCCAAATACCAACTGACAAGCAGAGTCTACCAATAAGACTATTATGAAAAACATGAAAAAGAAGTTGGAAGACGCCAAGGGTTCTGGCCTGCAAAGCTACCCGAGGTACTATGGGCGTATATCACTACGGCAAAATTGAGTAGTAGAGAAACACCATTTTCTCTCATGAATGGTGCTAAGGCTTTGATTCTGGAAGAAGTCATGGAACCGAGTCTACGATATTCTCGAGCAAGTAACCAGAACAATCCTGAGGTTATGTTAGTTCAATTGGATTTTCTCGAGGAACACTAGGACCTTTCCCTTATTCGGATGGAGGCAGAAAAGGAACGGATGGAAAGGTATTTAATAGGAGGACAAATCTTTGTCACTTTCAAGTTGAGGACTGGGTCCTCTGGAAGGTAACTGATAATACTCGGGAAGTCAACGACAGAAGGGTTCGACCCAAGTGGGAAGGTTCGTACAAAGTTATCGAAATTGCTTGCAAAGGGTCATACCAATTAGAAGACCGAAACAAAAATAAACTCTCAAGTAACTGGAATGTCAGTCACTTAAAGAAGTACTATTACTAAGGTCTATTGCATTCCTTTTTTTTCTTTGCTTTTGTATTCTTCACCGAGTATTTCTTTATAGCAGAGGATGAACAATTATTTGCACAGGGAACGAAAAGTCTTGGGAAATTTTATTATGAAAATATACACGCTTCACACTTTTTCCCTTCAATCAGTTTTTGTCCCAATTGTGTTTTTTGTGCAAGTTTTTTAATGAGGCAGCAACGTACATCGTATTATTATAAGTTGCGGAAGGTGGAGAAGTATCATGTTCTTGGATCTTCATACTTCATATTGTAACACTCGGGGGGACTATCCTTGCTATGGGGAGATGGCATGAAACATTTTTTATGTTTCCCGGAAATGAATAGGTCCATGAGAAGGTTGAGTATTCATTTCAAGAAAAGGCTTAGTATTCATTCTATAAGGAGCTTTGTATTCATCATCTTATGAAGGAACCTAAGATGCTTCAGACAATTTAAAGAATACTGCATATCTCTTCACACCTGACCGTCACAGTCAGGAGGGATTTTGAGGGGAATCCATAAAGGAATTCGGAAAAGCTTCAAAAATATTAATACACTGGGAGTTGCCCAGTAAAATATCGGGGACTTCCCAGTTAGGCCTAGACAACATATATGTAACTGAATTGAGCATACTATATAGAAACCAGTCCAATTTTAAAGTTATAATTTGTCACACCCCAACCTAGGTGAGGTGTGGATGGTACCTGGTACTTTGATAGGTCTGAGTGTACCAAGCTGAACTTGCAATTTGTGCCTCAATAGGAACACTAGGCCATTATGGCTATACTATAAATGTAACATCAACTTAGGCCGGAAAGGACGTATACTAAAATATGTGTAAATAAAGATCACTCGACTGAAATGGGACTATCCCCACATATATATACATCACTGGGCGACCAACAAGGCCTACCCTAGTCCCTACAAGCTGTAAAATCCAAGATAGACTATATATACAATGGTCAACTAGGCTACCATACCAACAATACTGACTATCGAACATGTCTACAAGCCTCTAACGAGTCACAACTATATCATGGCAGGGACAAGGCCCTGGCTTACCCATGGTCTGAAAGTACCCAAAAACTAAACCTGGCAACTCCGAGTGACTTGGATCTTACCACAAAAGGTGATACTTGGTGGATCATACTGATGTGATCCTTCCTGCAACCTATCTGAACCTATGGACATGAACACAATGTCCCCAGGTAAAGGGACGTCAGTGTGAGATAATGTACCGAGTATGTAAGGTGACTGAAACTGAATTGTATCAAATATAAAGCAATTTGAGTATAAACTGAAGGGTTAATAAGGAAAATTATCTATACTTACCTACCTCTATCGTCTACTAACTACACAATATAATATCCACTACTTAACCTCATATAAGGCACCTAAATATGAATAAATAGCCCTAAAGGTAAATGCATAGCCCCGAAGGCAAGTGAATCAGAATATCCCTGAAAGAAAGTGTATTTGTGTAGCACTGAAGGCAAGTTTTTTTAAATAGACCCGAAGGTATGTGTATCTAAATAGTCCCGAAGGAAAGAATATCTGAATAGCCCCAAAGGCAAGTGTATCGCTAGTTACATTCAACTATTAATCTTTCTATCTTCTCAACTGTAAGGCTAAACATGACTAGATATAGCTTATTCCCGACAAGGGAGCACAACTAAAATAGGGTCATGGTAACCGAAAGATATCCCTATGAATAGCACGTCTTTGTACAAAAATCGAAACTAGCTCGTTAAGGAGATCATGCCAAAAACAAAGAAAGGGATAGCCTTCACATACCTTGGCCTATCTTGTCTCATCTAGGTGAGGTAATAGGCGCGCAACACACTTCAATCTATATCAAAACATATGCACAGTCATTAGTATCACAACTAGTAACAATTACGATATTCGCAAGTTCGATTTAGAATTAAAATTAGTTCTCTTCCCCCTTCCTTCAACTTCAACTTTCATCAATAAATACAACACATGGAAGACCATTATAACAACCATATAAACATCATAATCAATCTATTTCTAGAATTTTCGTGTCATAGGAAGATATAGATACACTTCAAACCACTCAACGATATAACAACAATTACATTATTGCCTCTTTCTTGTAGTTTTTCCACTTCTCCAACTCAATTAACACAAAGACTACCTTGACCATAGAAAAAGAGGTTAATATTACCTCTAAGAATCTAGCAAACTCCAACCACAACTTCCTTTAATCTTTAGACAACACATAACAGAAACACAACACCAACCAAGGGATCTTCTCAATATCTACAACGCTTTGGATGAAGGCATCAGGTAATTTGAATTTGGATTTTCTTGGAGCCCGTGGAAATGTGTTTAGGAAGCCTCTTGGGGTATCTAGGATTTGGTTTTGTTGAGAAATGAAGAGAAAGGACGAAGGCACCACTTAAATAGCTAAAACGGTCAGCCAATGCCTCAATTATGTGGCCTGCACTGACATCTACACCACTGAAATAGATAATCAGGTGAAAGTTTCTCAGAATTTATAATTTAAATGTTTTGAAAACCTTAATAGATAAATCCTAGATAAATAAAAGGTTGAAAGTCAGGTACTGAAATTACTGGCTAATATGGTTCTACCGGATAATGATTGTCCAGCCTAGAAAATTGGTATAATATCTTGGCTTCTTGATGTAAAAGAGTCTTTCCTAGCCTAAAAAGTTATTTAGAGGATAAGAAAGTGGTAATTCCTTTGTAAAATATAAGTCCTCTAGAATTTGAAAGTGTACTTTGTGGAGAAACAGAAGGAAAATTGTGATAAGTAGTGTATTACATAACATCGAAGAATTGAAAAACCAATTTTTCCATTAATATTTTGGGCACAAACAGGCCCACGAGAGCGAGACAAATCACATAATAAAAAAGGCAAAACAATCAAGGAGGTTTCAAGTGGACGGATCCTAGGATTTGGGGGCAACAGAGGCTTTAGGAGGTTGAGAGGCTGGAGTGGTCGGAGTTACATCAATAGGAGTTGGGATATTAGTATAAGTTGTCGGGAGAGGTTCCATATATTCCACTTCAAGGTATTCTTCCTCGCTATCTCTAGACCTGGAAGAGTTCTCTGTCAAAACTCCATATTTCCTCCAGGCTTTCAGCACACATTCTCTCAAGATCTAGAGCCTTGTCTATTTCTGCATAGATCTCCATGATGATGCCAGATTTGACCGCCTTGAAGGTTCACTTCCTCATGTCCTATACAGAACGGACTTTATAAACTTCATTTTGATCCATCAAAGAGAGAATCTTAGTCTCAGCCATCTTCACCTCAAACTTCATGTCAATATTTTCTTTCTAGAGGGCCTAATTCGAGTTACACAGCATGACATTGTGATCAGCATGCTCTTTGTTTTTTGCAAGACAGCCATAAGTTTCTTCTTCAGCTTCTCCTTTTCTTTTCAGATAATGGTGGCTCTTCTATTTAACTAGGAGGGATTTTTCAAAACCCCAGACATCGACCTTTAGCCCGGATACCTTCTCCACAATGGTGGTCATAGAGTCTTTAGATTGGCTCCATTTCTCCTTCCACTCATTTAATTGAGTCTGGAAAAGACTGGCCTCTTGCCCGTAGACTTAGTTGTCTGCTCAAATTGATTGAGCTTTACCTTAGGTTCTTCAACTCGCCTAACTGTAGTATCCAAAAAAATAGGCATTCGAAGGATAAGTCTCTTTCAGCTGCAAGTTCAGCTTTTTTATCAATTATCCTGAAACCCTTCTCTGCAGAAATGATTGGCTTGTGACAGATGCACATGATTAAAACATTAGTGGAGAAAAGGGAAACCATACTTAGAGTGAATCAAATCACTTTGGAAGCATTTGAAAGAAACAACCTTTATTTTCTTTCGGTCATTCTCCATTACTAGAGGCTTCATGTAGTTGTTAACTCCCACTAGTTTTGAAAGGAGATGTCACTCGGTAGGCACTTGGAAAGAGACTCCTCTCATTCCAAGTGAGTTCTGAACAATGCTAGGGAATTGGTCTACTGTGGCGTCGGGGAGCATGAGACCAGAGCAGTCAATGAAACAGCAGCATATGTTGGAAGGGGTACCAAAAAGTGAGGCACCCACTCCCGTAGATCGTGTGCAGATACTAGCATTTGTTGCTGAGATACACTTCCTTCTGGAGTATTGCGGAGTTGATATTTTGGGCATATCGAGGGCCCTTTCCCAAATTGTTTTTGGTATTTACAAACTCCTAGAGTCTTTGTAGAAAGGTTCTATGTTGTACAGTTATTCGGTAAGGCCTCGTCGGCCTTGGTATGTATATATGTCAGTTAGGATTGGAACTTCTATTTGCAGGGTTGCATGTTACATATGTTACAATGATTGTTCAGAGGCCTTGTCGGCCTAGATGGGTGTTTCTTTGTACAATGATATTTAGGTGGTTCGCTCAAGCCATCCAGGTGCTGGGTGGTGGCCACACCTCCCAAGGTTGGGGTGTGACAAATATGTTTATGTTTCGTTAGTTGGATCATTCCAAAAGAAGGAAGGATTAGCCTTAACATACCTTTGATGTTTACTTAATCACTCAACATATTTTGCCCGTAGCCCGGTAACCTACAATATTAACAAAGAGGCTAAGGTTAAACTATAGAAGGACTTAAAAACACACTACTAAGCTAGTAGCTCATTCTAGAAAATTGGGCAGCACTTCCCCTATATCTTTCACTTCCTTCCAATTCAATCCAACACAAAAAAATAGGAACAACATATCCAAGCTACAACATCAAGAACTATTACACCTCATAGTTTTATGTTCTATCGTGTTGTTAATTGATACCGATGACCCGGGAAGAGGTGCGACCTTAAAAAATGATAATGAAGGTTTATAGCTTGTTTATGGAAGTACAGTAGTGTATGGAAGTTAAACTAATAGAAGAAAATACGTTTCGACAAAATCGGAAAGTTTCCAAATTTGACGGTCGAAATTGATGGACCGTACAAAATTGTACAGACCGTCAAAATGGACTGACCTATTGTCAAATGGCCTGCAGAATACCAGGCCTTAGATTTGGTTTTGACGGACCATACAAAATTGTATGGACTGTCAAAATGGACTATCCTTTTGGGTGGTACAAATTTTCCCTTCGGGTATAAATCAATTTGGACGACTTTTAGACCTCATTTCCACCCAAATCAAACCCTAAATCATAACCCAAATCCTATCTAAGGTATTAGAACATCCATAGTTCAAACCCAAGCCAAATTAATAAAAATCAACATAGTAAAACCCGTGGTTATCGTAATAATCATCTTCTCCCTATAGAATTGATTCCGAAAAACCCTTGTCCATGAAGTAGCTTGTTATATTGAGGGGATTATTGTATGTAAAGGTAAGTTATATCCTCCTCTACCTATACTTGTGATTAATAGATTTTTTGGAACAAGTTGTGAAAGGATTTTCATAGTCAAAACTTGTAAACTTGTGAAATCATCGTTGTATGACTTGTTGGGCTATTTTACTTAAAGTATAAGTTGAAATTGATAATAAAATTGGTTCTATGAATTGTGGAATTAAGGAAAGTATGGTTTGAAGGATTTTTGGATTGAATTACATTAGTTTCCTTGTAAAAGAAGACTAAGAATCATGTGCTTAAGTTGTTTGATGATATGGATTCGTTATTAACATCAACCCTTTATATGATACAAATAATCATCCGTAAGGAGTGCGAGGACTTGTAGAATGATTTTAACTTCGTGGACAAGGTATGTAAGGCTATCCCCTTCTTTCAAAAGCGTGAAATCCAAAGTACTTATCATTTTCAAAAGAAATGTCGAAAGCTTCATTCTACTTGTATATCATAATCTCTTGTCAAAAATTGTTGCTTGTTATTTCTATTTTCATAGTAATTGTTGGTTGGCTTTTGATCACATAAGCCTTTGGAAACAAGTGTTCCAAAGAGTTAATCGTCAATGTCAATTAAAAGTCATTCCAAAGTAAAGTCAAAGAGGTTCCGAGTTTCAAAGAGGCCTTGAGTGTTATTATTACTATATATATATATATATATATATATATATATATATATATATTACTCACACCACCTTTGCAAATAGTCAGTGGGTAGTTGTACATGAACATTATACATACCCCAGGCTATAATCGGAGGGCAGGCACTTATATGTGCTTCCATACATACACCTCAAAGTATTACCTGAGGGCATTGAACTATCATACACCTCGAACTATAAGACGAGGGAAATTTATATAGTAAGGCCTATCGACACAGGTTTTATTTCAATTTCAGAATTTTATTGTTCGTCCTACAGGGCATACAGGTAACCAGAGAATCATATTGCTTTTATGCCTTTCTTTACAGCTTACATTTTCATATTTTTATTCATGCTTTACATATCGGTACATTTCTTTCATACTGATGTCCCTTTTTCCTAGGGCGTTGTGTGTTCATACTGTAGGTTCTGATAGGGGCCCTGATAGACTATCTTAGTAGGAGCAATTGAGTTCAGCCAGTAGTGGGTAAGATTCGTCCTTTCTGGAATTGGCTTGGTCAGATGTCGAGTATATCATATTTCTATATATGTACACTAGGGGTAGTTCAGGGTCCTGTCCCGGCCATATGAAAGTGCAGGTACTCATAGAGGCTTATAGAATTGTCCAGTATGTACAACTGTTGATGTATGGCCTTCTTGTCTAGACTATCTTTTATTGACTTGTGTTGCAGCCTAGTTAGCCATGTTATGTATATATGTCGGGTTTATCCCCTTGCGTTACCATCACAGGTTTTCATACATATCTTACAAAGTATGGCCTTGTTGGCCCTCCCATTGTATTATTTTTTGTGTTATGTTCTAGTATGGACTTGCCAGCCAGAAGTTCTATTCATTCAAAAGCCTGGTTATCATAGTGGTACGCTCGGGCCAGCTAGGCATCGAGTTCCGTCCACACCCCCTAGTTTGGGGTGTGACAAACTTAGTACCAGAGCAGGTCATTCCTATGGAGTTTGTGAGCTGTGTCTAGTAGAGTCTTGTTTATAGATGTGTTGTGAACCACATTCATATATAAGAAGTTGTTAGGTATTTAGGGATGGTTACTGTTATTTTCCTTCATTGATCATTCTATAGAGTGAGTTACATAATTTTGAGTCTAATTCATGCTCTAATCCTTTTTTCAGTCATGTCAGTTACTACGAGAGCTACCGTTAGTCATTCAGCCGGTACCGATAGGGGTAAAGGTACCAATACTGTCTCGCCCTGCCAAGTTGATAGAGTTGAAGCTCATAGAGAGTCGAACTCCCACTTATCACTTATTCAACCACCACAAGAAGAGATTAGAGGAGGTGCAGTGCCTCCAGTCTCTTAGGACACAGTACCTCAAGTTCCACAGAATCTGATTCCCCCAGTTCCTCCACCCGAGTCCTATAATCAAGGAGTGGAAAATGTCATGCAGTTATTAGCACAAATAGTAACTACCCAACAATGTCAGATAAGGGTTTGGGTCTTTTGATTAAATCAGGAGTTCTAGGACTAGAGCAATTCTCAAGTTAAGTCCGCAAGTATTCACTAGGACTGATCTAAATGCGGACCCTCAAGACTTTATTGATCAGATGTTGTGAGTATTGTTGGTGATGCATGCTTCGAAGATAGAGGCAGTAGAGTTGGCCTCTTTCAAGTTATGAGATGTGTATGTTTTATGGTATGAGGCCTCAAAGCGGTCTCGAGGACCAGATGCACCTCCAACCGTAGGGGAGGAGTTTTTAGAAGCCTTTCTTGATCATTACTTTCCATTAGAGGTACGAGAGGCCAAAGTTGAGCAATTCTTATACCTCAAACAGAAGGTCAAGAGTGTAAAAGAATATACTCTACAATTTGATTCTCTAGCTAGGTATGCTCCAAATATCATGGACAAAATGAGGGCTCGAATTCATTAGTTTGTAGCGGGTTTGGATCCGCATCTGATTAAAGAGTGTACTACATCCTTGCTGAATAGTGATATGGATATTGTTAGAACATAATCATATGCTCAGAGAGTCAAGGACAGCAAGTGACATTTTCAGGATGATAGAAGTGCAGAGAAGGAATTGACCAAGAGAGCTAGGTCAGTTGGGTCGTTTAGAGAGGTAGTGGGTATCTCCAGTTTCAAGAGCTGAGGTATGACAGGTATGCTCAGTTAGGACCTTGACAAAGTTTGAGAGCTTTTTATTCTTAGAGACAACGAAGTTTAAGATAGATGAGACCTCCATTGTCGCTATATAGTCAGTCAGGTATAATACACGCAGGATAGTATCATCAGGGTTTTGATATGTGGTATTGGTGTGGGAGTCCTGGTCACTATATGCATTAGTGTCCAAGAAGAGGTAGGGATGATGCAGGTCAGCCGAAGGGATCAACAATAACATCTTCAACGAGTGTACGTCTATAGAGTGGTGGCCCACAAACCTCAGTAGGCAGAGGCAAAGGCCGAGGAGGAGCCTTTAGTTCAGGCGGTGCTTAGAATCGCATTTATGCCTTATCAGGTGGCCAGGATTTTGAGTTATCTCCGGATATTGTTACAAGTATACTATCAGTCTTCACATATAATGTTTATGCACTGATAAATCCAGGTTGCAATTTGTCCTATGTTACGCCCTTTGTTGCTACCAAGTTTAGATTTGACCAGAGTTGTTATCTAAGCCATACGAAGTGGCTACACCGGTTGGTGAGACGATTATAGCAAGATGAATTTACAGGAATTGTAATATGACCTGATATAGCCAAGTTAGCTATGATTGAGTTTGATGATATTATAAGAATGGACTGGTTGGTTTCTTGTTACGCGAATGTTGATTTCCGGACAAAGATTGTTAAGTTCAATTTTCCAGGCGAACCGACCCTTGAATGGAAAGGAAACTCTACTACGCCTAAAGAAAGATTTATTTCCCACCTGAAGGCCAGGAAAATGATTTCTAAGGGATATATTTATCATTTGGTTTGGGTCAGGGATGCAGATGCAGAGCCTCTAACCCTTCAGTATGTCCCTGTAGTTAATAAGTTTCCTGATGTATTTCCGGATGAGCTTCTGAGAATTCCTCTAGAGCGAGAGATTGAGTTTACTAGTGACGTACTTCCAGATACGCAGCCGATACCTATTCCTCCTTATCTAATGGACTCGATCGAGCCAATGGAGTTGAAGGATCAATTGAAAGATATATTGGAAAAAGGTTTTATCAAGCCTAGCACTTTGCTAAAGGGTGTACCAGTATTTTTTGTTCGCATGAAGGATAGTTCCCTAAGGATGTGTATAAATTATAGGCAATTGAACAAGGTCACTATCAAGAATAAGTATCCACTTTAGAGAATCGATGATTTATTCGATTAGTTACAGGGTGCTAAGTATTTCTCAATGATTGATCTAAGATCGGGATACCACCAGTTAAGGGTAAAGGATAGATATTTTAAAGACAGTCTTTTGAACCAGGTATGGCCATTTTGAGTTTCGGGTGATGTCTTTTGGACTCACTAATGTGCCTGCAGCCTTTATGGATTTAATTAATCGGGTCTTCAAGATATTCTTGGATATCTTCGTGATTGTGTTTATTGATGATATTTTGGTGTACTCACTGACTAAGGCAGACTATGCGGATCATCTTCAAGTAGTGTTCTAGATGCTCCAAAATCGTAAGTTGTATGCCAAGCTTTCCAAATGCGAATTCTGGTTAAACTTTGTTGCCTTTTTGGCCATCTTGTCTGATCTGAGGTATCAAGGAGGATAATTAGAAGATTGAGGCCATAAAGAATTGGTCGTACCCCTACTGAAGTACATAGCTTCTTGGGATTAGCATGATATTATCAAAGATTTGTGGAGGGTTTTCATCTATCTCCGCACCCATGACCAAACTCACTCACAACGCAACTAAGTTTCAATGGTCAGATGTGTGCGAGCGCAATTTCTAGGAATTGAAGAACATGTTAACGTCCGCATCTATGTTGGCTCTTCCCAAAGGTACTGATGGGTATGTGGTTTATTCTGATGACTCTAGATTCAGCCTAGGATATGTTCTGATGCAGCACGAGAAGGTTATAGCATACGCTTCAAGGTAGTTAAGGAAGCACGAGGTAAATTATATGACTCACGATCTTGATTTAGCAACGGTAATCTTTTCCCTGAAGATATGTTGTTATTATATATATGGAGCCCATGTTGACATATTCAAAGACCATAAGAGTCTACAGTATATGTTCCGCCAAAAGGAGTTGAATTTAAGGCAAAGAAGGTGGATGGAATCATTAAAGGATTACGATGTTGACATTTTATACCACCTCGGCAAGGCGAATGTCATAGCTGATGCCTTAAGTTGCAAGTATATGGGGAGTTTGGATGGTATTTAAGCCAGCAAGTTGATGATAACCAAAGAACAATGTCGCTTAGCCAGTTTAAATGTGCGACTATTAGATACGGATGACGGAGGTGCAGTGGTGCAGCATACAGTAGAATCATCCCTGATAGCAGAAGTAGCTTATTGTTTTGAGGGGATTATTGTATATAAAGGTAAGTTCTATCCTCCTCTACCTAAACATGTGATTAATATATGTTTTGGAGCAAGTTGTGAAAGGATTTTCATATTCAAAACTTGTAAACTTGTGAAATTATCGTGGTATAACCTATTGGGTTGTTTTACTTGAAGTATAAGTTCAAATCGATATTCAAACTGGTTGTATGAATTGTGGGATTAAGTAAAGTACGATTTGAAGTATTGTGGGATTGAATTACATAAGTTTCCTTGTAAAAGAAGCCTAAGAATCCTATGTGCCTAAGTTGTTCGATGATATGTTTAAGTGAGATTTTCTATAAAATATGGATTCGATAATAAATCAACCCATCTATATGATGTAGATAATCATCTGTAAGGAGTGCGAGGACTTGTAGAATTATTGTAGCTTCATGGAAAAGGTATGTAAGGCTATTTCCTTCTTTCAAAAGCATGAAATCCAAAGTTCTTATCATTTTCAAAAGAAACGTCGAAAAGAAGTGTTAATCATGGTCATTATTGGTTGGTTACCTGTTCACCATATCATAAGCCTTCGAAAAGAAGTGTTCCAAAGAGTTAATCATCAGAGTCGACTGAAAGTCATTCCAAAGTAAAGTCAAAGAAGTTCCGAGTTCCAAAGAGGCCTTGAGTGTTATTATTACTATATATATATTTATATATATTACTCATACCACCATTGTGAATAGCCAGTGGGCAGTTGTACACAGCCCGAGCTATAATCGGAGGCAAGCACTTATATGTGCATCCATACATACACCTCAAAGTATTACCTGAAGGTAGTGACATATCATACACCTCGAACTATAAGTCAAGGGCAGTTTATATAGTAAGGCCTATCAAAACAGGTTTCATTTCACTTTCAGAATTTCATTATTTACCCTACAGGTCACACAGGTTACCAAAGTATTATATTGCTTTTATGCCTTTCTTTACAACTTACATTTTTATATTGTTATTCATGCTTTACATACCAGTACATTTCTTTCGTACTGAAGTCCTTTTTGCTGGGGGCACTGTGTGTTCATGCCGCAAGTTCTGATAGGGGCCCTGATAGACCATCTTAGTAGGAGCGGTTGAGTTTAGCTAGCAGTCAGTAAGCTTCATCCTTTCCAGATCTAACTTAGTCAGATGTCGAGTATGTCATATATATAGTTATGTACAGTAGGGGTAGGTCGGAGCCCTATCTCGGCAATATGATAGTGTAGGTACTCGTAGAGGCTCATAGACTTGTTTGGTATCTACAGTTGTTAATGTATGGACTTGTCATCCAAACTATCTTTCATTGACTTGTGTTGAATCCTAGTCGACCATGTTATGTATATATGTCGGGTTGATCCCCTTGTGTTACAATCACAGGTTGAGTTTCATCAGTAGCTTACAGAGTGTGGCCTTGTCGGCTCTCCCATTGTATTGTTGTTTGTGTTATGTCCTAGTACGACCTTGCCGACCAGAAGTTCTATTTTTTCATAAGCCTGGTTATCAGAGTGATACACTCGGGATAGCATAGAACTGGGTGCTGGCCACAACCCCTAGTTTGTGGTGTGATAAGAACCAACCGAAACCTAGCTCAAAAACATTCCAAAACAGTCCCATACGCACAACACCTCAACTTTACTTTCAAACCCTTGTTCTTCATGTTCTCTTCCTCACCCAAGCTTGCTAAAGCCCAAAAACGAATAATCCTAAGTAGGAGAGTATAAAACATACCTTATAACACTCCAACAACCAATTTTCTAAGCTTACTTCACTGCAAAGCAATCCTCAATCAACCACGAAGGGAAAAGAAGCAAGATAGCAATCACCTCGCGATTCCCGGCATTTCATTTACGTTATATTCTTTGGATTTCACGCTTGGGTGGTTGGGGAACTCATATAGAGAATTTGGGTTGTTTGGGAACTGATTTTGGTTGAGTAATGACGAAGTTAGAGGTTGGAACGGATTATATACTATTTAATGGTCATCCACAGCCTCAAGTGGGTCCCAAAGGGGCTACCTACATAGTCTCGCAAAAATATGAATATCTCTCTACTCCGATATTGTATCGATAAACAGTGTAATGTGTTGGAAACTAGACTCGTAGCTCTTCAATTTCATGGATGGACCACCCAAATATTCGGAGAAAATCTCAGTGATATATGACTCAAATTTCAATAGAATTATGAACGTAACATGCAGTGACTTTTGCCAAATATTTTTTTACAACTCGCTTGACTTCAAAACATAACACATGACTATTAAAAACTTCAAACACCTTAAAACACGACCTCATTAGCATATTAATCACTCCTAGTTTTACCCGAAAAGTTAGGGTTATAACATCTTTGATTTGTTTAACGTCCAACCCTCACGATGCTTCCTCAACATTTGTTTTAACATATCGCTATATTTTTAAAGGACTTTAACCTCTCTAATTCATATTGATTCTCTTATAACGCATTCTAACATAAAATTATAGGGTGTAACAATTGCCCTCCAATTATATCTTGGGTACTTACATACATATATAACTGCCCAACTGATATTAGTTTGGTGGCGTTCATAATGTACTATAGTAGTAGTAGTAGCACTTTTGGCCCTATATAACTCATAAAACTCTTTTCTTTACTTTGGGATGACACTTGATTGACTCGATGACTAACTCTTTAGATACCCTTCACTTGAGAGGGATATGAAACTCAAATATACAACTGGACAACCAACCTATACCGGATATGATAACAAGACAAGAAAGTACTCCCAACAAGGGAAAAACAACATTTAATTAGAATACTCCTCTTGACATTTCATTTGGAAATTGATGTACGTATTGGAATTCATGCCTTTGAAAGAAGGGTTAGTCTTACATACCTCAATCACCTTGGTTACAATGGTCCCATAGATTCCATCCCATGCTACGGATGACACTCTATGTAATATGAATAACGGGGATCATAATTGGAGTAATAAACTAAGAGTCGGTTCACTACGACATTCTATGAAACACCTAGAGTGCATAAACTTCATGTTACTCGTTGATGGCATTCTAAACTACTAACTCCTTTCCTTATATCAATGAACAACCAACATCACAATCACCATACCTCACAACATTCATCCATAAAACATATCAAGAAACCTCTCAAAATAGTTCAAGAATTCCAACACTTCTATCATGGAGTTTAACTTAAATCTTACAAGTTTTCTTTACCAATTCAACAAGAGATACTAAGAAGAACTAGAAGACATGTAGAAGTATCAAAACCTTACCTCAAACAACCAAGATACTCTCTAGAACAATCTCTCTTCCAAGCTCAAGAAACTCTCAAATTCACTTAACAAGTTAGAGAGGATTACAAGATGATCCAGATCTTCCAAGGGAGAAATCACTTCATACACACATGGAGTTGTTCTTAAATTATGTATAATCCCATGTAGGGTATTTGGGATCATCTAGGAGCTATTTGTGTCAAAACATAATATAACAAATGAACCCCCTTGAAGTTACTTATATATGTACTCTCCACCGCCTCCCATGTGCGGGTAGTTATGCAACGTAGATGGTGGTCTGAGGCAGAATTTACCACTACATATGGTGGCAATGTTGTGGATAAGGGGTGTCCTAAGATGCTTTCCCAATATGCCAGGCAGATCGTCTTCCGCGACATAGAACGCTTAGCATATCGCACTAACTTCGTCGAGGGGTGTTTCCTTTAGTCCTATTGACCTCTAAGACTACATACACCTTATTAAAATCTATCTAATCCATGGATAACCTTAGGATAGGGTCTCAAGTTGTTGGTTCCCTAATCGACTAACTACACACTCACTCGCGTACAATGGTGCGGGGTGTTAAACATTTGGTCTCAACTTTTAGTTTTAAGTTATTACTAACCTTGTGCAACTACTTATCCTTCACGGATAACTTAAATTATGATGACGCAATATAACGCGAATGATATCGGGGTGTTTCATCCTTCCCCCCCCCCCCCCCTTAGGGACATTCGTGCTCGAATGGAATGTGTGATTCCTATGCAACTAATCATAGAAATACTATTCCTGACTCATCTTAAGCACTCTCCCCTTGGCTAGAATAATTGTACTAGGACATATATATTCTATAATAACTTTTTATAATTACGTAACCATTCTCCTACTTATAATACTATGGTGACATAATTTCCAAAATTGAATCCAGTGTGTGGTGACAACATGATGCCTACTCGATTTTTGCCTTAACATTAACCTACCATAGTAGTTTGGTAACAACTTATGGTCTTTATTCCATACGGGGATTTAGGTCATAACTCGTCAAGACAATGTCATAGCTTGTTAATGATACTTCAAATGTCATATATCCAGTTTGTCCTATTCTTTTACTGACAAATGTCTACAGGCATTTATAATCTCTTAGCGCTACGTTAGTTGTAACAATATCGTCTATCTTAATTGGTCGTCTAGAACTTGTGTGCGGTATCCTAGAGACCATCAATATGACATACTTCATAGTACTCTATAACCCAACTAGGTAAAGTCTATATACTACTGTTGTGATAAATTGAACCTTTTCATCTTAACTAACTACCCTATTAGTGATAAATTGAAATCATTATATACTTCAACTTCACTAAGTGTTACATGTCATCGGGGAGCATTTGAAGCTATTTGTGCAATTTATCTTAGGTACAAGCTATGTTACCATAAATGTATTCCATGGCGTACTACTATAATCCACCATGTAGGGGTATTCTATTTTCCTCATTGTACACTTGCAATTCTTTCTCGCCTAACCGTTACTTCAGTTGTAGACTCTATCTGTTACACGTCATACTTTTGTATGTTGTATTCTTGATTAGATGGTTTGATGTATTTAAAGAAGGGATTGTATGGTTAGGTTGGTCGAAGTTGGTTTGGGGCTGGACGGACACAAATATGGAAGTCAAATGGACGTTGGTGGAATAGGACGGTTTTTGGACAGTTTATGTTTGTGGGAGGTGTATGGGTGCCCTTAGGTGGTTTGTAGCTAAGGTGTTTGGAGAGGATGAACTAGACACGTTAAAGGTTATACTAGTGGTTGGTATTTGGTGGTTGGATGGTGGTAAGGTGGCAGAAACTGGTCGGGACAGTACGGTACGAAGGTTTAACTCGGTGAGGATGGTGGAGTAGTTGGTTGGGTTTTCAGGTTTTTTTAGGATGAGTTGGTAAACGTGTAGGTTGGGGAAGTGTTGTAGTGTATTGGGGTGAAAGGGATTAGGTAGTTTGGACAATGATTGGGCACGAAATTGATAGACAAGTTCGGGTGCGGGTAAGGTTATGTAGGCTGAGATGACCTTCTAATGTGTTTATGACAAAGTAACCAGATAGAACCTTGGCTTGGGTATAGTTAGATCACAAAAGTTCTAACTAGATTTACACCTAAGGTTTGGACCACAAAAGGACCAAGGGTTGGACCACAAAAGGACCAAGGTTTGTACCACAAAAGGACCAACTAAGATAACAACACAAAAGTTGAATAACTTAGCAGAGTTTGAGAAAACTCAAATATATTTCATACAATTTCAATGTATCCCTTCATCAACTAAATCCCCTATCTATACTAGTTCTAAACCTTCTAGAAGAGGTAACAAGATAGACATAAAAATACATCTAAGCCGAATGGGAAAGGGGGAGAGGCTTGGCCGATTTGGGAGAAGGGAAAAAACCCAACTCTTCATGTTCTCTAGGCCACCCTTTTGTGTCATCCGTGTAGATAAGTGCATGAACTAGCTAGTTCATGAATTACCTCATTGGGGAACGTTGGAAGCTTCTCCTTCTAGATGGTTCTCGTCTTGGTAATCTTATCTTATTACATGGCATAGTAATTAAGCTATAAGGAGATCTAGTAATTAAGCTAGGAATTTTAAAAAAGTAAAAAGGTGGTCTCGGTCAAGACCTACATAAAAGCCAAAAAAAAATATTTCCTTCTTGGATCTTCAATTCTTGTCTTCAACTCCACACTCCACTCCACATTAAGCATGTCACCATAGGACGTTTGGCAATCTTTGGCACTCCCCTTCTTTAACAGAATTTGCCCTTCTTGGAACCAGAATTTGCCCTTAAGTTTACGGCCTTCTTTTCATCATACTCCCATTCTTTAACAGAATTTGCCCTCAAATTCCCATCTTCTATGTATGGTGATAAGTCTCCAACATTAAATGTTGAACTAATACCTCCATATTCATTCGGAAGT
The DNA here is from genome assembly GCA_034509755.1 of Anisodus tanguticus. Taxonomy (NCBI): domain Eukaryota; kingdom Viridiplantae; phylum Streptophyta; class Magnoliopsida; order Solanales; family Solanaceae; genus Anisodus; species Anisodus tanguticus. The sequence continues at coordinate 17,877,001 of CM067558.1, forward strand.
TCTACTTGTAGGCGTTTTCCCCGAACCTAGACAATATCTTGAAAGGACCATCAACGCTCGACATTAGCTTATTCTTTCTCATGTTGGGAAATCTTTCCTTCCTTAGGTGTAGCCAAACCAAATCTGCAACTAGAATTGTGGTTAAGTCCTTGACTTGTTTGCATCCATTTTGTACTTGGTATTGGCCTTCTGAATTTGTGCTCGGATTTGATCATGTAACTTCTTGAAGGCCTCAATTCGATCTTTAGCCATGAAGCTTAGGATTTCTTTCTTTGGGATTGGAACCAGATCAATAGGTAAAAATGGGTTAGTTCTATAAACAATTTCAAATGGAGCTTTACCTATTGTACGAGATTGACTCCAATTATAAGCAAATTCCTCATGTGCCAACTTGATGTCCCAATCATTGGTGGTCTTGCTCACCAACCCTATTAATAGTGTGCTAAGAGTTCTATTAGTCACTTCCGTTTGGCCATCCATTTGAGGATGATGGAAGGTACTAAATAGCAACTTGGTACCAAGAAGTCTCCATAGTGTTTTTCAGAAATAACTTAGGAACTTCACATCCCTATCAAACACAATAGTCTTAGGAACACCATGCAATCTTACCACTTCCTTCAAATACAAGTCCGTAATATGTGTTGCATCATCGGTCTTGTGACAAGCAATGAAGTGAGCCATATTCGAGAATCTATCCACAACCACCATGATAGAGTCTTTGCCCCATTGTGTTATTGGTAAGGCAAGGATGAAATTCAAGCTCACACCTTCCCATGGTCGCTCAGAAACCGGTAAAGGAGTATACAATCCTTTGTGGAAGAAACTTTTAGCCTTTTGACAAGTGGAACACCTAGTTACCACTCCATTTACATCTTTATCCATCTGTGGCCAGTAAAAGTATTCCTGTAGAATCTCCAAAGTCTTCACTACCCCATAATGTCCAACTAGTCCATCCGAATGCACTTTATGTACAATAATTCCCTCATGGAACATTTGGACACACACAATTTGTTCCCTTTGAAAAGGAAACCTTCTACTATGGAATAAGAACTATGAACTCTAACATTCTATCATTATGTTTTTGAACTCGGGATCTCGTTCATAGAATTCCTTTAGCACTTCAAATCCCACAAATTATGTTCAAGTACGGTCAACATTACGTGCCACCGAGAAAGTGCATCCACCACTATGTTGGACTTGTCATATTTGTGACTTGTAGAGATGTGAAAGTTTGCAAGTACGCTACCCACTTAGCATGCCTTGGATTCAACTTTCTTTGCCCATGTAAATGCTTTAAGGATTCATGATCTGAATATAAGACAAAAGGTTTTGGCCTCAAATAATGTTCCCATTGGACCAAGGATCTCACAATAGCATAAAACTCCTTGTCATAAGTAGAATAATTGAGTCGTGCACAACCAAATTTTTCACTAAAGAATGCAATAGGTCATTAATCAAGATGGCACCAACACCAACCCCACTAGCATCACATTCAACTTCAAATAGTTTCTCAAATTTTAGAATAGCTAGAACCGGTGCTTCACATAACCTTCCCTTCAAGGTTTCAAAAGCTCTTTGTGCTCCTTGGAACCATTTAAACTCACCATTTTTCATTAGTTCAGTGATAGGGGCAGCAAGGGTACTAAAATCTTGAATGAAATGATGATAAAAAGAAGCCAAACCATAGAAACTTCTTTCCTCACTTACATTCATAGGCTCAGGCCAACTCCGGTTAGCTTCCACCTTGGATGGATCCACATGAATCCCCACGAATGATATTATAATAGCACACTTCACTAACTTTCCATACAACTTTACATCTCTTCACTTCTCAAATAAAGATTCTAAATGCGACAAGTGAGATTCCCTATCTTGACTATAAATTAAGATATCATCTAAGTAAACCACAAAACATTTACCCATGAATGGTCATAGTACCTACAGAATGAGCCTCATGAAAGAGCTTGGACCATTACACAATCCAAATGGCATCACAAGCCATTCGTACAAACAATACTTGATCTTGAAAGTTGTCTTCCATTCATCTCTCTCTCGTATCCTCATTTGATGGTAGCCACTCCTCAAATCTATCTTAGAGAACAACTTGGACACACTCAATTCATCCAAAAGATCATCCAATCTCGGCATAGGAAACTTGTACTTCACGGTGATGTTATTGACCGCTCGGCTATCAATACACATGCGCCAAGTCCCATCTTTCTTTGGCACCAACAAGGCAGGTACCGCATAAGGACTAAGGCTCTCTCAGACAAAGCCTTTGTCTAGTAATTCTTTCACTTTTCTTTGCAACTCCTTAGCCTCTTCCGGTTTGCATCTATAGGCTGGACGATTAGGTAATGAACTTCCTGGAATTAAATCAATAGCATGTTCAATACCTCTGATTTGTGGTAATCCTGGTGCAATATCATCCATAAATACATCTTCAAATTTCTTCAAGAGTTTCTTCAAGTCGGCATTTTCAACCGTATCTCCCACAAGACTCTTCTTATCCTTGAACATTAATGCATATATTGGACTCCCCTTCTTCAACTCTTCTTCTATCTCCGATGCATTAAGCAAGAGGGCCTCAGACTTTTCCTTGTGGTTCTTGGCATTTTGGATCTTTATTTCTTCACCTCACTAGGTGACAATGGTATTAACCGGACCTTTTTGTCATCCTTTTGAAAAGAATAGACATTCTTTTCTCCATCATGTTGTGCTTTCCTATCAAATTGCCATGGCTGACCCAATAAAATATGACAAACATCCATAGGTAGGATGTCACACCATATCTCATGTTCTTACTTACCAACCCGAAAACTAACAAGATCTTGTTTCATTACGATTAGCTATTTGTCTTTGTTCAACCATTGGAGAGCATATGGTTTAGGATGGTTGTGGGTAGGAAACTTCAATTTTCCACCATTTTCACGGAGGCCGCATTGGTATAACTTCCTCCATCAATAATCATATTACAAAACCTTGTCATTTACCTTGCATCGAGTGTAAAATAATTGCTCTCTTTGTGTCTCCTCCTATTCTTCAAGTTGAACATTCAATACACGCCGGAGTACTAAACTTTTACCCTCTTTCGCAAGATCAACATCTTTCTCTAGGACCTCCTTGCCTTCGGGTTCCTCAATAACAAAGGAATCCCCACAATCTTGATACTCTTCCCTTTCATGCCTTGGGTTGTTTTGTGCAAACTCCTCCCCGGACTCGGAATTATTAATCGTGCATGCCCCACGAATTTTCTTCTAAAGATTTGCATTTGTTCCGCAAAAAGGTCATTTATGATCCTATAAAGTTCTTCATTTATGTTAGCCATAGCGTCAAGGTGTGGGATGGGAAAGCCTTTCTCTAATACCAAACTGATGTATATAAGGAGGGTATTGTATGATTAGGTTCGTCGGAGTTGGTTTGGGGCTATACGGACACAAATATGGGAGTCAAATGGAGGTTGGTGGAATAGGACGATTATCGGATAGTTTAGGTTTGTGAAAGGTGTACGGGTTCCCTTAGGTAATTTGGGGCTAAGGCATTTAGAGAGGATACACTAGACACATTTTAGGTTATATTGGTGGTTGCTATTTGGTGATTGGATGGTGGTAAGGTGGCAAAAATTGGTTGGGACAGTAAGGTACGAAGGTTGAACCCGATGAGGATGGTGGAGTAGTTGGTTGGGTTTTCGGGTGTTTTTGGGAGGAGTTGGTTAATGACCTTTTTGGTATAGGTTGGGGAACTGTTGTAGTGTATTGGGGAGAAAGGGATTAGGTAGTTTGGAAAATGATTGGGCACGAAATTGATAGACAAGTTCGGGTACGAGTAAGGTGATGTAGGCCGAGATGACCTTTTAACGTGTTTGTGACAAAGAAATCGGATAGAACCTTGGCTTGGGTATAGTTAGATCACAAAAGTTCTAACAAGACTTACACCTAGGGTTTGGACCACAAAAGGACCAAGGGTTCAACCACAAAAGGACCAAGGTTTGGACCACAAAAGGACCAACTATGATAACAACACAAAAGTTGAATAACATAGCATGTTTGAGAAAACTCAAATATATTTCATAAAATTTCAATGTCTCCCTTCATCAACTACATCCCCTATTTATACTAGTTCTAAACCTTCTCGAAGAGGTAATAAGATAGACATAAAAATATATCTAGGCCGAATAGGAAAGAGGGAGAGGTTCAACTGATTTGGGAGAAGGGAAAATACTCAACCCTTCATGTTCTCTAGGCCACCCTTTTGTGTCATCCATGTAGCTAATTGCATGAACTAGCTAATTTATAAACCTCAATAAGTTTCTCCTTCTAGATGGTTCTCAGCTTTGTTATCTTATCTTATTACATGGCGTAGTAATTAAGCTATAAGGAGATCTAGTATAAGCTAGGAATTAAAACAAGCTAAAAGGTGGTCTCGGCCAAGACCTACATAAAAGCCGGAAAAAAATGTTTCCTTCTTGGATTTTCAATTCTTGTCTTCAACTCCACTCCACATTAAGCATGTCACCATAGGACAGTTGGCAATCTTTGGCACTCCTAGCAAATCACCTCGTGACTGTTGGAAACTTAAGTTTATGACCTTCTTTTAATCATGGTTAAGTAAAGTTAGAAGGAAGGAGTATTTTTTCTAAAATTAGGGAAGCAATCACAACAACTCCACTTTTTTACGTTTGCTTGGATGCGAATAGGGTTGAGCTAGACTATAGCAACTTCATATTTTTTTGAAGGATATCTATTTCCTAGAAGAGTATTAACAAGGTGTTGGAAGGTTTATAGGTCATTAGGATTGAAGGAAACACTCCCCGACGAAGTTAGTACATTCCGCTAAGCATTTTGCATTGCAAAATCCCATCCGGTTTGCAGATTTTGGGTGTATCCTGGCTGGCCTTTTTAGTACAAGCTCTGCCATCATATGCGGTGGCACAACTTATTCTACATCGCATAACCCACCGCATATGGGAGGTGGTGGAAACCCCTATATAAAGCTTTTAGCGGTGGAGACTTTCTAATATTTTATATTCACTCTTCTTAGCCCCAAATCATTCCCAAACACTCTCCCTATGGTTTTCCATCTTTCAAAGGCGTGTGCACAAGATCTCAAGGTGATTTGAGAAAGATTCAACTCCTACAAGTTGATGCAATCTTGAAGAATATCTTTCTTAGTATGATGTTGTTGTTGTGTGTTGTCTCAAGCTCAAAGGAAGTTGTGGTTGGATTTTTCCAGATTCTTTAAGGTACGTTTAACCACTTTATTGCTATGTTCAAGTTAGTTTGTGTGTTTATTTAGTTGGAGATGTGAAAATATGCAAGAAAGAGGCAAGAAGGTAGCCTAGTGAAGTGTCGTTATATTGTTGAGTTGTTTGAAGTATATCTATATCTTCCTATGGCTAGAAATTTCTATAAATATCTTGAGTGTATGTTTATATGGTTGTTATCATGGTCTTCCATGTGTTGGATTTGTTCATAGAAGTTAGAGTTGAATGAAGGAGGAAGAGAACTAAGTTTAATCCTAAATCAAACTTGTCGACTATCATAATGGCTACTAGGTATGATAATAATGATTTTGCACTTGTTTTGGTATATATTGAAGTGTGTTGCAGGCCGGTTACATCACTTCGTTGAGATAATATACGCTAAGGTATGTGAAGGCTATCCTTTTCTTTGTTTTGGAATGATTCCCTTAACGAGTTAGTTTCGATTTAATCATACAAAGACGTGCGAGTCATAGAGATCGCTTTCAGGTTACCATGACCCTATTCTAATAATTATCTCTTGTCCAAAATGAGTTATTGCTAGTCGTGTTTAGCCTTATAGTCTAGATTCTAGAAAGAGTAGTAGTTGAATGTAACCAAAGATGCACTTGCCTTTGAGGATATTCAAATATATACACTTGACTTCAGGGCTATCTACTCATGTTTAGGTTCCTTATACGAGGCTGAGTAGTGGATATTATGTTGTGTAGTTAGCAGACGACAGGGGCAGGTATATATAGCCAGTTTGCCCTCATTAGCTTTTCAATTTATATTCATATTGCTTTATACTTTAGTAGTTCAGTTTCAGTCACCTTACATACTCAATATATTATATCGTACAGAAAGCCCTTTGCCTGGGGACTATGTGTTCATTCCTGCATGTTTAGACATGTTGCAGGAAGGATCGCATCAGTAGGATCCATCGAGTATCATCTTTTGTAGTAAGCTCTAAATGGAGTTGCTAGGTCTTGTTTTTGTCTATTTACAGATCATGGGTAGGCTGGGGCCCTGTCCCTGTCATGATACAGTTGTAACTCATTAGAGACTTGTAGACGTGTTTTGCATATATAATAATGTCAGTATAGTAGCCTAGTCAGCCCTTGTATATGGTTTGTCTTGGATTTTACTGCTTGCATGGACTAGGGTAAGACTCGTCGGCCATTCATGCATGTATATATATGTGTGGAGATAGTCCCATTTCAGTTGAGTCAATCGTTATTTACAGATACTTCACTATATGACCTTGCCAGTATAACTGGATGTTACGTTTACAGTATGGAATCAGTGGCCTATGGATCTAACTTTCTCGATTTCACTTAGGCAATGCCAACCTTTTTACATCCTATGGAAATCGTTAACTTACTTATTCTAATGGGCTCAATGTCAAGGCCTACTTGTTCTCCTAGTTTTTTCTAATTCATTCTTTCTTACCTTTCCTTCTATCAATCTAGGACTTTGGAGTACTACCATGTCTTGGCTTATGACTCCCATCGCACCTCTCACATAATTTGATCATTCATTTCTTTGGAGTCTAAGAGCCACTAACCTACTCTTCTTAAGTGATATTCTACACCCCAATTATGACCGTATACGAGTGGCCAATACGTTTCACCTTATCAATAGTCTAGGGTCCGTTAAACGATCACTTTCTCTATATCATTCAACTTAAATAGCCATGTATTACTTAGCTTAACTTGTTTCAGTACACGGTCGCTATCACACTATGCTTTGTTACTCTTTAACTACTATAAAATGCTTATCGTAAATCTCTCCCTTATTAAACATTCTATAACACTCCTTAAAATAACTCGGCTCCTTAGCGTACTACAAGTACCATTCATCTTACTTTACACATTATAACCAACCATTAGTTTCATGAAACTAAACATCCCATTAACCTTATGCATCACCCTTTTGTTCATTTATGACTTTTAAAAGCTACTAATGTCATTCCCTTAAATAACACTTCTCGCAATTGTGATCATATGTACCTTATCATATAGGCTATCAATCTCATCTTAAGTCATCCTATGTGAATTTCTATATCCCAATTTTCATTCTCATAGAAACTATTGGCATCCCGACTATTCCTATAACACCTTTAGCTACATCTTATACCATCAAAAGTTTACCTGGGGCAGACTCTAATCCGTACCGATTAACTTGGTAGCTCGTCATTAATGCTAGAACATTTAATCGACTATCTCCTTATAGACGTATAATATGTTCTTCTTAGATAACCTCGTGGAATTCCAATAACCTCGTTTTGTTCTCACCACCATTTCTTAGAGTTACTAATACCATTCGTCTTAATCGGATATACCGCCTCTCAACGCTAATTTGTGAGCTTGTCTCTAATGGTTAGAACGTCATATAGGATTACTAATTCATACGTGTTTAGTCATATAGCTTAGTTTTAATAAGACCCTAGAGCCCACGATTTATGATTATTGCTCCCTTGTAATTTGTGAACTTAGTAAAAAGAAGGAAAATCTCACTAAGGTAGAAGGTATATGACACCTCACAGTATTTTGTCACCCAATAAAACTATTCCGGTAAGGGATGCGAAAAATATTGATATAATGTAGTTTGCCGATAACATCTCCCCACAACCTTATTTATCTTAACTAGGGTGTCTTGATCCCACGGTTGTAAGTCATAGGTTACCAATATAGTCATCCTTAATCAGGATCCTAACTTGTCATCGAGCACTCGAAATGACTACTATGGTTCATCTTAGGTAGCAGCTACATTTCTAAGAAGTCTTATAATTGTTGCTTAAATATTTTCACCTGAATTAGGAACTATGACTTATCAACAATCCTACACTCTAAGGCTACTGATATGGACACTTTACATGATGTTCTATAACACCACTATCACATTCTGAGAGCTCAAACCTACAAACTCAATCATCGAGTGGGGTCTTCACGCCTAAGAACACATTACCACCTTTATTTAATCTATCAGACACTTAGCATAATATTGATATGACACCCTTGCTTCGGATTCCCTAGCTTACACAATGACATAATATACTCACGTCATGTCGTAATGGAGGATAAAGGGATATCTTTACCTATGTTCCATATATCATTTACCGACACCTAAGTAGTTCTTAGTATCATTTAGCTTAAACATATTTTGTGAGCCTGTTTGACCCTACTTTATAGGGGGGAAATTTAAAATAAATCTATAGCAATGAGGTATTTGCGTTGGGACATCTAACATATAATGTACATACTCTCATGACTCTAGTCCTTATAATAGGTAACAGTTGAGGCATCTATGTATTAACAAATTCATTCACTACACACGTAACTTATGGGAAAATCTAATTGTATGAAGTCTCACACATCCTTATGAAGGCTTTCAGGGAGTACATGACACCATACGGTGGAATACCTATATCTAATTAGGTGGATTGTAGCATCTGAGTCCTTAGGACTTATATGTAGTATGGACAAAGAATGAAACTTCGCATTGGGGAATTACTAGGAGTACGCCTACTATAATGTGATTCTACTAAAACACCCTCAAAAGTTACCCTCAAGCCTTAAGAACCATCATACTTTGATGGGGTTACGGTTTTCTCCCTCACGGTGATCTTCCTTAGAAGAAATCTAAACCCTTGTAATGGCAATTGAAACCTACGACATGATTCTTTTTTATTACCCTCTTACAATCCCTAAACGGTTATCTGAATGCCAATATGTATGATGTCTTATCACTATACTATTGTCTTCGGGTGGATGGAAATATTCCAAATGTGGGAATAAAATCGTAGTATTTTGTTTCTAGGAGCTTGGATAAGATAGGGGGAGCTAATAGGGCCTTACTTCGCTAATCGCAAGGTAATTACATATGCTTCTTTATTTATAGTCTAGATTGTTCTTTCCCTATACCCAATATCCTAGCATGTATATTTCCAGATCCCTATGAAGGTCACATGTTCATAATTGCTCGATTGATTTATCAAAAGTTATTGTTATACACGCTACTTCTCGGTCGACTAGGTCTATTAACACCTTCAAGTTATGGAGACTAAGCAATGGACCCATATCCTCATAATCATCCTTCTATCACTTATCCATGTATTTCTTTAACTATGTGTTTCGTTAAACTCATAATGCCTATGATTCCTTCGAACAATGAATGTTTTTCCTCCAGTGAGCTAACTGCCCTCCTATGACCTACCCATATCAACAACTCTTCTTTCTATACGGCAAACTTATCTCTTGAGCCCCTTACTTTAATCATTTTCTATTCACTCCCTCTTATTTATTTATTTATTATTACATAGCCATGGACTTTATGGCATGGGTCCATTATACTCCCAACCTTTAGTTGTTGCTCAATCTACATTTCCAATCAGTTGCTAACACTGCTCTACTCATTCTGCCCCAGAACCTTAAACTAGATATCATACTTTCCTTATTTATCCCTTGTTATCTCAAGATATGGTTCATACTAAAGTGAGCGACTCTAAGATATACGGCGGGTTACAATGCCCAATTCCAAACCTCCTGGAGTACTAAAAAGGTCTTAATAACGTAACACCAACCCGGGGTGCGCCCTATTTCCATACACATCTCATATGGTAGGCTTATCAATATACCTACAATAATCTTTAGTAATGTTATCATAGAGTAATAGTTTACTAATCCTGATAAGGGCTTCACTTTTGCTAGACTCAGAAGGCTTCACCACGTTTTATAGCTAGGTTTCGCTCGACACCATATGGGTCATAAATTTAGGAGAAGGTATCGTTAGAAACACTTTGTTCCTAAACATAACATCGTAACGCTCATATATTCCATATGGATTTTATGTCACTCTACCATTACCTTTTTCCAAATGCCTTAGACTCATCTGCATTATAATCTTTCTTCGTTCGACTTATAAATGTCACCCCTAGATTCCCTCACAACCTTTTTATCAAGAAAAATAAACTAACATCTACACCTTAGGGCTCTAACATATTACTTACATCTCAGGGGTTCATATGATCTGATAAGAACCTCGCATACGCTCATCGCACGAATGAATTAATATCGAGTTCTTATGACTCAGCTCTATTGCATGATATATGACATAAAAGAAGAGTAATCATCCTTAAATACCCAGGAGCTTCCTATTTATATGTGTGGTGCATAACTCCTCAGTGACCCTAGATACTCCTTATTCCTATCTTTTATTCCATTGTTGAGACGGTATTTTAGACACTTTCTATTCCTATTTATAGTTGGCTCTTGTACTGACCTGACCAGATCATTTGGGGATGTAATAAGTAGATATTTAGTATTTCTATAACTTCCTTTGTTTATATAGTCAGACAGTTTAATTACTTATTCCTTCTATTTCTGCTTAAATTATTATTATGTTTGTTTGGGTTGAAAAGTGGTTCGCCTACTGGTGGAAAAAGTGTAGGTGCCATCGCGCTGCCCGAAAGGGGTCGTGACACTATTATAGTACAGTATGAACACCACCGAACTAATATCGGTTGGGCAGTTATATTTATATATAAACACCTAGGATAATACTGGAGGGCAATATCATATGTAAACACCCGGGCTATAACTGGAAGGCAGATTATATAGTAAAGCATATGTATAAAAGTCTCAGAACAGTTTCAGAGTTTCATTGTTTGTCCTAAGGGGCATGCAAGTTGTCAGGTTACGTCTTATGCCCTATTTACAGATTATACTTTCATATTGTTATTCATGTTTTACGTACCATTATATTTCATTCGTACTGATGTCCTTTTTGCTGGGGGCGCTGCATTTCATGATGTAGGTTCATGTAGGGGCACAGATAGGTCTCCCCAGTATGAGCTTGTGAGTTCAGCGGTTGATTGGTAAGCTTCACTTATTTCAAAGCTATCGAGTCAGAGGTCATGAGCTGAGTTTTGATATATATACAGTTGATGGGTAGGTCGAGGCCCTATCCCGACCATATGACAGTTCTATTATTCATATAGGCTCGTAGACTTGTTATGTAAGTCTAGGTGTCTTGTATGGCCTTGTCGGCCTGGATATATATTAGTTAATCTATACGATGACCTTGTCGGTCTTGTGTATATATGTATATAGATGTTTTGGGTTATTTACCCCTCATTATTAAGATGTCCAAACGACGTCCTCTGTTTCCAGCTCGTGGCCTTGTCAGCCCTATTTGTATGTTGGGTCTACCTTCATACTTATTCATGATTGTTGCGGCCTTGTCGGCACATTTCCTTATGTTTATATATGGCATTCCGTTGTTGTACGCTCGGACCAGTGAAGTATCGGGTGCCGGTCACATCCTCTAGTTTGTGGTGTGATAGTATTGGAGCAGGGTGGTTAAGATAGAGGCTCGCATCTGGTGTCTTGTGTGATAAGAAGGGGCCACTAAGACTTGAAGGTAAGTTCTACAGAGTAGTGATGAGATCGACTATGTTGTATGGGGCGGAGTGTTGGCCAGTCAAGAACTCTCATGTTCAGAAGATGAAAATTGTAGAAATGAGGATGTTGAGATGGATGTGGGGGCTGACTAGGAAAGATATAGTCAGAAATGAAGAGAGTCGGGAAAATATAGGGGTGGCCTCTATGGCGGACAAGATGCGAGAGGTGAGACTGAGATGAACATACATGTCCAGAGGGGAGGCAAAGATGCATCGGTGAGGAGGTGTGAGAGGCTGGAGATGGAGGGTTGGAAGAAAGGTAGAGGAAGGCCGAAGCAGTATTGGGGAGGAGTGATCATGCAGGATATGACTAGTCTTTAGCTTACTGAAAACATAACCCTTGATAGGAAGGTGTGGAGGTCGAGGATTAGGGTAGAAGGCTAGTAGTAGGATTAGTAGTACCTTCCTTTCTGTCTGGCCCAGCAATATTTCTAGGGGTGTGCAAAACCGGCTTAACCATTAAATCAAACAGAAAAAATGCTACTGGTTTATCGGTATTGGGTTATTGGGTTAACGATTTTAAAACGGTTTTGTAAATATTTTTATTGGACTATCGGTTCGATTTTCAATTTTAAGATTTTAGTTAATGGTTAAACCGATAACCCAATAAGATAATAGTACTAAATTACCTTTTATTCCTAATTATATAATAATGGTTGTAGATTTTAAATACAAATTCTATTTTCTAAATTCTTACGACGGGTTCTCTCTATATAACCATTTTTGCACTTGACAGTCACTTTTCTATGACTTCTTTGGAGCTTTTGAATCATTTAACTTATTTAGCATTTCTGCCCTCTCCTCTAGACTGCTTGGAAAACAAGATTCAAGAAATTCTTAAAACATTGCTATGGTGCTACTATTTTCTTTTGCATTAATGAATTTGCTAGCTTGAGCAATATATCTATCATTCTCTAGTGCTCTCACAATTTAGTGAAAATAGGAGAAAGGGAAAAAAATTAGAGGAGTATTTTCTTATCGGTTAAAACGAAAACCGAATCATTAAGAACCATAAATTTATTAACCGAAAACCGACAACAAATATCTTATTGGTTTGGTTATCGGTTTAGCATGTTTATAAATCGATAACCGATAAACCGCATCGATAATTTATAAAATCGAACCGAACCGACCGATAAACACCCCTAATTATTAGCGAATATTCTCCGAATATTCCCTGTATATTTTGTAATTATGATAGATGTATATTTAAGGTAACTTAGGATTCTAATTATATTAGGAATCAACCTTTGTAGGGTAAGTTAGGATTCGTACCATATTAGGAATCAACCTTTGTACAGCTATATATATTGTGAATAATGAAAGGAATTCGGAAGGGAAATTATTCCATCTTTCATGGTATCAAAGCCTAAAACCTAAATCCCTTCTCTTCATTCTCGGCCGAAATCAGCATTTTTTTTTCTGATTTCACAGAAAAAAAATCTGATTTCTTCCTCCCTTTCTCGGCCAAACCAGAAAATTCCCTTCCCTCGGTAGGCGGCAACCATGTCTTCCCCTATAAATTCTGGTTCATCCAATGGCACACTTGACAACCCCTCTCAACTTTCTTCTTTTCATCCGGCATTCGCCGTTAACAACATCAAGAATTTTATCCCTATAATTCTTGACCAAAAAGACTGTCAATATTCCATGTGGATGGAACTATTCTACATTCATGCATGTGCATACAACGTGCTCGATCATATTGACGAATCTATTCCTCGTCCCACCGATGTTACAGACTCAATCTGGCGGCGTTTTGACACCATCTTCAAACAATGGATCTACGGCACCATCTCCAAAGACCTGTTGTGCACTATCATGAAAACAAGTGCTACGGCACGTGAACTTTGGGTCCGGCTAGAAGAAATCTTTCAGGACAATAAAAATACTTGGGCCGTATATTTGGAAGAGCAATTCAATAATACCCGGCTCGAAAATTTTAACAACATGTCCGAATATTGTAAGCAACTGAAACTCATAACCGATCAACTATCCAACGTCGGGACTTCTGTTTCAGAAACCAAGATGGTGCTTCAACTTGTTGTGGGTTGACCAAAATGTGAATATGACACACTCGCAATAATGATTCAACAAGACGACCCTCTCCCAAGTTTCAACAAGGCACGTTCACAACTATTGTTGGAAGAAAATAGACGTGCTAAACAAGAGGAACATAATCAAAATGCGTTAGCCATTGACGGGATGGCAACACCTGCGGCCAGCAACAACCAGCCATCACAGTATGTCCAGCAGCAGCAGTAGGCCAGTGGCGGAGGTCGTGGCGGCAGAGGTCGCAACAACAAAGGCAAGGGCCGCGGAAAAGGCCAACGCAACCAGTGGCACGGGACAGAGAGTAACAACAAGAAGAGCACACTCGCAACAAGCAGAACAACACCGCGAGAGCAAAGCGGTGGTCCAACTAGCGACCTTGGTCGATCGGCCTCTTAGGCCCCGCCCGGCCACCAGCAGCCCACCGGCCAGCGAGCGAAGACCACCACTGGTTGCGGTCCCAAAGAAGAAGAACTACACAGCGAAGCAGCCAGCCGGCGGCCTGGCACGGCCTGGCCCCGTCTGATTTGGGCCAGGCGTACACCATCGTGAACCTTCAATAGCCCGACGACAATTGGTACATGGACACCGGAGCCACATCTCACCTCACCCGGTCGTCAGGTAACCTATCTCAACTATATCGGTTAAAGTGTCCTCAAGTTATTACTATCGTCAATGGTCATCGCATTCCAATTGAAGGTTCCGGTAACACACACACCAAACATCCACACCCACTTTTCTCCCTAAATCACGTCCTATACACACCTAACATCATTAAAAACTTAATCTTCGTTAGAAAATTCACTAGCGATAATTCTGTATCTGTCGAATTTGACCCGTTTGGTTTTTCTGTGAAGGAACTCAATACGGGGAAAATTCTTACACGCTGCAATAGTGTGGGAGATCTCTACCCATTCACTCAATCGTCCGATGTCAGACCACAAGCACCTCTATCCCTTGCGGCAATCTCTCCCTCAACTTGGCACAACAGACTCGGACACCCCGGAGACCCAGTTTTTACTCTTCTTAGGACTTCTAAGCGTATTCAATGTAATAATTGAAAAATTGCCCAACACTGTTTTTCTTGTCCACTAGGCAAACATACTCGTCTTCCCTTTATGTCATCAAACAGTGTTACTTTCTCCCTTTGATATTGTTCATGCTGATTTGTGGACATCTCCGATTGTTAGCTCTTTGGGTCATAAATTCTATCTAGTATTCTTGGATGATTTTTCACACTTTGTCTGGTTTACCCACTAAAATTCAAATCTGAAGTTTTTGCAAAATTCCTCGAGTTTCAAAAATTCATTAAAACACAATTTGAAAAATCTATCAAATCCTTCCAGTGTGATAATGGGCGAGAATTTCATAACTCAGCATTTCACAATTTCTATTCTAAACAAGGCATGGTTTTCCGTTTTTCTTGTCCCTAACTTCTTCCAAAAATGGTAAGTCTGAACGAATTATGCGTACCATCAATAACATGGTTCGCACACTCCTGTTTCATGCCTGCCTACCACCGCCTTTCTGGGTCTATGCTGTCAAAATGGTAGAATCCCTTCTTAATATTTTACCAACTAGCACACTCCAAAACAAGACCCCTACCGAAATCTTATACCGTAGGCTACCATCATATGATCACCTACGTATTTTTGGATGCCTATGCTACCCCAACATAGCCTCCACTGCACCTCACAAACTTGCCCCTCGCACTCTGCCATGTGTCTTCCTTAGTCTTTCTCCTAATCATCGGGGCTACTTGTGCTATGACATTGCTACTCGCAAAATCATCATCTCCCGTCACGTCACCTTTGACGAGACAACCTTTCTTTTTTCCGATCTCCAGAAATTTCAGCCAATCGATTACTTCTTTCTCGATGAACCGAGTCTGTCCCCGGTCATCCAAAATCTGTACCAATAGCAGTCCACCGTCCCGACAAAGATCGTCATCACCAAGATCGCCTACCCACCGCTCTCGGCCACCAACACCACCGCGCCTTCGGCGGTCTTTGTCGGCCCTCCCTCCAGCAGCAATGCTGCCACCCAGCCCATCTCCATGCTCTCGGTCTAATACCCATACACCACCCATACTGCCTCTAGCCGAGTCTCCAGCACCACTGTTTCCCCTCAACCCAGCAACAAGTCCCGACCCACCACCACTGCCATCTCATCGCATGGATACTCGTGCACAAAACGGGATCTTCAAACCAAAGGTTCACTTCAATCTCTCCACACAAACCTTATCACCCATTCCAAAAAATCCAAAACTAGCAAAACTGGACCCAAATTGGAATGCGGCCATGTGCGAGGAATTTAACGCTTTAACCAAACAGAACACTTAGGATTTGGTACCTAGACCAGTTGGTGTGAATGTTATCCGGTGTATGTGGCTATTTCGTCATAAGTTCAGAGACAATGGTGACTTAGAGAGGTATAAGGCAAGACTAGTTGCCAATGGCACTAATCAGTAGGAGGGTATTGATTGTGGTGAGACATTCAGTCCAGTTGTTAAACCGGTCACTATTCGGACTATTCTCAGTATTTCTATGGGCATGCATTGGCCGATTCATCAACTTGATGTCAAGAATGCATTTCTTCATGGGGATTTGAAAGAGACTGTGTACATGCATCAGCCTCCTGGTTTTGTTCATCCGGCAGCTCCGCAGTTTGTGTGTCGTCTCAGAAAGTCAATGTATGGATTGGAATAGGCACCCCGCGCTTGGTATGATCAGTTCGCCAGGTATCTTCTGCAGATTGGTTTTGTATGTAGCAGGTGTGATATATCGCTCTTCACTTTTCACCGAGGTAGCAGCACTACATATTTGCTATTATATGTCGATGACATTGCTCTTACTGCCTCATCTGACGGGTTGAAGAATGAAATCATTGCTCTACTCAAAACTGAATTTGCTATGACTGACTTGGGCAAGCTAAGTTATTTTTTGGGTATATCAGTGACAAGATCTGCAGCCACTATATTCCTGTGTCAGCGTAAGTATGCAGAAGAGATAGTGTACAGGGTCAAGATGGCAAATTGTAAAATTATGCCAACTCCGGTGGACTCAAAATCCAAGCTTAGTGCCAATGACAGTATCCCACTTTATATCGGAGTCTAGCAGGTGCTCTTCAGTATCTTACATTCACTAGGCCTGATATTGCATATGTCGTTCAACAGGTGTGTCTGTTCATGCATGACCCCCGAGAGTCCCATTTTTCCGTCCTCAAACGTATTATCAGATACGTTAAGGGCATATTAGACTTCGGATTACATCTATACCCCTCTGCCCCAACCAAGCTACTTGCCTACACAGATGCAGATTGGGCAGGATGCCCCGACACACGTCGCTTCACCTCAGGGTACTGTGTATTTCTTGGGGATAATCTTATCTCATGGTTCGCCAAGCGGCAGGCAACACTTTCTCGTTCGAGTGCTTTGAAGCGCGAATATCGCGGTGTTGCTAACGTAGTTGCTGAGATCTGTGGCTCCGAAATCTTCTTTTGGAACTTCAGTGTCCACACCGCAAGGCGTCTATAGTCTATTGTGACAACATATCTGCCATCTATATGTCTCATAATCCGGTCCAACATTAGCGGACTAAACATATTGAGATGGATATCCACTTTGTGCGAGAGAAGGTTGCCCGTGGTCAGGTCAAAATATTACATGTGCATTCCTCTTATCAGTATGCAGACATCTTCACAAAGGGACTACAGCGACAACTCTTCACCGACTTCTGATCCAGCCTTAGCATTCGGCCTCCTCCCGCTCCGTCTGAGGGGGAGTATTAGCGAATATTCTCCAAATATTCCCTGTATATTTTGTAATTATGATAGATGTATATTTATGGTAACTTAGGATTCTAATTATATTAGGAATCAACCTTTGTAAGGTAAGTTAGGATTCGCACCATATTAGGAATCAACCTTTGTACAACTATATATATTGTGAATAATGAAAGGAATTCGGAAGGGAAATTATTCCATCTTTCACTAATTATTTCCGTCATTTTCTTGTATTTTATTTTACCATTCGCATCTCTTGATCATAGTTTTCTATTGCTACTTGTTGTCCTTTTTGCTTTAGTTTTCTTGATATTCTGATGTTGCTTTTGTGTTACCTAAGCCAAGGGTCTATCGGAAACAACCTCTTTACCTACCAAGGTAGAGATAAGGTCTGCGTACACTCTATCCTCCCTAGATCCCATCTTATGGGATTACACTGAGTATATTGTTATTGTTGTTGTCGTGTATCTAGTATATCTATTAAAATTTCGGATAAACATTCATACTCCTTTTGTTCAATATTATGCAATACACTTTCTTTTTTAGTTTTTCCTAAAAAGAATAAATTTTCTATTTAAAATAATTTAATTTTAAACTTTTATTTATTTTTAATTAAATAAAAAAATTATAATCACACAAATATTTATGAATTCTTCTAGATTATAGATTTCAAAAGTCTTTCTTTCGCCTTACACTTTGTGCTGTTAAAGTAATGTAATATAAATTGAAACAGAGATACTAATGATATAAAGTTATAAGGAGAGGGGGGAGGGAAGTCAGACTATCTTGACTTTAGCTTTATTCATTTGCAGCAAGCCTCATGAAGAAAACTAAGAAAGGGACCAAGGGATATTGGTAAATTTAAAGATGTTCCCTTCCTCTTCTCTCTTTTTCTCTTATTCTCAATGGAAACGTTAATGCAACATCTGAAAAGATGCCTTTTGGTGGTCCAAATAAGCTTCAGTTCAGGACAATAATGTTGGATCACACCCAAGCTTTTAAGTTCAAAGAGCTGTTCTTATATTGACAGCTAAGGAGATTTCCATATTGTTCGTGATAGGAACATGTAGACCCGGCCCTCACCCAAACACCCTACCAAACTCTTCAAAATTATTAAATATTCATCATGCATGTGTCTTTTTCAAAATAAATAAGAAATAAAGAAGATGGTGGGATATGTACTCTTCATTCACTTGCATATTCCACTGGTTTTCTTGCATCCACGTTCTTTTCTTCTGTTTTAATTTCCAAAAATATCTATGACCAAACAATAAATTCGGTCTGCTGCTGCTGCTTTATATATGTAAAAGAGTCACATGCGATGAAAGCCAAAAAAAGCCAAAGACCAGAAATGTCCCAAAACCCTAATATCCCTTTTTTCCTGAACTCTAACATATTTATCTTTCTCCGCCAGCTTCTAGCTTCGTTGCAGACAAAAGTTCCTACTGACTAGCTTCAGTTCGAAGCTATGTTGATTGAAGTGCAGTACTTTACAAAGTTTATTAATGACTTAATAAAGCCTTTTTTGTGTAAATCTACAACTTCTAATTAATTTTTTCCTACTCCCTAATTCGGTCCAAAATAAATGAATTTTTAGCATTTTTTCTTTGGAAAAGAAATGAACTTTTCAAAGCACAAAGAAGTATGTTAAAGAGAAATATCCCTCAACTTCATGTAAGGCTTGGACAATCATTCTCCCTTTGAGCTGACTTTTGAGATGTGAGTTAGGTCAATGTCTAATTAGATATAATATCAGAGTCAGACACATTCGATGTGGGCCTCCGGATGAAGGGGTGAAATGCGTCCTGGACCAATTGAAAGGGGTGGAAATATCTGGGTCCATGAATGTGCACGCTCCAGACCGGACAACATGAATGTGCATGCTCCAGAATAGTGAAACCCCAAATAAAGGACAATCCTCCTAATTTTGAACTAACTTTTAGGGTGTGAGTGAGGTCCAATATTTAATTTGACAAAGTATCAATTATTATTTTTTTAACGTTACCCTTCTCTCAAATGGGTTTTTAAAATCTCAACATTGATTATCTATGACTTTAAGAAAATTGTGAACGGAATGGATTATTACTTAAAGGAGAAGATTGGGAATCGGCACATTGATAATCGCATTCACTCCTATATCGCAAAAGACTTTTATCATAGTACTAGATTATAAGTCTGTATAGAGTGAAAATTTACAACTCACTTTGTTTAGTTTTACTTGTCCGCAATGAACCTTGCATTTTTTTTAAAATAATACATGAAGGGTATATTTTTGTCATAATAAATATATTATGGGTGTACAATCTCAATTTGAAAAAATATTTGGGGTATGAGTAGTTATTAATATTAATAATAAAATAGATAAAAATAATTTTTTATTTGATATACTAAAATGGATTAATAAAAATAAAAATTCATTTTTATATAGTGGAATAATGAACTGAGAGAGTAATAAATAAATGGATATATGAAATTAGATTCCGGCAAATTGTAAAATTCATGGGAAAAGGAACAAAGTTCGACTACTCGCCTCCTTAACTAGTTAACCATTAAAATTCTATGTCGACTTAGCATTAACTATTTTATTCTTGCTAATTACCAAGTTTTACGTTATGTTGTTATTTCTTCCTTAAATTATTTGTCGTGTTTCTCTTTTATATATTTTTTTAAAAAATATTAATTAGGAGGGATTTCTATTATTTTACTCTCATTTATGTTTTAAGATATAATCTCTCCCCATTGAGGGTGTATTTGGTGTGGAGGAAAATATTTTTCAATTTTTCTATGTTTGATTGGTCAAAATATTCGGGAAAACTTTTATCTAGGAAAGTAAGTTCCTTAAAAATGAAGAAAATAACTTCTCTAATGTAAGTATAGGAAAAACAAGTTTCATATGTGACTTTTAAGTTCGTTGTCTCCTCCTCACCCCCAACGTCTCCTACCCCTGACCATCACACCCTGCCATAACTCATATATTTTGCTAGATTTATACATAAATGCTCTTTGGATAAAAAATTTCTTACGTACCAAATAATAGAAAATAAGTAAAAAACTCACTTATTTTTCAAGAAAAAATTTACTAAAAAATATTTTTTATGAAAAACTTTAGTTATGTGTCATCTCCATAACATTATCTCATAATTGATATATTTGTAGTCATAAAAAACAATTACTATATTGTAACTTTAAGATTAAACAGGTGACGATAGTAAAAAACTTTCTCTCTAAAAAATTCTCTCTGTACAATTAAGACTGATATTTCTACAACGGTCATTCCTCTTCGCTCTTGAAGCGTGTGAGCACCACACTCCATCTCTATGGGTACACCAGAGCTATCGGAATCGGCGCGTAAGGATGAAACAAATAATGATACCATCGCACCAAAAGCTCTCACACAAGAAATCTCTCAAAAATCCAACTATGTTGTGGAAACACAGACAACATCTAATCAAAACCCTAATCTTACTGATTTGGGATCCATCTGTTCGAGCTCGAGTTACCAATCACAATGGGGTATCGACTGTGCTTTTCAAATCTAAAGACTTCTATGGGGTGATGGCACATGATTGCATGTTCACTCTCGTAGGAAAATTTATCAAGACCCGACCTCAAATTCACAAGATAAGATCCATATTTGCTGAAAATATCAATGTCAAAGGTAATGTTAAAATTGGGGTGATTAACTGTCGCACTGTTTTTCTAGACTTTTTAATGAGGACGGTAAGAGTGTGTGGTATAGAAGATCAATTGACATAGATGGTCAAGTTATGTGGCTAGAAAAATGGTCCCTAAATTTTAAAGTTTACTAGAACTCTCATATTGTTCCAATTTTTGTCTTGCTACCGGAACTTCCTTTCCATTGCCACAAATTAAATTATGTTAACAAATTATAGCACCTTTTGATGCACCTTTTGATACGCCTTTAATCATGGACCTTGCAACTGAGCATAGAACAAGACCAAGCTTAGCTAAGATTAGGGTAGAGGTGAACCTTATGAAACCTAAGATTACCTCAATTTTTGTGGGATCAGAGGATGACTCCTCCCCCCTCGAAGGTTTCTACCAGAAATTGGATTATGAGAATGTGCCAAAGTATTGTAGAAATTGTAAAATTCTGGGTCATAGCTTGTGCAGTGCAGAAGAATATTACAGAAGAAGAATGAGGAGAAAGCCATTCCAGAGAAGGACAATCAGGACAAAGGTATAGTTAAGGCCAGTGGTTCCAAAAATGAGCAAGATCAAGAGACTGGGAAAGGGAATGAAAGTCAACAATGTGAAAATAATGATGGAAAGGAAAAGAAGAAAGGGAATAAAAAAGAAGAGATTACACAAAAAAAAGGGCAACATTGAAGAGGAGGTGGAGGTGACAAAGAACAATGAAAGGAGGTAGGTAATAATGGAAAGCAAAAGATGAAATCAAAAGGGAGTGTTCTTAAAGAAAAGCTGGACAAGATCAGCAAGAAAATGAAGAAGAAAATTCCCATGAAAAGAATCAAGGTTAAAATTAAGATGGGAGTAAACAAGGAAAAAAATCAGAGTGAAAACAAGTCCAAAGAAGTTGAAAAGGAAAATCAATGTGAACAACATATGGGGGAGGGGAGTATCAATAATAATCATCAGGTGATGAAAAGTAATACTGAAGGGACATAACAGAAAGATCAAGATAACAGAGAAATTGAAGGAAACAGTGAAAAGCAAGAGATAAATCAAGAGGAAATAAGGGACAATATCAAAGGGAACAACAATAATACAGAGGAGTCATCAAGCCTACCAACTGCTATCAAGACCTGATATATGTTGGATACTTTTAGCTCTCAAGAAATGATTGGAAACACAAATGATGAAGGCATTGAAATGGTGGAACTAGAAGGAATAGATAAAAAGGAACATAAAAATAAGGAAGAAGAGGAAAGTGAAGCCCAACAACATCTGAAGAACATATGTGAAAGACATGATATTTCTCCAGTAAGGAGAGGAAGAAGCAAACACAGGAAAAGTAACAGAGGTAACAAGAGGAAGTTAACTTCTACCATTAAATTCCCAGATAATGAGAGGAAGCAATAAGGAAGATGAAGTTCAATACAACACTGAAGACTCTGCAGACAAGGATCTTGAGGAGCTACATATTGAAGCAGATGGGTATAAGGATGATTGTAGGATCCAAAGAGAGGAAAACAACATCAAACTAGAGACTAATATCGAAGGCAACAAGAGCAACAAAAAGTAATCTGCCCCTATATCTAAAGGGAACAGAAACAAAAACAACAACTCTTAATTGTTCCAAATTGATCAGTGCCATTTTTTTGAATATAAGGGGGGGGGGGGGTAAGATAAAAAAAAAGCTATTCAGAAACTCAAAAGAATGACAAACAAATACAAGCTAGATATGATTGACATTACTGAACCTATGGTAAATAGGAATAATGTGGAGGGATATAAAAGATACTTGGCCTTCAAACATTGTATTACTAATAGTAATGGTCAAATATGATATTTTGGAGAAATTATTGCAATGTTACTACTATTACAGATATTGATCAACAAATCACCTTAAAAGTGTAGAAGGATCAGAACAGTCAAGAGTTATTTGTGACTGTTGTGTATGCTAAATGTACTCCTAGTGAAAGATTGAAAATGTGGAGCAGCCTAGAGGACTTAAATTCTATCATTATGTAGCCATGGTGCATAGGATGAGACTTCAATATTATCCTCCACCATGAAGAGAAATTAGGAGGTTTGCCTCATAGAAATGTTGAAAGTTATGACTTTGCAGAGTGTATGGATTTCTGTGGCATAATTGATATTGGTTGTACAGGATCCAAGTACACATGGTGCGATAATTGAACAACTAGTAGAAGAATATGAAAAAGGTTGGATATGGTGTTTATCAATGATGAGTGGACACAAAGATGCAACTCTAATATTGTGGAACACCTTCCCAGAGTGGGGTCTGATCACAGGCCTCTGCTCTTCAGATGTAATAACAGTGATAGGAATGGGAAATCTTACTTCAAGTTAATGGACTTCTAGACTACTCAACAGAACTTTATTGACATTATTGGGGAAAATTGGAGACAAGAGGTTGAAGGGAACACAATGTGGAGACTGCACCAAAAGCTCAAAAGATTGGGAGGTAGATTATCAAAATGGTCAAGAGAAGAAATTGGAAATGTTTATGTAGAAGCAGAGGCTCGGGAGGCTAGAATGCAAGTTCTAGAGGATATTGACATAAATACCAGATCTGAAAAAAGTAGAAAAGAGCTAAACAAATGTCATGCAGAGTACATTTATTGGCTAAACAAATAAGACAATATACTGAAGCAAAAATCTCATGTCACTTGGTTTGAAGAATGGGAAAGAAACACTAAATATTTTCATTCTGTAATAAGGGAAAGAAGAAGAAGGTTATGCTTAACAAGGATCATGAATAAAAAAGGAAGATAGATTTCTGGGGAAGAAAAAATTGCCAAAATTGCTGTGAAACACTTTGAAAAGCTTTTCAACCTCAAGAGCAAATTTGTGGATCCTAGGATTATGGATTGCATCCCCAGATGTATAAGTGACATTCATAATAGTTTCATGCTTAATTATCCTAATGAGAAAAAGATCAAGGATGTTGTTTTTAACATAAGTCTTGAAAGTGCCTCTGGGCCTGATGGCTACTCAGGAAAGTTTTATCAGTTCTAATGGGAGGTTATTAAAAAAGATGTGATAGAATTTGTACAATTTTTCTTTCATGGAGGAAAACTGACTAAATTATTTTCTCACATCTTACTTGTGCTTATTCCAAAGGTAGACAGTCTTAGCAATTTCTCTGAATTCAGGCCCATCAGCCTGTGCAATTTCTCCAGCAAAATCATCATCAAGATCATTTCCAAAAGGCTCAATTCTATGTTACCTATGATAATCTATGAAAATCAAAGTGGTTTTCTCAAAGGAAGGCTCATTACTGAAAATATTCAACTTGCCCAGGAAATTGTCTAAAATATTAAAGAAAGGAATAAAGGGGGCAATATGGTTATCAAATTGGACATTGCTAAATCATATGACAAAATGTCCTGATCCTTCATAGTTGTTGTTTAGAAGAAGTTTGGTTTTTCTGATGAAGTCACTGATATGATAATGAGTATTATCTACAATGTATGATACTCCATCATCATTAATGAAGGCAGATATGGATTCTTCACATCATCTCAAGGACTAATAATTGGTGTTGAAGTTCTTGCTAGACTTATTAATAACCTTAATAATAGTGAACATTTCTTACCCTTCTCTATGCCTAGTAATGGTCCTATTATTAACCATTTGTCCTATTCTAGTGGAAACACCAAATAAATCAATATGGTGATGAAGCAGATACATTGGTATGAGAGGAGTTTTGAGCAAAAGATGAGCAACAACAAATGTTTCTTCCTCACTGCACCTTGAACAGGCCGAACCAGAATCAATAAAATAAGAGAAGCAACTGGATTCTTAGACAAGCAATTTCCATTTGAGTAATTTGGGTGTCCTATCTATGTGGGAAGGAAAAGAGTGGAGTATTTTGGAAAGCTCTTGTCCATAGTTGTCAAAAGACTTAATGGATGGCGAAGTAACATGCTATTCTTTTGGAGGCAAGATGGTTCTGATAAAACATGTGCTTCAATGTCAGCCAATATATACTCTTACTTCATTTAGCCCTCCTAGAGACATTATTAAGCTCATGGAAAGACAATTTGCTAGGTTTTTCTGGGTTTCTCAAATATAAACACAAATATCATTGGAGTTCTCGGGAGAATCTATGTTTTCCTAAAGATGAAGGTGGTGTGGGGATTAGGAAGATGGCTGATATTTGTGAAATACTCAACATCAAAAAGTGGTAGAGATTTAGATGTCAAGACTCATTATGGTGAAAATTTACCAAAGTCAAGTACTGTATAAAAGTACATCCAGTGTCTAAAGTCTAGGTGTTTGGAAACTCTCATATTTGGGGTCCATTGACCAGAATAGAAAAGAAAGATGAAATCAACATGATTTGGATTATTGAAAATGGGGAGTGTAGTTTTTGGTGGGATAATAGGACTAGACTTGGGAACCTTGCTAAGTACCGTCCAGAAAAAACCGTCCTATAAGTTACAAGGTCATGGATGTCATTCAAAATCAAAGATGAGATATGGAAGAGCTATAGGAAATTCTCCCCAACTGAATTTGCCAGCACATTCAATCCATCAAAATAGGAGCTCATAATAGAAGAGATTATTTAATATGAAAGGATGCCAAAGATGGAACCTACTCCAACAAGAAAGCATGGAATTCTATCATAGCTCATAGATAAGTTGATATTGTTATCAACAAAGTTTGGCATAAAAGTTTACCTTTTAAAAATTCTTTTTCTCTTGGAGATTTTTTAAACATAAACTGCCTTTTGCTAACACCTCTGTGTGCAGGTTTGTGGATAACATGTCAACTAATTGATTTTGTTGTACAACTGCTCTAATTGATACAATCCAACATTTATTTATGGAAGGAGAAGTTGCACAAGCTCTATGAAAGCTTTCTGAACAACCTTTAGGCATAATATATTAGAGAAAACCTATCAAGGCTTTTCCACAAGATTGGTGGAAGACTAAAAAAAGAAGTGATGTCCATAAAATGATGATCCAAGTGCTTTCAATAATTATTTTTTGGGAGATGTCGAAGGCTAGAAACTCATGCAGATATGGAAATCAGACCAGGTTCTACATAATAAAAATAGAACACCAAATTTTATAGACTCTCAAGCTTTCTATGCATAAAAGCTTATGTATGTAAGGAGGGGTAAGTGAGGGTAATAGGGTCGGGTCTTGTTGTGTTCGGGTCGACCCAAAATTAGTACACAAAGTGGGGTTCTCGGATAGTGTGTTACTGCCGGGCAGTGGGGTATTTGGTGGATGTTTTGGGTAATTATATGGGGAATTGGGTCAAGGCGTATTATAGGGCTGTTACGAGTGTGTTGAGGGTCAGGATGATATTCGGGACATGGTGTTTTAGTTGTTGCGAGGCTGCGGAAATGGACCAAAATATTGAGGTCTCGGTAGGATTGGTTTTAGTGGACTGTTTGTGGTTGTCGGGTGGAGACGGTTGGATATGTGTAGGTACAGGTAGTGACTCTTGTAGTGAAGATGAGGGAAGTGTTTTGGGATGTGGTGGTGAAAGAAACGAAGTGGTTTGGATGAGGGATGAACACGGAATGTGAAGAGCAAGTCCGAGTACAAACCAAGTCACAATCGGTCGATATAAGGCTCTTGGATAGAGACACAATAGATTTATTGCTCTTGTCAACACCAAGTATATTGTGGTCAATTAGACAAGGATTATATTGAGGTTTGAGGTTTGCTAACTACAATGCTCATTACTAACCATGTGACGATGGCCGGAACCTTTAAAAGTGACAAGATAAACAATCCTCCCGGAGGACCAACTATGAATTACAACCATGGGTTGAAACACTTAGAAAAGTGAGTAAAAACTCAAGTTTTATATATCAACAACAACTGAATATTACAATGTTCTAAATGTCCTATTTATAGTAGCAAAAGGGATCATTCTAGAAGGAAAGTACAAGGGACACAAATACTCGGCCAAGATGGGAACGGGGGAGGGGAAGGGATCTTCGGCCGAGGGAATGAACACCGATCTCCCATGTGTTCTAGAACCTTTCTTCGTGGCTTCCACATATGAAGTAGTTAACTCTTAAATGAACTTCTTGGAGAGTTGAGATCCATCTCTCCTTGGCATGCACCTTTGGCCGATCGGTTGAGGGGATTGGCTCGACCAACTCCTCGACTTCTTCAAGTTCATTTTGACGTCCTTCAGTTAGGGAAGTTCATGCACGAATCATCCTCTTGAAGACCACACCTTCTAGATGATGCATTTGCCTTTGCTACCTTGTTCAATCCTCGGCCAAGTCACCATTTGGATGAAAACCCCTCCGGCCAGTCACCCTTCCTACATAGTGCATTGAATGTGTCATAAGGGAAGCTAGGGGTTATTACATGGCTTCAATGGTGTCCTAAGTAAACTAGTAATTAATTTAAGAAATTAAAGACAACAAATTAAAAGCATGGTCTCGGCCAAGACCAACACTTGAGGCCGAAAAAATTCAATACTCTAAGACAATTAAGTGTTGTCTCCCAAACCAGCCCAAATCCCATACATTTCTATGCCTTTAGCCATGAATTGATGGCTAGCCATTGGTATCTTCGGGGCTTCACTCATCGACTTGAATTTGAGAACCAAGTCCGGGACCCTTTTTGCATCAATCTCCCCTTCTTCGAAAGAATCTGTCCTTAAATTCTCGCAGTTCAAGTACGAGGACATCTCATTATCATACCATGTTGTATCTATGCCGTCACCCTGACGTTGCTCCTTTTCTTAGAATTTGGCCAACAACTTGAATGGGCCATCCCTCAAGTATTCCGTCCACTTGATCAATGAGCCATACGTCAAAGCACCAAGTTGTGTACCCTTCAATTTTTTACCATAGTGGTTTACGAGTTATCGCTTTCGCCTAAGGTCGGCATCAACCTAATACTCTTTTTTGAATGGTTCTTTCAAGATCGACATAGGGGTATCAACACAATCATGGTCTCGGATTACACGAGGGGAAATCAAAACATAACCTCAGGTACTATTTGAACCAAGTCAAGGACCCTTTTTGCATCAATCACTTTCCTAATCTAAAAATTAATCTCAATTGGATACAACTATGTGACATGGTGAAAATGCTATGACCTAGAGTAATCAGAAGTAGATTGAAATTTAACACTGATGAAAGCTATGTCAGGCAATCAGGGAAAGATGGTATTGGAGGAGTTGTGAGAAATGATTTAGGGGAATGTCTTGCTCTTGCAAAGTCATAGCCCATTCCAATTCTTTGTTCACCGATGTTGGGCTCCCAAATTATATTATTCACGCTCCAGTTAACAAGGTCTGGGCGTGCGGGGGAGTGTTAAGAGTCTCACATCGGATATGGAATGAGAACATGAACTCTTTATATGGACTTAGACACCTCACCCTACAAGCTGGCTTTTGGGGTTGAGTTAGACCCATGATCCATTCTTTACATTGCTAGATCTTGATTTGCATGAGAAACAATAATAACAAAATGAATATGCAATTAAATAATCCATAAGAAATCAATGGCTCCAAATACTATGCGATCTTGTGTGATTACACTGAAAAAATTGTTAGTTGTTGAGATTCTTTACATACACTTTAAATGTTTCCTATTGGTTGTTGCAGCAAACAATAGGAAAGTTTAGACAATACCATAGCCATAGGATCATCAAATGTTATTAAATAAAGAAAATTCTTTAAATGGAATAACATGGCAATGAGAATTCATATAGTTTAGTTCAATTTATTTGAGATTGAGACATAATCGTTTATTATAGTAAGAAACAGTATAACTGACCTTTTATCACAAGGCCGAGTTGTATTCTCTATGATCCCATAACAATACTGTTAATTGTCTCTCTACATAATTCAATTCAATACATATAACTGTGACTTGTTTAGCGGAGGATGAAAGAGAAATAAATAGAGTAAAATTCAACAACACAAAAAACAGTAAAATTAAAGGTACTCACCGACATTGGTTAATTTTGTTCTCCGGAGATTATACATCAAAGCCATATTTATCATTAAAATTCAAAATAAGAAGACGAGGTAGTCAAATATAATAAACCTAAATATATAATGATAAGATAAGAGGATTTTTGGATGAACATTGTTTGGGTGCAACTAAATCTTTTACCTCACTGAACGTAATATTCTGGAAACCTAATAAAAGCATCCAATTAACTGACTATGACAATGCAAGAGCAAGACATTACCTTTGTTTTACGTTATAAGAATCATTTCTCATTTATGTTAGTTAATTGAGTATCACTTTCAATGAGCAAAAACATTACTCATTTTTTCACGTTACAGAAGCATTACTCATTTATTTACATTAATAGTTGCCTAATTATAATATTTTAGACATTTTTATTTAGAGGAATATAGAAGAAAATGTTTTAAAAAGGAGAAAAAAAATAAATAGATATAGTGGTCATAAAAAGATGCTACATTAGCTTATCTATGTCTAGCTTTATAATATATAGATTTTCTGAGGGTGCTTTAAATTCATTAAGCCATCTTGTCAAAGTATAGATATTCTCCATAAACCATAATTCAACATGTGACTAAAATAATATATATATATATATATATGTGGAAAAAATGGACTCCTTCAGTGGGTACACACTCGCATTCAAATCAAATAACAAAGAAAGATAAAAGAGAGATGGATCAAAAAAATCTATTGTCCACCAATTCCACATCCTCCACACATGTTGCCGGAGAAGCAAAGGCGATGGAAGAAGAAAGAAGAGGTCCACAAAGACAAGAGTTTATCATGGCAAAGTCTCATTCAGGCCACCTATTTTGAAAGAGAGATGAGGAACAACAAGAAAGTGACGTTGAGAGAGAGAAAGGGGGAGCATGAGGTTGAGCAAGGCAAGGAAAGACAACAACTTAAACACCCTCTTACTAGTTAAAGAGAATAAGGGTTCCTCAAGATTGTGACACTTCTGGTTGTGGTTGTGAACTATGACATCTCACATCCTCATGCAACTTGGAAGAGAGAAGAGAGAGATAAAAACAAAAGTCAATTCCGTCTAGGCTATAGTATGAAAAACATTTTATATATCCTTGGCTTTGTCTAGATTTTATAGATGACGTTCCAATGTCTTTCCCATTTTAAGTTATATTATAGGTTTGAAGCATTTACAATACTTAACCTTAATTAGTCTTTATAACTATGGGTTCTTCTTTGGTTGCCCTTGCGACCATGGATTATAATAGGAGAGAAAACGTACTTTCTACTTTTGGACATTTATCCTGTTGAAGAAGGAATTTAAAAAAATTTAAATTTGATATTTTTACAAATTTAAACTTTTAAATGAGACGTTCACACAATTCAACAGATCAAACTATTCATCACATCCCTATAGTTTATAAGAAAATTCCCAACGGCTAAGCACATTTATTTATTGTAGAAAACTCACACTATTTATATAGGAGACTAGTTGTTCCTCGATCGGCATCTCTATATCATATTGTTGTAAAGTATAATGCCCAAAACATTAGTATTCCTATGGCACGTTAGAAGAAATAAATCAAAGATTTTTGAAATGTGTGGTCCAAAACAAGTTTTAGTTATTTGTGTGGCTGTAAATCATCTTATAAAGTTAAATTGTTTCTAAATATAGAAATGTGTCAATCTTTTTGGAACAAACTAATAAGAAAAGTAAGACAATATTTTTGGTAAGGGGAGTACTACTTATTTAATATGATTTCTTGGTTGCGTAAAATCCCATTTATCTAAACAAGGACAAGGATAAATCTGGAAGAAAAAATATATACCTTCTTGATTATGTAAAAAATTATTTATTTATTTTAGACTAAATATAAAATCTAAAAATACCATATAATATGGACAGGAGGGAGTACTAATTAATTCCTTCTACGAATAGTTCAACTATCTAACTATGACATAACCTAAAGATATCTACAAATCGAGAACAATAATTGAAAATCCAGTAGTATCCGAAGCTGATGTTCAGAAAACAAGAAACAAATATAAAGAAAAGGAAAGAGGATATGCAAGATTGTTTTCCCACTTTATGAAGGCACAAGTGGTGCAGTGGAATTGAACTAACTCTTTTGATACATGAGTCTGAAAATGAATAATAAAAATACATATATGGTCCCCTCTATACCTCTGAGACTATGACTTTAATGGTAAAGATGGTTTTGCATGAAATGAATGAAGGTGGTTGTGTTTCATTGTTGGGGTTCGCTATGAGATGTGAATTTCAAAGACAGGTCTTTGGGGCTCCACTTCTATTGATATGGTGCAATACATAGAAGAAACGAGTGTACATCCATTTAAACACAAAACTAAAAACTTGTTCAATTATGGCAACTCATCTCATCTTTATATAAGTCCAATGAGATAGAGGTATTCTTTTTGTTTTTTCTTTTTCTTTCCTAGAGGATAATGACTAGTCTTGACATGGTAAAACAAAAAGAAAAGTTCCTAAGAAAAAGGAGCAATTGTTATGATTTAACCACATTCCCCATTTTTTTTTACCAGATTTGAAATACGATTCGTTCATCTTGTATTCTTCTTAATCTTTACCATACAAATTTTGCGTTTCCAACAGAAAATAAAAAATATATTCATTTATTTAAACCCCTTAATTTTTAATGGGTTTAGAAACAATATCCCATCAAAATAAGAGATAAACCATATCAATGATGAACAGAAAAATTACATACATTTGGGGATGAACATAGACAAAACTAGATTATCCTACTTCAATGGGGAATTTGAACCCGCGATCTCAAGATTATGGATCTCAACTTTTCTCATTTGTTAAAGTTTCACTAGCAATAGCAATAAATCACTGAAAATAAGTATTTTTTTTGTGAACTAGACATTTTCATTCATGTTAGACAACATCGATTACAAAAGCTGAGTTTACCGGAATCAGGTTCCGGTGATGTTCTGAACTTACAGTTAGATCATTACAAAAACTAATTTTTCTTTTAAAAGAAGTTCCTTCCATGCCTTCCCAAAAACATCTGTTGGCATATACCGGAGGAACTAGTAGTGGTTGCATCTCTATTGACTCATCCATCTTCACCCCTTCCTTGGCCAAAGCATCAGCCAATTGGTTCTGCTCCCTGAACACATGCTGAATCTGCGGGTTCCCTAGCCTTCTCATCATATACTTGTATTAAGAAATTAAAGCATCATAAGTTTCATGGCATTGTTTAATCATTTGTATTACCTCTTTAGTGTCACACTCCACTATCAATGACTTCAGATCATGATCAGCCGCTATTGTTAGCCCTATCAAGAGGGCTGTGATTTAAGCTTGAGTACTAGTTGAAACTGTTAGTCTTTTGGCAAAACCGATCTGCCATTCTCCATTGTGATTTCTTATGATACCTCTCATGCCAGCTGGCCTTGGGTTCCCTTTACATGCGCCATCAGTGTTGAGCTTATAGAACCCCTTCTCAGGAAGTTCCCACTTAACATGAATGGTAGTGTTTTGCCTAGGTTGACTAGGGGTGGTGATGAAGAGACGGTATTCTAAAGCTTGAAATATGGCATTCTTGTATTTTACTAGCTCTTTCTTTTTGTTTTAAAAATTGTTATTCTAGGTGAGCCAGATGTGCCAAACACAGGAAGGTACAATGTCCCTCCAATAAATGTTATTATCAAACTTTCTACACTTGATGTTGTGCCAGTTTTCCATCTAGTTCTGCCCTGGGAACACAATTTTGTTCTCATGATCATCTGGCCTACTCATGTTACAGATATTGACCCAAAAAACTTGAGCATTCCTGCATTAGAAGAAGATTTGCTGAATATCCTCATCGATGTGATCACAGAAGTAGCAATGGTTGGGGATATTTAGCCCTATGGAAGAGAGATACTTGCTAATAGGTAGCCTACATGGTGGAAAGTCCACAGGAAGAACTTGATTTTGTTAGGTGCAATAATTTTTCTAATCTAGTTATAGTCTTTGGTGGTATGGTTGTTGGTCATCCTCATCTATAAGCCAGTAGGCACTTTTAGTAGAGAATTTTCCATTGTTGGTCAGCTTCCAGGTAATGCAGTCCTGCTTAGCGGAGTTGTGAGGGATCAAGATGTTATGAATAGTGCATGTTAGGTTAGAGGGAATATCAAAGGGTATGTTCTAGAGGTTCCAGCTGCCATTAGCGATGATGTCTAACACTTTAAGGTTCTCTGATCCTAAAGGGAGAGGCCCCATTAGATAGTTTCTCAATATACCTTTATTAGGAATCCGATTGTCATTCCAAAGGTTAGTGCCCCTGCTATTGTGAATAACATCCTAATGGAGCGGAGCGGTCCTTATCCTACATTGGCAGATGTAGTTTTAGGTATTAAATATTTATGTAATCTGTTCAACTCCCAAAACATGAGCATGGATATGGTTGGATTAAAAGCCCATGGATTTCATAAACATGACTTGTAAACATGATTTGTACGTATAATTTATCACGTACATAGATACATAATATAACTTGTATGAAACATGAAAGCATGTAAGATTCATAATGTAGAGTAATATTGCTTAATAACTTGTAATTGAGAACCCATGGAATTCAAAGCATGGTGTTCATGGATTTCGGACAGGTTCATGGAAATCATAATGATATATCATGAATTCAATTAACGAATTTGTAATATAATCATTGCATACAATAATACATATAATTAGAGTTATCATGAACATGAAATAAAAACCCTAAGCCAATAGAATTTCATAATTTCATGGATGAATGTGGTGTGGGGAAGAACAATAACATTCTCACACATGGATATAAATCCTACATGCCTTAATCGCTGCTAGTCTTGTATTGAAGGTCTGAACTTGAAGAAGAAATCCAAAAGCTTGAACCTTAAAACCTTCAGAAGTGTTTATCTTGAAAATCCTAGGTTAGAAATCAATAATTGCACTTTGAACCTGAGTATAATTAATAATAATCTCTGGGAAACAGATGGAAAGGCCCTACCATGGGCTATGAGGATGATGGGAGGAGGAAAACTTCGTGCTAGGGCTTGGGAGAATGAAGAATGAAATAAAAAGACTAAAAATGCCATTTTATACTATTCAGTCGTCGAACCGATTTCACAGCACATTTCACGGTCTGTAAAATAATTCACGGACCTTAAAATTGACTGTGAATCAACTCTAGTGAGTCACTTTCCCTTGGCCTTTTTCATTGTCCAAAACACGGTCCGTGAGCAATTCCACGGTACAATTCACGGTCCGTGAAACTTATACAGACCGTGAAACCCACTGTGAATTGGAAATAATGAGCTGGGTTTTGTGGATCCTTTTTATGGTGCTTTCTACAACCCATAAAACAATGTACAGTTTGTACTTTTAGGCATAAAAGTAAAGAACACTGATTTTGACAAATTTTTAATCCCAATATTTCCCAACTTGGTTTTTAACCCCTGTATCATGAACAATGTCTAGTTCAAAGATACGAGGTGTTACAATATTTCCCCCTAGGGATCATTCGTCCTCGAATGATAGGTCATGGTCAGGAATGCGATTAACTCAAGAACTTACGGACATGGCATGAGTACATGAACATGAAAAAATATGGCATAGATCATGTAGACTGAAATGACATGATTACATGAAAACATGAATATGGGGACATAAGTAGTGAATACATGAACGTGAAGCATGAGACATGAATACGTACGAGGACATGACATGAATACTGAAGGTATTTTACCTTAAATGCTTTCTGCTTGCTCCTCAAACAATTATGGGTATATGGACTTCATGTCCTCTTCAGCTCCCCATGTAGCCTCCTCAACTTTCTGACTCCTCCACAACACTTTCACTGAGGAAACTTCCTTAGTCCTCAACTTGTGAACCTTACAATCGAGAATAGCCACAGTGGCCTCTTCACAGGCTAGGCCATCCTTAATCGTGATGGATTCGGTAGGAACAACCAACGACGAGTCTCTCACACATTTCCATAACATAGATATATGAAACACTGGGTGCACAACAACTAAATCTTGCGGTAGTTCAAGCTCATAAGCTACTTGTCTAATCCTTTCCAGGATCCTGTATGACCCGATATATCTAGGATTGAGTTTCCCTTTCTTTCCAAATCTCATGACACCCTTCATAGGTGAAACTTTCAGAAATACCTAATCATCAACCTGAAACTTTAAGTCTCTTCGCCTCACATCCGAATAAGACTTTTGGTGACTTTAAGCCATTTTCAAACACTCATGAATCAACTTAACTTTATCCATAGCCTGATAGACCAAGTCCGGCCCTAACAATTCTACTTCACCAACTTCAAACCAACCAATTAGCGATCTACAACTTTGCCCATATGGAGCTTCGAACGGGCCCATCTTGATACTAGCAGGATAATTGTTAGTATAAGCAAATTCAACGAGAGGAAAATGGTCATCCCAATTACCTTTGAAATCAAGGACACATGCCATCAACATATCCTCAAGGGTCTAGTAGTACGCTCTACCTGACCATCTGTCTAAGGATGAAAAGTTTTGATGAGATTTACCTTGGTACCCAATCCTTTGTGGAAAGAAATCCAAACGTTCGCTGTGAACTGAGCACCACAGTCTGAAATAATAGACACTAGCATCCCATGAAGCCTGACAAGTTCTTGGATATACAACTTGGCATAATCTTCTGCTGAATCTGTGGTCTTGACTGGCAAGAAGTGTGTTGATTTAGTAAGTCAATCCACAATCACCCAAATTGAATCATGTCTCCGAGATGAGCGAGGTAGACCTGTTATGCAGTCCATGTTTATCATCACCTATTTTCTGAATAGGAATATCAATATTCTAAGACAACCCATCAGGCCTCTGGTGCTCGGTCTTCACCTGCTGATAATTTGGACACTTGGACACAAAATCTGCTACGTTCTTCTTCATATCATTCCACCAATAAATATCTTTAATATCACGATATCTTTGTAGAACTTGGGTGAATGGAATACCTGGAATTGTGCGCTTCTACCATAATTTACTCCTTAAGTCCATCCACATCTGGAACACATAACATGGCTAGGTACCTTAAAGTACCATCATCTCCCTCTTGCGTATGAATCCCTTTTTTCAGCTACAGCAAATAGGGATCATTAAACTATTTCTCCTTCACCTAGGCTACTAAGGAGGACTCGAAAATGTTCTGGACAACCACACTACCATCTTCGAAGTCCGAAAGTCAAACTCCTAAACTGGCTAGTCGGTGAACTTCCTTCGCCATGGTTCTCTTTCCTTCTTTAACATGAGATAAGCTTTCCATGGATCTCCGACTAAGAGCATCGCTACTACATTCGTTTTCCGTGGATGATAGACAACATCCACATCATAACCCTTAAGCAATTCGAGCTATCTCTTTTGTCTAAGATTCAACTCTCGTTGCTTTATAATATACTGAAGGCTCTTGGGATCTGTGAAAATGTCAACGTGAACTCCAAACAAATAGTGGCTCCATATCTTGTGTGCAAAAAACAAAACTGCCAATTCTAAATTGTGAGTCGGATAGTTCGTTTTGTGAGGTTTAAGCTGTCTGGATGCGTAAGCTATAATCTTATCATGCTGCATTAAAATACATTCGAGACCAATCCCTGATGCATCACAATACACTATGAACCCTTCGATTCTTTCTGATAATGTCAACATTGGGGCAGAAGTAAACCATGTTTTCAACTCTTTGGAACTGCGCTCACAGGCATCTGACCACTGAAATTTGACTTTCTTCTGAGTCAACTTTGTCAACGGAGCAGAGATAGAGGGAAAACTCTCTATGAAATGCCTGTAATAGCCTTCCAGACCCAAGAAACTTCTTATCTCAGAGACAAAAGTGGGTTTGGGCCAATTCTTCACTGCTTCAATTTTTTGAAAATCCACCTTCACACCTTCTCCATAAATGACATGGCCTAGAAACGCCAATGATTTCAACCAAAATTCACGCTTGGAAAATTTTGCATAAAGCTTATGATCTTGGAGTGTCTGCAATACTATTCTGAGATATTCTGCATGGCCAATCTCACTATGGGAATAAACTAGGATGTCATTGATGAATACAATGATGAAAAGGTCAAGGTAAGGCTTGAAAATCCTATTCATAATGTCCAAGAAAGAAGCTGGTGCAATTTTCCATCCAAACGACATGATACCAAATTCGAAATGACCATAACGAATTATGAAGGTTGTTTTCAAAATATAAACTCCCTTAACATTAAGTTGATGGTACCCTAATCTGAGGTCAATCTTGGAATAACATTGGGCACCCTGAAGTTGGTCAAATAAGTCAGAGATTTTGGGAAGAGGATACTTGTTCTTAATGGTGACTTTGTTCAACTGGAGATAATCAATGCACATACGTGAAGATCATCCTTCTTTCGAACAAACAAGACTGGTGCACCCTTAGGTGAGACACTTGGCCTAATAATTCCCTTATCAAGGAGATCTTTCAATTGAGCTTTTAATTCCTTTAACTCTACTGGAGCCATTTTGTATGGAGAAAATATACCGGCTTAGTGCCGGGAAGTAAATTGAATCCAAAATCAATCTCCCTGTCAGGAGGGGCTCCAGGAAAATCTTCTGGAAAGACTTCTGGAAATTCACTAACAACTGGTGCAGACTGAAGAGTTGGGGTCTGGGTATCTTCCTCCTTGACCCGAACTAAATGATAGACATACCCCTTGGAGAGCATCTTTCTGGCTTTAATATAGGAAATAAAGCTACATATTGGTGCTACTACATCACCCTTCCACTATATGACTGGTTCACCAGGAAATTCAAAACTCCCAATTTTGGTTCTACAAACTACTGTGGCATAACATGAAGACAACCAATACATGTCATGGTTACATCAAAGTCTACCATTTCTAACTCCACCAAGTTGGCTACTGTACTTGTCACGATCTCTTTTCAGGAATCATGGCGGCACCTTCATATCCCACCAGTAGGCGAACTACTCCCAAATCATTCACATAATAAAACATAAGTAAAGAGGAAGATAACAAAATACTACAACATATGTATGATAATATAAATACGGAAATAGTCTGAAAATCAAGTGAACCCCCAAAAGATCTGGTCTGTAAATACAAGAGCACTAAAATATGATACAAGTCTAAAATAGGCAATGAAGTGCTAAAACTGAATACAAAGCCTCAAAATTTCTAAACATGTCTCTCAAATAGAAGTAAAGACTTTATAGAGAGAGAACAATCTGGGCATGCTGGATATAGCATCCTCACCCTAAAAGCTGGGGATCAACTACTTGAACTCAGCCACGTGGTCTCGAGCTAGTCCTCGGATCTGTATCTTCCTCAAGGAAAGATGCAACAAGTGTAGCATGAGTACACAACGTACCCCCGTAGACATCATAGGCCAACAATGACGGAAGATATGCAAAATGAGATAAATACTTATTGATATCAAATAGTCCTATATGAGCAGTTCAATAGCCCAAGTAAAGTCACATAGTTCACAAAATGGTTCACAGAGTTCATAGAATGACTTATTCAATAAGATTTCACAATCCCTTAAGTTATCTAGTGTCAAGCAATTTTATTAGATTAATTTATTCATTTATCATTAGCAAGTATAGCCTTTTCATATCCAAAATCTAACAACGTCATCAATAGAAAATCAGGTACCAAATACAACCATAGATAATCAATGATGTAATAAAGTATGATATGAATGCAATACATATGCCAGATACCTCTAACATCCCGTATATAGTACGTCAAGTTTATATTATGATCGTACACCTATGGGGAACCGCAAAGTCCATATACCCCTCCACTCTAAAATGTCTCATCGAATCACGGAGCCCAGCTCTTGGCTGTAATAATATTTATTGCAGGCGTGCAACCCTGATCCCCACGCATCATCATCATCTTAGTGTTGCCATAATCTGAACAGTGTTCTTACCTTTCCTGATCCCTTAGACCCACAGCATAATCATACCACTCTAATATTAATATCATCAGAACCATAAGTGTATGAATAGAAATGACATATATAAAGCAAGAATCATGATATAATGAGATGCAATAAGTATATAGATGAATATCACATTCTTCTAGAAATACATCAAAATAATCCACGTACAATCAGAATATCATATCAAGCATGTGTGATGAATAAGCACAACAATAACAAGTACGACGACGAGCCCACATAATAG
Source organism: Anisodus tanguticus (assembly GCA_034509755.1). NCBI lineage: Eukaryota > Viridiplantae > Streptophyta > Magnoliopsida > Solanales > Solanaceae > Anisodus > Anisodus tanguticus. Next base: position 17,916,359 of record CM067558.1, read on the forward strand.
CGACAAGCCCAATCAAGCAGTAGTCGGATTCAACTTAAGGTTGATTATCCAAATCACCCTTCATCACAGTTCAACACCAGTACCCACTCAAACATTCATCGCAAACGCTTGAGTTGGACCCCTAAACACGCCCAATGCCCCTCAATATTTATAACTAATGACCTACTTCTATCAAAGTCTCGAAAAACTAAATTGTAGCCTACCTTTGTGCCGAACATGAGTGTTACACGATCAACCCTTAGTGACAGCCTAGCCCTTCCTCTGTGCCTCGGGATAGTCAAAGCCTAATCACGTATATACTATTCGTTAATACAAAGCTTATGCAATAATAAGGGCATAACCCTTAACAAAGCAAGACCACAAATACAACCCTGGGCCGACTTTACCAAGATTTAAACTTTAATACCCCAAAACCATTAATATATACTAGGTAATCATATCCTTAAATTAACTGAAAACTATACACATTTGACCCCTCAATTGAACATTATTCTACAAGCCCCAAATTGGAAACCCAAAAAAAATTCCACAGTTGAAATAGGTTTCTATACTTAAATTAAGCCTTACAACATGAACACCTAACAATATCCATCACTAATTCACAATAATAAAAGCAATCTACTCCATAAAACCTTCATTAATCATTAATTCAACCCTCTTATTCTCAAATAGAATCATACTTCATTTTACCCAACTCATGAACATGCTAAACCACAAGTATATACGTCAAGGATAAAATTGCTCTTAGGAAAGAAACTCATACCCCAAGGATAAAATTGCTCTTAGACTTCTGAATATGCTATATGACGGCTCTGGTTTTGAGGTATTCAAATTGGGAAAAGAAATTAGACCCAAGAGATTTTATACGACACCTGATACAACATTTCCGCCCTAGTGGAATCGACGTCGCTGGAGTGGATCCGTTGTTGCGAACAAAACCCTCACTGAGGCAGTGTCACTTGACACCTCACCTCAGAGCCACGACAGACACAACTCCACAGATATAGACTCGCCCATGTGAACAGACCCTCCGTAAAGGAAGAAATCCATACTTTCCCAACCCTTGCTTTGGCGAACCAACCCCCGGCTGAGGCAGACATGCCAGAGAAAGAACTGGTGCCGCCGAGGCAGACATTAGACACCAGATCCTAGAAATATGTTCAAATTCCCTTCAAACACCGAAAACACTACCGAGACCCCTCAGACACAAACCAGACATGCCCGTATAAGGTAAACAGTGCTACAAATTCGCTCGTACCCTAAATTTCATATTTAACTGAGCTAAGTCATACTTTTCTAAAGAATCTCCAAGAAAACCAAATATCCAAACTTTACAAATAAAGCCACAAAATGTATCTGATTGCCTCAGGAAGTGAACCAATGACTCGACTAAGTTATAAATTATCCTCTGAAACTACCGGAACCCGTAAACAAAACTATCTAGCCAATAATCATCTTTGAGTTAAACCACTCAACTCTAAGCTTCTGGTTTTGGGTTTTTCATCTGAAACTCATATAAATGGACCTCGGAATCCATGCCACCCGTCCCACATAAAGTCTATAGGAAGGGTAAAGTAAGCCAGGAAGGGTTTTTAGGTAAAAATGATCAGATTGTTTGTTACATCACATACTAATTAAACAATTGTTTGTCCTCGAACGGAGAGAAATGAAAGAAGGAAATGCATCGGAAGAAGTAAACAAGTTAGGATATCTACTCCATATGTTATACTCGGTCTCCCAAGTTACCTCATCAACAGGGTGATGCCTCTACTGAACCTTCACAAAAGCTATCTCATTTGACCTCAACTTCCTCATCTGCCTGTCTAAAATAGCCACAGGCTCCTCCTTAAACTCTAAATTCTGATCAAGCAATACGGAGTCCAACTGAATGATATATGAACCATCGGCATGATACTTCTTCAGCATAGACACATGGAAAACCAAATGGACGCCTGAAAGACTTGGTGGTAGAACTAACTCATATGCCACCTCTCCAACCCTCTGAAGAACCTCAAAATGTCCAATGTACTTCAAGCTCAACTTCCATTTCTTGCCAAATCTTATCACACCCTTCATGAGTGATACCTTCGGAAGCACCTTATCACCAACCATAAACACTAAGTCTCAGACTTTCCGGTCTGCATACTCCTTTTAACTGCTTTGTGCTGCCAGGAGCTTGTCTTGGATTAGCTCACCCTCTTTAAGGAATATCTCAATAAATCAGTACCCCAATGGGGGACCCGTAAAGTCCATAAATCAGGTATCAAATACAACCATAGATAATCAATGATGTAATGAAGTATGATATGAATGCAATGCACATGCCATATACCTCTGATCCCATATACAGTACGTCAAGTTTATATTATGATCGTACATCCATGGGGGACTCGGAAAGTCCATATACCCTTCCACTATGAAATGTCTCATCGAATCACGGAGTCCAGCTCTTGGCTATAATAATATTTGTTGTAGTCATACAACCCTGATCCCTATGTATCATCATCATCTCAGTGTTGCCATAATCTCAACAGTGTTCTTACCTTTCCCGGTCCCTTGGACCCAAAACATAATCACACCACTCGAATATCAATATCATTAGAACCATAAGTGTATGAATAGAAATGACATATATAAGGCAATAATCATGATATAATGAGATGCAACAAGTATAGAGATGAAAATCACATGCTTCTAGAAAAATATCAAAATAATCCACGTACAATTAGAATATCATATCAAGAATGTGTGATGAATAAGCACAACCATAACAAATATGGCGACGAGCCCACATAATAGCAACAAGCCCAATCAAGCAGCAGTCGGAATCAACCTAAGGTCGATTCCCCAAATCATCCATCATCACAGTTCAACATTGATACCCACTCAAATGTTTATCACAAACGCTTGAGTGAGACCCCTAAACACGCCCAATACCCCTCAATATTTATAACTAATTATGCACTTCTATCAAATTCTCAAAAAAATAAATCATAGCCTACCTCTGTGCCGAATAGGAGCACTACACGATCAAGCCTAAGTGATAGTCTTGCCCTTCCTATGTGCCTCGTTATATTCAAACTCTAATAATGCATATATTATTCGTTAATACAAAGCGTACACAACAATTTGACATAACCGTTAACAAAGCAAGACCATAAATATCGACCTAGGGCCCACTTCACCAAGACTCAAACTTTAATACCCAAAAACTATTAATACATACTCGGTAATTTTATCCTTAAATTAATTGAAAAACTATACACATTTGAACCCTCAATTGAACATTATTCAAAAAGACCCAAATTGGAAACCCTAGAAACTTTCCCTATTTGAAATAGGTTTCTATTATTAAATTAAGCCTTACAACATGAACATCTAACAATATCCATCACTAATTCACAATAATACAACTAAACTAATCCATAAAACCTTCATTAGTCATTGTTCTAACCCTCTTATTCTTAAATGGAATCATACTTCATTTTACCCAACTCATGAACATGCTAAACCAACATTAAAGAACCTAGAACCATAAACTTAAGTCACAAAGGAAAGAAACTCATACCCCAAGTATGCAATTTCTATTTGACTTCTGACTATGCTCTATGGCGGCTCTGGTTTCGAGGTATTCTAAATTGGGAAAAGAAATCTGACCTAAGAGATTTTATAGGACACCTGATACAACATTTTCACCCTAGTGGAGTTGACCTCGCTGGAGTGAATCCACTGCTGCGAACAAAACCCTTGCTGGGGTGGTGCCACTTGACACGTCGACTTAGCGCAATGACAGACACAAATCCGCAAAGGCGGACTCGCCCCTATGGACAGACCCTCTGCCAAGGCCGAAATCCATACTTTCCCAGCCCTTAAGGTATGGGTTCACGAGAACACAATAACTTTTATTCATACCTTGTATTTGAGTTAAGAAATCTACAAAATATTTATACATTGATGATTGTTAACCTGGTTATTATTTTACGTTCACTTGAAATCACTGTAGAAATCAATAAACTTCAAAACATGAATCCACCTTTTCACAAAATCAAATTGAATGCCGACAAATTATAGAATTGAACAAACGAACCCCAAATTTGAAACCACTAATCTTGATAATAGAGTTTTCAAATTTCAGTCCCAGATCCAACTTCAGCTTCGTGCCAAAAACATTGTTTGGTTTTATGAAAATTGAAAAAGATGAGCAAAACTCCATTAAAAGCCATTGAAGAAACTTGATGCAAGTAAGGAGGGGTATTGGTGGGTAAGTGGGTCGGGTCTTGGTTATATTCGAGTTGACCAGGAAATGGATGCCAAAGTAGGGGGTCTCGGCTGGGCTGTAGTGTTGTGTTTGGTGGATGTTTCTGATAGTTGTGTTGTCACGGGTCTATTGAGCATCACGGTGATGATCGGTACTTATTTGTTTAGTGGTGTCAAGGACACAAAAATGAATCGGAGCAGTGAGGTCTTGACAGGATTGGTTTTAGTGAACTTGTTGTAATTGTCGGGCTTGGACAGTTGTAGACGTGTGGCTCCGGGTAGTGAACTTTATAGTAGGTGTTAGGGAAGTGTTTTGGAACGTGGTGGTGAAATAATTGAAGTGGTTTAGATGAGGGATGAACATGGAATGCGAGGTGCAAGTCTGAGTACACACAAAGTGTTGGAGGTTTGATTTGGTTAAGTATTTAGTTCGGTTGTTATGGTTTAAATGAGGTACGGTTGATATGTCAAGGATATGGACAAGGGTGTTTTACTTCCCGGGTCGACACCAAGATGAAGGTGACCAATTCAACAAGGTCTAGTTCGGAGTTGCTAAGTACAAGCCCGTGAACAAGCCAAGTAAGGGTGGTCGGAAAACCTTAGAGATAGACCCAAAGGCTTAGGCTAGGTTGGATCACACAAGTTACAACATTCTATTGCAACCAAGGGGTTCCTTAAGCTTGGGTTTTGATTAGGTCGCACAAGTCCTAACCAAAACTTACACCGAAGAGAGGGTGGTTCATATAAGAACCGTCGCCCACACAAGGACCGATGGATGTAATCAACACACAAGTTGAAAACACACATGTTTATATTTCACTCAATATTCAACATATCTATTTACAACATCCTACGGGTCCTATTGATAGTTCCATAGGGACCTTTCAAGAAGACAAATTAAAGGACAAAAACTACTTGAACCTCTCGGCTAAGTGTGGACAAGTGGAAAAGGGTTTGGGTTAACTTGGGGACCAAGGATGCGTGCTTCCTAGACCACTCTTGTGTGTTGACCGAATAGGAAGGGGAATTCGACCACACCTCGATGTTCTCTAGGCCTTTCCTTTGTATCTTCATTGTATAGAAATGCATGAACTAGTTAGTTCATGAATCATTTCCTTGGAGTACTTGTGGAAGCTTCTTGATTTTGGAGTGCCTTGGTGAGTAGTTTCGGCCAACTGTTCACCTTCCCTTAGCCAATCTTGATATCTCCCAAGTATCCAAGTTCATGAACGATTTTTACCTTTGGAAGCCACACTTTCAAGATGATTCCTCATCCTTGTCACCTTGTCCTTAACCTCTCGGCCTAATCATCTCTTTGGAAGACTTCTTGGACTAGTCACATTATTACATGGGCTAGTCATCCTTCCTTATTACATTGCTTATTAATTATGTCCTAATAAGAACTAAAAGCTAAGCTAAGAATTAAAGACAAGAAAAAGGAAACAACATGGTCTCGGCTAAGACCAATAAGAAGGCCCAAAATAAATGACTTCCTCTTAAAATCATTAAGTCCAATCTTCAACCCCGATCCATATTCCATTCCATTTTAATCATATTATTATTGGATGATCAACCATATTTGCAACTCCAAACTTATCACCTCGAGGATCGAATTTGAACCTTGAGCTCACAGGGATCATACTCCCCTTCTTCAAAAGAATTTATCCTCAAATTCTCGTCGTTTAGGTACATTGATAAGTTTCCAATATGAAATTTTTACCTCCTATCATCGTCCAGAAGTCCTTCTTTATATTAGCTTTTTCTTTGAACCTATCTAATATCTTGAAGGTCCCACACTTCAAATAATTTTCCCACTAGAGTAAGGAATCATAGGCAGAAGAAGTGAGTTGTGCGCTACCAAATTCCTCACTAGAGGGATCCATGGGTTCCTTGTCTTGAGTTAAGATGGAACTAATTTCATCTTATGGGCAGCAAGGGTGTTACAACCTTGAATGAAATGATGACAAAAGCAAGCCAAGTCATGTAAGCCTCTTAGCGCCCATGCAATGGCATACTCGGGCCAACGTCGGGTGGCTCCTTCCTTGGATGGATTGTTATGAATGTCCTCGGATGATGCTAAGTATCCCAAGAAGGGTTGTAATGCCTCGTGTATGAAAGATCTTGGGGCGTCACATAGTTCCAATTGCATTGCACCCATTTCGTACAAATCATGCTCGACCTTGAAGGAAAATAGCATGCAAGGTCCATCTGTCTTTGACATTTGATTGTCCCTATCTTTCTAAAGCGTAGTCAAGCCTAATGATCTGAACATAAGCCAAGTTAAATGTTCCCAATAGACCAAGGGTCCCATGATGCAAAACTCCTTGTATGGAAGCAATGGACCTTTTGTCTTGAATTAAGACGGGACCAACACTGATTCCTCTAGCACCATGCTCAACTTCAATTAATAACTTTATGGTTGGACTAGGGGCAATAATGGAACCATTATCTCGGATGAAACGCCGGTAAAAAAAAGGCAAGCCGTGGAAGTTTCCTATCACACTTCCATTTACATTCTTGGAACAATTCCGGGCAGTTCCTACCGTGGAGGGGATCTCATGCACGCCTTCGGTTAATGCCATGTAACCCATGGATTGTTGTGTTATCTCGTGCATGAAACTTTCGGTGAGAGTCGTTGGTTTGGTAGTGAGTTGTGCGCTACCAAATTCCTCACTAGAGGGATCCATGGGTTCCTTGTCTTGAGTTAAGATGGAACCAATTTTATCAACCTCACGCTTAACTTCCAATAACACCTCGTCATTCGGAATATTGGCAGCAATGGTGTTACAACCTTGAATGAAATGATGACAAATGGAAGCCAAGTCATGTAAGCCTCTTACCAGCCTTACAATGGCATACTCGGGCCAACGTCGGGTGGCTCCTTCCTTGGATGGATTGTTATGAATATCCTAGAATGATGCTAAGTATCCCAAGAAGTGTCGTAATGCCTAGTGTATGAAAGATCTTGGGGCGTCACTTAGTTCCAATTGCATTGCACCCATTTCGTACAAATCATGCTCCACCTTGAAGGACAATAGCTTGCAAGGTCCATCCGTCTTTGACATTTGATTGTCCCTTTCTTCCTAAAGTGTAGTCAAGCCTAATGATCTGAACATAAGCCAAGTTAAATGTTCCCAATAGACCAAGGGTCCCATGATGCAAAACTCCTTGTATGGAAGCAATGGACTAGAGAAAGCAATGGACCTTTGGTCTTGAATTAAGACGGGACCAACACCGATTCCTCTAGCATCATGCTCAACTTCAATTAATAATTCATAGTTGGAATAGGGGCAATAAGGGAACCATTATCTCGGATGAAACGCCGGTAAAAAAAAGGCAAGCCGTGGAAGTTTCCTACCACACTTCCATTTACATTCTTGGAACAATTCCGGGCAGTTCCTACCGTGGAGGGGATCTCATACAAGCCTTCGGTAATGCCATGTAACCCATGGATTGTTGTGTTATCTCGTGCATGAAACTTTTGGGAGAACCTTTAAGCGTTATATTCTCTAAATGAAATCACACGCTCCTCGTACACATCATTCTTGACCTTGGTAGCCATCCCCCATGTATCTCCTTCTCGGGTTTCCATTTGATGGTATCCTCTCCTTGAGTCTATCTTGTAGAACCATTTGGCTCCACTTGATTCTTCAAAAGAAATTTTCCACCTCGGCATAGAAAACTTGCATTTCATGTTGTTGTTAATCGCTTGGATAAGAACACATGTGTGCCAAGCCTTATTTCCTTTTGCACTAACAAGGTGGATGTTGTCTCCCTCTCTGAATTGTGTCTATAGGAATGGTGGTTAGGGAATGAACTTCATGGAAATAAACCAAGAGCATGTCCAGTACCCTCCGTCTACAGAGACTCGGTTGTAAGATCACCCGGAAAAATATCTTCAAGTTTTTTCATGGGTTTCATAAATCTGACATTTCCAACCATGTCTTCCATGAGGCTTTCCTTGTGCACCAATGGAACTAGAGGACTCCTCTTATTTAAATTCTTCTTCTATATTTTGTGCATTAAATAAGAGAGTCTCGGTCCTGCACTTCTCGGCACTTTGGATTTTTATTTCTTTCACCTTACTCAGTGACAATGGCACCAATTGGATTTTGTTTTCATCCTTTCGAAAAGAATAGGTATTCTTTTCTTTATCATGTTGCACCTTCCGATAAAGTAGCCAAGGTCGTCCTAATAAAATATGGCTCGCATCCATAGGGAGGATGTCACGCCATATTTTATTTTCATACTTTCCAATCTGAAAGCTAACAAGAGTTTGTTTCTATACTCTTAGCCTTTCGTCCTTGTTTAGTCATTAGAGAGTATACGATGTAGGATGGTTGTGGTAAGGTAGGTCCAATTTGTTCACCATCTCTACGGAAGCTGCGTTGATACAACTTCATCCGTCAATGAGCATGTTGCACACTTTGTCTTTTACTTTGCATCAGGTGTAAAAGAATTGTTTACTTTGTCTCTCCTCGTGTTCTTCAAGTTGAACACTCAATATATGTTGCGGCATTAAATTTTCACATACCTCCGCAAGATCATTGTCTTCCCCCACATTTTCTTGATCATACAATGGATTAATGAAGGAGGTACTGCCCTTTTCTTCAATATGATACAATGGATTAGTGAAAAGGGTACAACCTTCTTTTAGCCTCTAGGATCTCCTCAATTTCGGTTTCCCTTTCATGTATTGGGATGTTTTTCACAACCCTGGATTCAACTTTATTCCTCGCAGTATGCTCTCCAAGTTCCTTTCTCAAGGCTTGCTCACGTTCCGCAAGAATATCACCGATGATCCTCCTTAGTTTTTTTTTTTGATTTTGTGAGCCATAGCGTCAAATCGTGGGACGGGATGGCCTTGCTATGATACCAATCTGTTGCAAGTAAGAATGGGTGTCGACGGGTAAGTGGGTTGGGTCTTGGTTATATTTGGGTTGACCAGAAAATGGATGCCAAAGTAGGGGGTCTCGGCTAGGCCGGCAGTGTAGTGTTTAGAGACTGTTTCGGGTAGTTGTGTTTGGAATTGGGCGTAGGAATTTTTTGGAGTTGTAACAAGTCTGTTGAGGGTCAGGGTGATTATCGGGACTTGGTTGTTTGGTGGTGGAAAGGCCGCAGAAATGAATCGGAACAGTGAGGTCTCGGTAGGGTTAGTTTTAGTGAACTTGTTGTGGTTGTCAGGCTTGGACAGTTGTAGACGTGTGGCTCCGGGTAGTGACTTTTATATTGGGTGTTAGGGAAGTGTTTTGGAACGTGGTGGTTAAAGGATTGAAGTGGTTTATACGAGGGATGAACACAGAATGCGAGGTGCAAGTCCGAGTACACACCAAGTGTTGGAGGTTTGATTCGATTGTTATGGTTTCAGTGAGGTACGGTCGATATGTCAAGGATATGGACACGACGGTTTTACTTCCCGGATTGACACCAAGATGAAGGTGACCAATTCAACAAGGTCTAGTCCGGGGTTGCTATGTACAAGCCCGTGAACAAGCCAAGTAAGGGTTCTCGGAAAACCTTAGAGATAGACCCAAGGCTTAGGCTAGGTTGGATCACACAAGTTACAACATTCGCTTGCAACAAATGGGATTCCTTAAGCTTGGGTTTTGATTAGGTCGCAAAAGTCCTAACCAAAACTTACACCGAAAGAAGGGTGGTTCACACAAGAACCGTGGCCCACACAAGGACTAATGGATGTAATCAACACACAAGTTTATATTTCACTCAATATTCAACATATCTATTTACAACATCCTACGGGTCCTATTGATTGTAGCATATAGACCTTTCTAGAAGACAAATTAAAGGACAAAAACTACTTGAACCTCTCGGCCAAGTGTGGACAAGTGGAAGAGGGTTTGGATTAACTTGTAGACCAAGGATACGTGCTTCCTCGAACACTCTTGTGTGTTGACTGAATGGGAAGGGGAATTTGACTACACCTTGATGTTCTCTAGGCCTTTCCTTTGTATCTTCATTGTATAGCAATGCATGAACTAGTTAGCTCATGAATCATTTCTTTGGAGCATATGTGGAAGCTTCTTGATATTTGAGTGCCTTGGTGAGTAGTTTCGGCCAACCCTTCATCTTCCCTAAGACAATCTTGATGTCTCCCAAGTATCCAAGTTCATGAACAATTTGTCCCTTTGGAAGCCACACTTTCTAGATTATTCCTCATCCTTGTCACCTTGTCCTTAACCTCTTGGCCTAATCATCTCTTTGGAAGACTTCTTGGCTTAGTCACCTTATTACATGGCCTAGTCATCCTTCCTTATTGCATGGCTTATTAATTATGTTCTAATAAGAACTAAAAGCTAATCTATGAATTAAAGACAAGCTTTAACAAAATGGTCTTGGCCAAGACCAACAAGAAGGCCGAAAACAAAGTACTTCTTAAAATCATTAAGTCCAATCTTCAATCCCGCTCCATATTCCATGTCATTTTAAGCATATTATCATTGGATGATCAACCATTTTTGGAACTTCGAGCTTATCACCTCGAGGATCAAATTGGAACCTTGAGCTCAATTGGGATTTTTACATCAAAACTTGAAGCTTGGTTTAAAATTCAAATCTGCATAAGTGATTTGTTTTGATTAGGTGTTATTGGATTATATCGTAAACATCTTAAGAAGTTTTAATCTAAATGTTTTGACAACTTTATGGATATTTAAAGTGGGTTGAGTTGACATTTGAGCAACAGTTCGAAGAAAGAAGATGATGTTTCTTCTATGTATAACTGTCTATCCCATATTTATCCCCTGTGCATCTGTTGTGTATATTCATATATACTTGTGTGTGAGATTCATGTGTTGGGGAGAAATTTTTCAAGTGGATTTCAACTACAAATGTTTACTCCAAATGAGTCCAATCACATTCAATCTTCATCAAATTTTTATATTGCCTCGTCTATACGTTTTTAAACTAAATTCCCTTTTTTCCTAGATTCTTTTAATGTGTAAATTATTGGTAACCTTTTGGGGCAAAATCAGTTATGTTGAATTAACAGTAAACATCTTAGTATTTATTTTGGTATATTTCGGTAGTTAGCCCATAAATAATGAGTTCAAGCTTTTGTAGTAAAAATTTGTATGAAAAAATTGTTGGAATACAATTGTTGTAGGGAACGGGAAGTAAATAACTATTACAATAGTAGAAAGGATAAAAAAACTATTACAATAAAACTGGAAATCAAAACCTTAACAGATTACTTGTGTGAATCGCTGAGTCGAGTGATGGCAATCATTCTTTAAGACAAGATTGCCCCGTATGTCTCCTTTTACGGTGTTGAGCAATAGTCTCCCAAGATATAACAGCAACTTTAACAAGTGAGCAAAGGAAACTCAAGTGTTACTCTTGAAGAACTTTGAGTATAGTGACTTTGCTAGAGAGGAAGAATATGAGCTCTGAAAATCTGGAGAATTTTCTAAGTGTTGAGTATTCTGTTCAATTAAGACAAAGACCTCAATTTATAGTGTAAGTAGAAGACCCTTCACCTAGCCGACTAATGGCCTTCAATAATGTAATTGCACTTGAAGATGGGTTACATTCAGCCAAATAATGGCTGAATTCATGTGGCAAGTAATGAAAAATCAATGCTCCAAAACCAGCTCAAACGTCAGATTTTTCTAACTTTCCGTCGCAGCAATCTGCCTCCGAAGCACCGCAGCTCCATTAGTTGACCAGCCATTTTGCGCCGCGGTGCAGCCTGCGAGGTGCCGCGGCGCTACGGCATCGCGACTCCGACGGTTGTGGCACTACGGCCCTTCACGGCTCCGCGGAGCTTTACGACTCATTTCATCTTACACTTCATATACTTTTCCTTCCTTTACCAACGTGGAATACTTTTTCATTTGACCAATAACCTTCCATAATTCTATGTCTCAAATGTATTACATACGTACCAATATCTCTTTCACTAATAAAATTTGCGATACTTGGCACTACGTATGCATGTGTGTGGAAACGACGTTTCCGATGTGCGGGCCGCCCAATTGTTCGAGTCATAAATTAATAGGATATACTTAATTCCACATTTAGTAAATTTTCAACAATCCCCTCTTGAAAGATATTTTGGTGCACACACATGATGTCTTTTCTAGCAATCTTTCAGCGGACCGATGTTGCATCTGGATAGGTAGCATACGCTTTGAACCTTCCATAGTTGAGTACCATCGGACTTACTTACTGCGCGGTGAACGTGATGTCTTGAACTGTCAGTGTTTAGTGTAAGACAAGTCAACGGTACCAACACAACAACTTCCTCTACTCAGTTCTTCGTAATGTTTTATCCATTGTGGCCTGGACACTTCTTCGATTCTTAAGTGCGTTCATTTGAGGCGGCCTGTCCTCGCACTTAAATAGGTGGTCTCCTACAAGGTATCCTGCTATACCCCACTTTACAAGTGTTAGGAATCATTAAAAGTTTCCCCAAACCTAACCTCAACCGGTGAGGATCATTAAAGGTTTTGGAAACTTAACCTTCACCCACACTGCAGATAGCACATATAGTCTATTGCAGGAAAAACTTTGGATTTGGTGTTTCTCTATAGAAATCACTATCCGAAGTGCTCATGCTTCCACTGAAGCGATCAACTGAACCTCTACAACTTAGTTTACCCATTGAACCTAATTCCTGGGATCTCCAGTCAGTAAGGTTGGGTTACCACCGTATTAGTCGTTATACTTTGGGTTTTAAGCCCATTCCCTTAGACAGGCAGAACATCTGATCCTTGGGTAAGCCCTTTGTCAGCGGGTCTGCTATATTATCATTTGACTTAATATAATAAATGGATATTATACTCGTGGTGATCAGCTGCCTAACAGTCTTATGCCTCCGTCGAATATGACGCGACTTGCCGTTATACATAGCATTGTGTGCCCTTCCTAGAGCCGACTAACTGTCACAGTGGATCATTATAGAAGGTACGGGTTTATTCCAACAAGGAACATCCTCTAAGAAGTCATGAAGCCACTCATCTTCCTCTCTTGCTTTGTCTAAAGCGATAAACTCTGATTCCATCATAGATCGGGCGATGCAAGTTTGCTTAGAGGATTTCCAAGACACAGCCCTACCACCAATTGTAAATACATACCCACTGGTGGACTTGGTGTTCTCTATATCAGATATCTAGTTTGCATCATTGTACTCCTCAAGTACAACTGGATATCTCGAATAATGTAACCCGTAAGTTAGCGTGTATTTCAGGTATTGAAGTACCCGATTCAACGCCTTCCAGTGATCATCACTCGAATTACGGGTAAACCTAAACAACTTGTTGACTGCATAAGCAATATCAGGTCTGGTGCAGTTTGATATGTACATCAAACTTCCGATCACCTGTGCATATCGCTCCTGGCATATGGGTGCACCACGATTTTTATCAAGCTTTTGATTTCTATCCATTGGTGACTTTATAGGCGAACTGTCAAACATCTCAAACTTTATCAAAACATCCTCGATGTAGTGATACTGAGATAAGACCAGTTCGTCAGACGTCTTAGAGATTTTTATCCCTAAGATGACATCTGCGATGCCCATATCCTTCATGTCGAAGCATTGTTTCAACATGTTCTTAGTCTCTAGAATTATGCTAGGACTGCTCCCTGTGATCAACATGTCATCTACATACAGGCATATCATAACAAACGAGTCAGAATTACCTTTCATGTAGACACATTTGTCACATTCATTAATGGCGAAACCCTTCGATAGGAAAGTACTATCAATTTTTTCGTGCCATTTCTTCGGGGCTTGTTTCAGCCCATACAGATATTTGACAAGCCGACAGACTTTCTTCTCTTGCCCTTGAACCACCGACCCCTCGGGTTGGTCCTTATAAATTTCTTCTTCCAAATCACCATTTAGAAAGGCTATCTTTACATCCATTTGATGTACCTCAAGGTCACGCAGCGCTGCGATCACAATAAATAACTGTATGGACGTCATCCGAGATACCGTTGAGTACGTGTCAAAGTAGTCAAGACCTTCTTTCTACCGATAGCCCTTGACTACCAACCTGGACTTGTACTTATCTATAGACCCATCTGCATTATACTTCTGTTTGAGTATCCACTTAAAACCCAATAATTTATTTCCCAGAGGAAGATCAACCAACTCCCAAGTATGGTTATGCAGAATGAAGCTTATTTCACTCTCAATAGCTTCTTTCCAGAGCGGTGCTTCTGGAGTTGACAATGCTTCAGCAATTGTCCTTGGTTCATCATCAACCATATAAGCTACAAAGTCAGGACCAAAGAATTTATCCTTTCTGGCCCTTTTACTTTGCCTTAGTTCCATTTCTGGAGTCTCCAAGTTCTGAAAATCTGGAACACTAGATTCTGGATATTCAGCCACTTCGAGATCTATTAGATCTGAACCATCTAGATCCGGGCCGTCAATGACTCCCGGTTCCTAGGAGCTTTGTTCATAACTTCATTTGCGAGAGGTTATGTCTTTTTCCTTTCTAGGAAAGATACCTTCAAAGAATTGAGCATTCCTTGATTCTATGATTGTACCCCCGTGGATATCTGGAATAACTGACTTATGCACTAAGAAGAGATAAGCACTACTGTTATTTGCATATCAGATGAATATCCAATCTACAGTATTAAGCCCAATCTTGACCTGCTTTGTCTTAGGTACTTCAACCTTTGCCAGACAACCCCACACCTTTAAATATTTATAGGTGGGTTTCTTTCCTTTCCATGATTCATATGGAGTTTTGTCCTTACCCTTATGTGGGACTCTGTTAAGAATCGTATTAGCGGTAAGGACAGCTTCTCCCCATATGTGTTGGGGAAGACCGGAATTGATGAGCAAGTCATTCATCATTTCCTTCAATATGCGGTTCTTACGTTGTTCCACACCGTTCGGTTGAGGTGAGTATGGAGCCGTCGTTTTATGAACAATGCCTTCTTCGGCATAATATTTCTCAACAGGCGCTACATATTCTCCCCCTCTATCGCTACAAATAGATTTGATCTGCAAGCTTAGTTGGTTCTCAACTTCTGCTTTGTAACGTCGGAACGCTTCAAAGGCTTCATCCTTACTTTTCAACAAGTAAAGGTAACAATACCTTGTTCTATCATCAATGAAAGTCACAAAGTACTTGTTCCCCCCTTTAGTTTGTGCAAACTTCAAATCACATATATTTGTGTGAATAAGTTCTAGAGGAGCGGTATTCCTTTTCGACGGATCAAAAAGGAAGCTTTGTGAGTTTTGCCTCTACGCACACCTCACACTTATATTGAGGGTTTATGTTGATAGATGGCAACAACTCCAACTTTACCAACCTTTGGATGGACTTGTAGTTGACATGTCCTAATCTATGATGCCATAAATTAGAGGACTCAAGCAAGTAAGATGAAGTGGCTTCAATATTATTGCTTTTACGTAATACAGACATGGTGTTTACTTTGAAGAGGCCTTCACAGACAAATCCTCTTCCAACAAATGTTCCATTCTTCTTGAAATGCCTAAAACTAGCGTTAACCAATAAAGGACCTGAAATTAAATTTCTTCTCATTTCAAGAACATGCATCACTTCCTTCAGAGTGAGCTCATTTCCAGAAGTCATCTTCAGGACTACCTTTCCTACCCCCAGCACGTCAGAGGAAACGTTGTTGCCCATGAACAACTTCTTATTTGTAACCGGTATATAAGTGGAGAAGGCATCTCTGATGGAACAGATGTGTCTTGTAGCACATGTATCCATCCACCATTGCGTAGGATTCTCAACTAGGTTTTCTTCTAGAACCACCACTGAGAACTCCTTAATCATATCGTCCAGAAACTAGTCCTTGACAATGTTAACCTGAGCCTTGGCCTTCTCTTGTTGCTCAGTCTTGAGCTTGCGGAAGTCCTTGATCATATAACCAGATTTCCTACAGTAGTGACAGTTTCCTTTGAACTTCTCCGTTGTTTGGGTTTTGCCGTCTTTCTGGAACTTCCGCTTCTTGCTTAGGTTCCCTTTGGCCTCAGCCAGATTTGCCTTTGCCTCAGCGGGTTATTTACCCCTAGGCAAGGCCTTCTTATTATCTTCCTGAATTTAGAGTTTGTCTTGAGCTTTAAGTAGCTCATAAACTCATTCCATGAAGGAGGCAACTTTTCAATCAGTGATGCAACCAAAAAATGCTCGTTTGGCTTCATACCTTACAAATCCAGGTGATGTAAAATCATTTGAAATTCCTGGACTTGGGACATCACTGTCTTGCTATCCACCATTTGAAATTTCAAAAACTTTCCAACGATCAACTTCTTAGTACCTGCATCTTGTGCGTTGTACTTCTTTTGTAGCCTATCCCACAACTCTTTGGCAGTGCTAATGGTGCAATACACCGTGTAGAGAGGGTCTGACAAGCATTTCAATATGTAATTCTTACACATGAAATCACTATGACTCCATGCATCAAGAACCATCTTCATGCCATTAATGATATGGATACCTAGGCCCCCTTCACCCGTTTCAGAAGGCGAAGGGTCCATTTCATCTCCAGCTTGTGCAGGATCTTCTGTTAGGAAACGTGACATTCCCATAACAGTCAGATAGCAGAGCATCTTTTGAAGTTTGTCCCCATGAACTTTTCAGGGCGTTCATGGTGAAATCCAGCGGGTGGAGGAGCGGCAACATTCCCTTGAGTGGTAGCAAAGGCGTTGGATGAGCCTTGAGCAACCGGAAAGGCACTAGGACTACCTTGAGCAGTGGGGAAGGCATAGGGATTGCTTTTAGCAGCAGCAGCAGAATCAGAAGCAGTATGATTTATACCAGTCATCTTTCTGACTTAGTTTAGTTACTTACAACAAATCTTGTCTTAAAATTGTTGGGATACAATTGTTGTAGGGAACGGGAAGTAAATAACTATTACAATAGTAGAAAGGATAAATAAACTATTATAATAAAATTGGAAATCAAAACCTTAACAGATTGCTTGTGTGATTCGCTGAGTCGAGTGATGACACTCTTTCTTTAAGACAAGATTGCCCCGTATGTCTCCTTTTTACGGTGTTGAGCAATAGTCTCCCAAGATACAACAACAACTTTAACAAGTGAGCAAAGGAAACTCAAGTGTTACTCTTGAAGAACTTTGAGTATAGTGACTTTGCTAGAGAGGAAGAATATGAGCTCTGAAAATCTGGAGAATTTTCTAAGTGTTAAGTATTCTGTTCAATTGAGCCAAATGCCTCAATTTATAGTGTAAGTAGAAGACCCCTCACCTAGCCAACTAATGGCCTTCAATAGCCATGTAATTGCACTTGAAGAGGGGTTACATTCAGCCAAATAATGGGTGAATTCATGGTGCAAGTAATGGAGAATCAATGCTCCAAAACCAGCCCAAACGTCAGATTTTTCCAACTTTCCGTTGCAACAATCTGCCTCCGAAGCGTCGCGACTCCAGTAGCTGACTAGCCATTTTGTGCCGCGGCACAGACTGGTAGGCGCCGCGGCTCCGACGGTTGTGGCATCGCGGCTTTTCACGGCTCCGCGGCGATTTCCGACTCGTTTCATCTTAAACTTCGTACACTTCTTCCTTCCTTTACCAACGTGGAATACTTTGTCATTTGGCCAATAACCGTCCATAATTCTATGTCTCAAACGTATTACATACGTACCAATATCTCTTTCACTAATGAAATTTGCGATACTTGGCACTACGTGTGTGCATACAACGTTTCCGACGTGCGGGCCCAATTGTTCGAGTCATAAATTAATGGGATATACTTCATTTGTAAATTTCCAACAAAATTTATACAACCATGTTAAGTTGTGTTACAAGATGTAAGCCAGTAATAATCTTCTCCAATCCATTAAATTATACTAATTGAATAAACAATTACACGGTCTAAATATATAAAATAAAAGGATAAATCCTCGTGGATGCACCAAAAATCGTGTGTGGCTTTGTGAGGTCTCAGGAATCACACAAATATATTGAAAGGTCAGCTCCAATTATCCTTGGATCAGACCACTTCATTTATAATTGGTCCCCCTGTGCTCTCAAGCCTTTACAACCTCTCCAACTCACTCAAGAAATACAGACAACACTCTCCTTTGCTTCTGCTTTTTCTTTTGTTCATCCATGGAGATGACAGATAGAGAAACTCGTGATTTCATGAACGTGGAGTCCTTCTCTCAGCTACCCTTTATCCGTCCAGCACCACTTAAAGAAAAGGCCATTAGGCTTTTCGGGAAAGAACTTGGAGCTGGTGATAATTCCATGGCGGATGCAACTCATGAGGAATCCGAATCCATTGAAGAAGAAATCAAAGACACTACTAATATTAGTGAAAGCAGCCGGAAATTCGAGTGCCATTATTGTTGCAGGAATTTCCCAACTTCACAAGCCTTAGGAGGGCATCAAAATGCGCATAAGAGAGAACGGCAGCATGCTAAAAGAGCTCATCTTCAATCTGCAATGGTCCATGGTGCAGCTTTGACAGAAGCAAATATTTATGGCATAATGAACTATCGCCTTGGTGCACCAGCAGCTAATTACCATCATCCATCAACATGGATGACAAACACAACTAGTACTAGATTTTATGGAAGCCCTTATTCTCCTCATCAAACTCCTATAAATGGAAGTCCTTTAGCCTTATGGAGGATCCCAGCAGCAACAACTACGTCTTCTTCTTCTAATTTTGGCCGTGAACGCTCCATGATGCCAGTCTTTGCTGCTAATGAGGATTTCAAGCCTTCTCCAATCATCAACAATTCAACTTCTCAAAGAGGTTTCGGATATGAAACAAAGGCGGCAGTTCAAGGTCATGTGAGTTTAGATCTACACTTGTGAAATACTCTTAGTTTCAAGCTAATTAGAATTCTTTAATCTCGAGGACACAGTTTCTATTTTTCTTACATCAGGAAATTTAAAGCTTTTGTTATTCAGAGACAACCACCACTAATTTAATTAGCCTGCCGACGTTATGTAAATGAAATAATTCCTGTATATGCAATTCTCTTTTTTTAATGTCTCCACTCTCTTTTACTTGAAAAACACCCAGCAAAACGTTTTTGGCTCAGATTTAGGAATTTAACCACTTCATGCATGTTAGCTTGCGTTGCTGCTTGTTTCGACGCTTTGGTGCTAATTTGAAGAATGTTTGGCCATGTGTTAAATAATATCTTCACTCCTAGATATGATGCCACAAGATATACTTATCACTTAAAAATAACTACGAATAATTGTTCAAAACAAAAGAAATTAGTAACATAATATATATGGCAAGTTATCTATAACGTACTAAAAAGATACATTTATAGTGTAATTCTTTATATATATATATATATATATATATACTCCCTCTGTTGCAAATATGACCGACTACTACAAACAATTAAAAATTCTTTCTGACCAATTATCTAACGTGGGTACTCCAATTTACAAACCATTAAAATTTCTTTCCGACCAATTATCTAACCTGGGTACTATAATTTCTGACATGAAGATGGTTCTGCAATTGATTAATGGTTTACCGAAAGGAGAATACGACACACTTGCAACGATGATCCAACAAGTCGATCCCCTACCGAGTTTCAACAAAGCGCGGTCCCAATTGCTATTAGAGGAGATGAGACGAGCAAAACAAGACAAACACAACCCCAAGGAGTTGGTGGTTGATGCCCTCGCGCCAACCACCGGCCAACCACCACACTCCGACCACCACCCGCCGTAGAACAACTGTGGTGGTGGCAGAGGCAGAGGCCGCGGGGATGGCCGGGGAGGCAAAGGTAAAGCCCGAGGGGGCCGGGCCAATAATTCCAGCCAGCCACAATAGGCCCAGCAGCCAACACAGTGGGCCGCCCCACTGCCCTGGAAGTTATACGGGAACTGGGCCAACAGTTTTCCAACAGTCGCAGCCCAATTGCAATAGTGGCAACAACAGCGACCAAACATCCTAGGAGCCCACTCGACGTCGCACCCGATGGACCCCAGCCATTATTAGGCCTATTTTTCCGCAGCCCTGCAGTCCACTTCCGGCCTCACTCCGACAAATTTGGACCAGCCTTTCAGCACATTAAATATTCAGCAGCCCAATGACGCTTGATATATGAACACGGGCACCACGTCTCACCTCACTCACAACTCTGGTAATCTTCCTCACCTGCACAATTTAAATACTCCTCAATTTAAATACAAAAGAGTCATATATTCAGTTAAGTAAATACAAATTAGGAGACTATTTCATATAAGAATCCTCAAACAATGAGGCCCACAACAGCTGAATAAAAACAGGGTTTAACCAATTTTTTATTCGCTTTCCACTAGGGGTGTCCAACGGGGCGGGCTGAGGGTGGGGCGGGTCCCGGGGCGATGGGACACGACGGGACTGGGGGTGGTCGGGACCAGTCCTCCGGCGGGACTGGCGGGCCGGGACTGGCCAACGTCACATCCTGTCCCTCACCCCGTCGAAAAAGGGGATCGGTCTTGGCGGGTCGGGTCGGGGCGGGGTCGGGATTGTGATTTCCTTTTTTTTTGTCACTTAATTTAAAAATAACATATATAAATACTTCAATAATTGAACAAGGTAGTGTAATAATAAAAACATCCCAAGGCTATTTTTGTGCCTCTTATATTATTTAATAGAAATATGAATTTTTTGTAATACAATTTCAAAATTGCAACTTTGTGGTGTTGAAAGTTGCAAATCACATAGTAAAATTACAATTAAAAAAATTACATATTTATAAATATATTTTCTAATTTCTTCACAATGTCTTGTGGTTCTTCGGTTGGAATTGGATTTTGTTGGTCAAATTGGTCGACGTCGCTTTCAGCTCCGTCGGAAAAGATTTTGTTGTAGTTTAAATCATCTTCTTCGTGGATCTCTTGTTAACCACACCTTTTACGCTTCGCTCGTATCCAATCTCTGAATTAAACTGCAATCTCCAAGTTGTCTCCCGCCAATGAGTGTCTGTGCTCTCCTATTTGAAATTTTCCGGCAGAAAAAGTACTTTCAGACGCTGTTCATGATGTTTGAATGTTCAACACATCTCTGACCATCTTTGTTAGTGTTGAAAATGTCTTCTCATTTTCCCTCCAGTATTTAAGCAATTCTTCACGTCCTTCTTCACTGAGAATTGCTTGGTACGATACAATACTCTGCAAAAAAAAAACATCAAACTCGCTAACTTGATTAGAAGTGGAACCACTAAACATTCTATTTCTAAGGCTTTCAATACTATCCGCAAAAACAACATGTCTTTTATGAGGTTGTATTGAAGAAGAAGAAGAAAATCGTATAGAAGCCGGTTGGTTGCTAGCACTTTCTTGTTGGTAATGCGTATATACTTTTTTGCATTCATCGTGTGTGCTAGATAAAACTTCTTCTTTAGTTGATTCCTTAGGTGGTTGTTCATTTGGATTTTTTGGAGTTGGAGGTGGAAGTACTGCTATACAATCACAAATAGTTTAAATAAGTGTTTTACAACCATCTATTTTAATAGTCGGATATAATACAACACCAATAATATAAATAGTGGGAAGGTGAAAAAATATTTTTTAATAGGTGCCTTATAAGATTGTTTTTCCATATATTCATTAAGTAACAAAAATATTAGAGCTATATAAAATAACATAGTTGAAATAGTAGGATAATATATACCAGAAAATTCTTTAGTTGCTTGAAAATATTTCTCTAAAAATACAATAAGTTATGAATTTTTTTCCCAATCATTATCTACAAGCATATCAGTTGGATTTCGATTATGGACGTTAAAAATAATGTTATAGGTCTTCTATAATCGTAAGCAACAAATAGTTGTTCATATAGAGAATTCCACATAGTTGCTATTTCTTCAGGAATTTTTTCATAAGGTAGTCCACAATCGTGATAAGTTTTTTTATATTCATTTTTTCTTTGTATTCTATTACTTCTAAAAATAAAGTTTATAGCAAATTGTACTTTATTAAGAATGTCTTCAAAAACTGATAGACCTTCCTTTACAACTAAGTTATAAATATAACATACACATTTTATATGAAAATGATTAGGAAAAGATGGAGTTAATAGATCTTTTATAAGTCTCACAACATATTTATTAGACGAAGCATTATCTAACGTAACAATTATTATTTTGTCAGTTATACCTTAATAATCGCAAACTTGATGAATATTTTCTGCAATAAAATTTCCAGTGTGCCTATCACCAATATATCTATATGCTAAAATACGTTTTTGCATAGACCAATTATTATCTATTTAATGACATGTTACAGTTAAATATCATTGTCGTTAGTACTACGACCTATATCAGAAGTGATAGATACTTTGCCAGGAAAATGATATAATGCATAACATAAGCATTGTTGATATTCATTTGCAAATTAAAAAAACGTCTCTCTTAACAATTGATCTAGGAAAATCGTTAAAAACAGGATTATACATATATCTCTTATGTAATAAATAAAACCATGAGATGAAGGAAATGGAAAAGACAAACCCTCCACTGCAACTAATTTTGCTACTGCTTCCCCATCTCTATGTTTATCGTATTTAGGAACTACAATTCCCTCTGTCGTCGGGTTAATTTGACCCTGTACTTGGTCTGAGACACTATGTGAACCTTGTCCGGACTGAGAGCGCATTGGCGCACCCGACTTTGTAGCCTCATATTCATCCCACCTAGCTTTATGAAAGTTTTGTACATGTCTCAATAAACCTTCTGTTCCACCCTGACCTTTTCCCATTTGAAATTTATAAATATTTTTACAAATTTTACATCTAACTACTTGATTCTCTTGGTCCCTATCAAAAAAATCTCATGCAACAGATTTTAATTTTCATTGTGTTGGGTCTCGTCTCATACTAGGGGGAATAGGAGGCGTTCCAGTTTCAGTTTGAGGCTGAGACTCAGTATGAGGTTGAGGTTCTTTAGGTGCACTAGTGGGTGTGTCATTTAGATTATCTTCTAAATTAAAATCTGGTTCAGTTGCAGAATATATTTCATCATCTAATGGTATATCATTAAAAAATCAGTTTCCTCTATATAAGTGTAATCAATCAAATCATCCTGTCTAGGAATAGGATAACTAGAAGAAGTACCCCTGCCCTTGTTACCCTACTAGAAGAAGCACCCTTACCCTTAATCATACGTCTTAATCTTTCCATTTTAATTATGCAAATAAATAATTAAAGATAATGAAATTAAGTGCGATAATTAAAATAAAGTAACAATAATAATTTAAAGAAGGAATGTAGGTACCAAACGCCGACGTAACGTCGACGTGTAATCGAGGTTGAAAATTGAAACTTTGCTCGATGGATGATCCTCAAGCTAGTTGCCAACTTCAGTCCCAATTTTTAAACTTTGATACAATTATACTAATGAGCAAATAAAATAAAACATTTAGTAGGCAATGTAGACTTGTAGAGAGATAGATTGAGAGATTAGAGAGATTGTATGAAGATTTGTGAGAAAGATGAAGAGAAAATGAAGTATTTATAATTGAGAAAGGGTTAAAGTGTAAATATACTGACTTAGGGGTTAAAAATAAATATTAAGGGGGTAAGGGGTTTATGGGGGTGGGGGCAAAAATGGCCGTTGCACAACAACCAAAATATGAAATGATCATTTTGGGTTAAAGTGTAAATATACTAACTTAGGAGTTAAATAAATATTAAGGGGGTAGAGAGGTTTATGGGGTGTAGGGGGGGGGGGGGCAAAAATGGCCGTTGAACAACGACCGAAATATAAAATGGTCGTTGTGCAACGACCATTTTTGCAAAGGGGGAGTCGGGGTCAGGGTCGGGGCAGGGCGGGATGAGCCTGGACGGGACGAGCCTAGGTCCCGTCCCGGTTTCGAATCCCGACACCATTTTTTTTACGGTGACCGGAGCGGGTTCGGATCAGGACCGGCCCGACCCGACCCACTAGCCACCCTTACTTTCAACTGATTTTTTATCCACTTTATTGGTTGTTAAATGTGGGTTAACCCATGTTAAAAAGTGGGCGGGTTTAATACGGATTAGTCATGGTTGGATTGTGGGCGTTATATAATTTAGGGTAAAATGGTTCCATCACTGAGTGGAACGATAAAAATTCGTTCATTTTTAACCAATAATTTTAGGTTCGAGTTCTGAATGTATTCCTTTTTGATAAGAAAAACTAAAACATCTATAAGTGATCAACTTTTTACCATGCTAATTCGAATACCCAAAGCTTGAAGTGAAAGGAAAAAGATAACTGATGTTCCCATAACAGAAAGAGAAATTCGCAACTGACATGAGTACCGTATATGGCGTAATGTAACAATTTTGAATTTCAACTTCACAGATAACTTCTTTCCTAAGTTCAAGTTTACTTTGAGGGATAACTTCTTTCCCATTTTGATTTCAAGTACAGTAGCATATTAGTATAAAGGGTCAAAATTACTCCTTAATTATTTAAAATGGATAATTTTATCACTCGTTTCATTTTTTGCCCAAAGATACCATCAATGTTAGTCAAATAGTTTTAAAATACCCAATTTACTATGTTGCTCCAACTCAAATTAAAATACAATTAAAATAAGGAAAAATTACCAAAATTTCCCTAACATATATACTAATGATTGTTCCTCTATTACATTGTTGGCCCATAAGTAAGTGTTTAAAATTAGAACTGATTTAAACATTTATCTTTCATTTCATCATGAAATACAAGGGGAGGCTCAATTTTAAACTTTTTTTTTCGTTCGTCAACTATGAAAATTATTAACGTATATTAATAAAATATACTTCATATATTTGTAATATTTAGTGTTGTATAGTTATGGTAGATATAAAATCCTTATTGTATTAGCGTTCCACATTGTCCACACTATATATATTTGTATTAATGAAAAAGACTCCCCAAGGGAGATTAATAGAATCTTATTAGAAGCCAAAACCTAAACCTTTTTTTTTCACCCGCAACCTTCCTCGGTTTACTAAAAAACCGGTGGTTGTTGTCCTGCTTTTTCTCTTCCTTTCTCGAGAACAAAGCAGAACCTTTCTGCTTTCTCTATTCACTTATCAAGAACCAAAGCAAAATTCTCTTCTTTTTCTATTCACTTACCGAGAACCAAAACAAAATTGTAGGCAGACTGTCCTCTCCTTCAAACAAACTATCAGAACACAAAACTGCTTTTCTGCGTCTGTCTTCCTTTACCCGAGAATAAAATTTTGTCTTCTTTTTCCTCCTTCACCAAAAATAATCCACTATAATGACTTCTCCCACAACTCTCAATTCTGGAGATCAATTTTGGGTCCAATTTCAGGCAGCCTACAAGTCCGCCTCAGGCTAGTCAATGGGCCACAGTAATTCGGCCCTATTTCTTAGAGCCCAACACTCCCCTCCAGGTTTCCCCCAGTCCAATTTGGGCCCGGCTTTCATTACATTGACCCCTCAATAGTCCGATAAGGTGTGATATATAGATACAGGCGCCACGTCTCACCTCACCAACAATTCTGGTAATCTTCCTCAACTGCGAAGTTTAAATACTCCACAATCTATTATGGTTGGAAGCGGCCATCACATTCCAATTCAAGGGTTTGACCACACACTAACCCCACCACCGCATCCCAGTTCTCCCTGAATAACATCTTATATGCTCCTAACATTATCAAAAACCTAATATCCGTTTGGGAATTTGCCATCGATAATTCTGTCTCTATTAATTTTGACCCGTTTGGAATTTTAGTAACGAACCTCCGTACCGGGAAACTCCTTACGAGATGCAATAGTGAGGGTGATCTCTATCCTTTCCTATACACGTCCGCTGCTAGTGTCAACCCTCCCACATCTCTAGCTACCCATGTCACTCCTTGCACCGCTTTAGCAATAATTTATCCGTTAACCTGGCACAATAGACTTGGACACCCAGGAGCTTCTATTTTTAATTTTCTTAGAAACAATAATTTAATTCGTTGTCACAATGGAAAATTCGCCCAACAGTGTCTTTTTTGTCCTTTAGGAAAATATGTTCGCCTTCCGTTTCAGTCTTCTTCAAGTGTCACGCATTCTCCCTTTGACATTGTTCATGCATATATATATGGACATCTCCCATTACTAGCTCAGTGAGTCATAAATTTTATCTCGTCACTTTCTCTGGGTCTATCCGCTTAAATTCAAGTCTGAAGTGTTTACCAAGTTTCTTGCATTCCGTGTTTATATCAAAACATAATTTGAAAAAGACATAAAATCGCTTCAATGTGATAACGATCGTGAGTTCAATAATTCCATGTTTCACAATTTTTGCTCTACTAGTGGCATGGTTTTCGGTTCTCGTGTCTCCACACCTCCCTTCAGAAAGGAAAAGCAGAACGAATCATCCGCACCATAAATAACATAGTCTGCACTCTTTTATTTCATGCCTCTCTCCCTCTGTCCTTTTGGGCCTATGCAGTCAAAATGGTAGAATATGTCCTAAATATTTTACCCACTAGCATTCTTCATAATATGACCTTGACCAAAATTTTATACCATCGGATCCCTTCATATGATCACCTTCGGATATTCAGTTGTATTTGCTACCCTAATCTTGCCTCCACTGCCCCTCACAAATTAGCACTTCCAACTACTCCATGTGTCTTCGTAGGTTTCCCGTTTAATCATAGGGGCTACCTATGCTATGTCTTATCCACTTATCAAATTCACGTCTCTCGTCATGTCACGTTTGACGAAATAATATTCCCTTTTTCGGACATCCAAAAATTCCGAAAAATGGACTATACTTTCCTTGACGAGTCAGATATCTTACCCATCATACTCAGCGAACTGCATCAGTCCATCACCACTGCTGACCCATCTCCGCCACCACTGCTTGGCACTGCCACGTCCGACAGTTTGTCAGAAAATAATACAGCCAGTACCACCGTCGTAGATGTCGGCTACTCTAGTCCGTTGAACACTGCTCAGCTCCGACCCACTACCATCACACCCACCACCCACCGATAATCGGCAAACCTATTATCACCGACCGCTCCTGCCGCTTCTCCAATCACCTCACCCAGTACCTAATCAACCCCACAATACACCAAACATGACCTCGACCCCCAACTAACCCCACCCCGACTCCCAAACTCGTTACCCACTAATTCACCGTCACCAGCAACTCAATCGACACATACCCTGCATCACGACCTAACTCGATCCTCACCAACACCTGCTCCAGCTCAGTCACCCGACAACACCAACCACAACCCCGTCGAACTACCCCCAACACATATCTCCCGTCACTGCCTCCCTAATACCACCAATCACTGTCTCCCAAACATCCAACCCACTTCCTAGCCCACAGCCGACACCCCACCAAAATACCTAATCTGCCCCTACCCCCACGCACCATATGGAGACCCATGGTCAACACGGGATTTTCAAATCTAAAGTCCAATTTAACCTATCCACACAAACTATATCCCCAATTCCCAAAAACCCAAAACTAGCCAAACTAGACCCAAATTGGAATGCGACCATGTGTGAGGAATTTAATGCTTTAACGAAACAACACACTTGGTATTTGGTTCCTATACCAGAGGGGGTGAATGTGATCCGATGCATGTGGATTTTTCATCACAAATTCAGAGACATTGGTGATCTACAGAGATATAAGGTTAGATTTATGGAAAATGTCCCAATCAGCAGGAGGGTATTGATTATGGTGAGATGTTCAGTCCAGTTGTTTAACCGACTACCATTCTCAGAGTTCTGAGTATTGCTATGGGTAAGCATTGGCCGATTCATCAACTTGATGTGAAGAATGCGTTTCTACATGGGGATCTAAAAGAAACTGTTTACATGCACCAGTCACCTGGTTTTGTCCATCCAGCAGCCCCTCAGTATGTTTGTCGTCTCCATAAGTCACTTTATGATTTGAAACAGGCCCCTAGAGCGTGGTATGAACTCTCTACACAGTACATTACGCGGATTGAGTTTGTATGCAACAAGTGAGATAATTCCCTATTTATTTTTCATAGAGGTAGTAGCATTGCATATTTGTTGTTATATGTGGATGACATTGTGCTTAAAACCGAATTTGCTATGACTAACTTGGGGAAGTTGAGTTAATTTTTGGGAATATCAGTGACTAGATCTCCAGATACTATATTTTTGTGTCAGCGCAAGTATGTAGAGGATATAGTATACAGGGCTAAAATGGTAAACTGCAAGATAATGTCCACTTCGGTTGACTCAAAATCAAAGCTTAGTGCCATTGATGGTGATCCAGTATCTGATCCTACCTTTTACAGGAGTCTTGCAGGTGCACTACAATATCGTACTTTCACCAAGCTTGATATTGCTTATGCTTTTCAGCAGGTATGCTTATTCATGCATGCCTAGAGAGCCTCATTTTACTGTTCTTAAGTGTATCATTCGATATGTTAAGGGCACAATTGATTATGGATTGCATATATACCCCTCAACACCGACCAGGTTGTTATCATATATGGATGCTGATTGGGCAGGCTGTCCGGACATGCGACGCTCTACTTCCGGCTACTGTGTGTTCATAGGGGATAATCGCATTTCTTGGTCTTCCAAGAGACAAGCCACATTATCCCGTTCGATTGTAGAATAAGAGTATAGACGTGTTGCAAATGTTGTTGCTGAGATCTGCTAGCTCTGAAACCTTCTTTTGTAGCTTCAGTGTTCCTTGCGTAAGGCGTTTTTGGTTTACTGTGATAACATATCCGCCATATATTTATCTTATAATCCAGTTCAACATCAGCGAATCAAGTACATAAGAGATGGATATACACTTTCTTCATGAGAAGGTTGCTATCGGTATTGTTAAGGTGTTGTATGTGCCTTCTTCATATCAATATGCGGATATCTTCACGAAAGGTCTTCCTAGACAGTTATTCCTCGACTTCAGATCTAGTCTTAGTGTTTGACCTCATCTGCTCCGACTGAGGGCTTCTATTAACGTATATTAAAAAAATATACTCCATATATTTTGTAATATTTAGTGTTGTATAATTATGGTAGATATATGATTCTTATTGTATTAGGGTTCCATATTGTACACATTATATATATATATATATATATATATATATTTGTATTAATGAGAAAGACTCCCCAAGGGAGATTAATATAATCTTACAGAAATTCTTAGTCGACTACCCTGCAGATCTGATCAGTGACTAATTTAAGCAATTATAGTTAAACAAGTAAAGACAGAAAGTAAAGACACAAGTATTATTATAATGATTTAGATCGTGTCTAATATAGTTGCCTTGGGTTACAAGGGTTTTCTTAAAGCCTTGAGTGAATCTTCGATTACAAGAGTGGTTATGAAGTAAACCACTTTGAGTTCCGGCAACTGGACAAATTTCAGTTAAATCCTTTGGCCACAACCTCTACTCGTATATCTTCAAATTCTCTCTTTTTCTTTTCTTATCACTAGTAGACTTTTATGAATACAATTCTGTTACAAAGATGAAAGTGCGACTAGGTTTTTGCTCAAGTGAAGTTGCGCAATGTTCTTCTTTGAAGTTAATCTTCCTTTATAGTGTTTGTCTGTTTCAAGGCATCTCCAGTCTTGAAATAATTCTGTGAAATTTGGAAATCAATCTTTCTATTGATTGATTTTTCGAACACGCGCTCTAAGGTAATCCAAATGATTCCCCTTCAATCAAGGTATCAATATGATCCCTTGATTTGAGAATCTATTATCATTGGTAGGGTGTATTTCCGTCTTGATTTCAGAGTCTTTCAGTGTCTCTCCTTGTCCATTTATTTACTATCCATATGAGGATATCTTGATTGATCTGTTTCCATTATGGAGTTATTTTCAGAGTATATTCCTTCGTGAATTTAGCCTAAGAATCTTCTCATCATCATATACTATGCGATCTTGTCCTATTTCCAGCTTCCAATGTGGAAATATTCTTTCAGTTATCTAGGTCGAATGCCTTTAGTTTTTCCACCATCTTGAAATGACTTCCATTCTTTGGTTACTCTCGATCTGATTAGGATGCATCCACTGTTTTCCTTTTGTAGTATTTCTTGAAATAATGTTTTGGTCAAATTCTGTTACAAAATAAAGCTAACAATCTTTACATTTTTTATAATGACACCCAAAAGGGGTCTAGACATCTTATTTCCTTATATCTCAAGTGTTGATCTCCCGGAGTAGATGGATAGTTTTGAATTGCTAGTTGACTCCCCCTGAATATATTTTACTCCCTCTGAGTAGTGTTGTTCCCTCATTTTCTCCCCCATTAATATTATAAAAAAGGAAAACAAACAAATACCATGCTGATGAAAAAAGACCCTGAACTTAAAGTTCCAACGTGAGCCGCGAGGTGATATGCTTGGAGTGCCAAGGATTGTCGACCGTCCTATGATAATATGCTTATTGAGACATGGAGTATGGAGGGGAATTGAAGAAAGGACTTGAAGATTCAATAAGACAACATTTTCGGCCTTTATGTAGGTCTTGGCCGAGACCACTTTCTTTTAGCTTGTTTTACATTCCTAACTTAATTTCCTTCAAGCTTAATTACTAGTCTTTGTAATAGAATGAGATGACTAAGCAATCTTTGTAATAGGATAAGGTGACTAGGCTGAAGAACAATCTAGAAAGAGAAGCTTCCATCATGCCCCAAGGAGATAATTCATGAACTAACTAGTTCATGCACTTATCTACATGGATGACACAAAAAGGTTGCCTATAGAACATGAAGAGTAGGTCTTCTCCCTTCCCCCAAAAGGGCCGAACCCCTTCCCCATTTCCCATTCGGCTGAAGTTCTTGTATTGTGTATCTAGTTGCCTTCTATAAAGGTCTAAGCACTAGTATAAATAGGACATGTAGTTGATGTAAATAGACATTGAAGGTATATGAGATATATTTGAGTTTTACTCAAGATTTGCTAAGTTATTCAACTTTTGTGTTGCTTATCTTAGTTGGTCCTTTTGTGGGTCACCCCTTGGTCCTTTTGTGGTCCAAACCCTCGGTGTAAGTCTAGTTAGAACTTTTGTGATCTAACTATACCCAAGCCAATGTTCTATCCGGTTACTTGGTTACGAATACATTAAAGGTCTTTTTGGCTTTCATTGTCTTATCCACCCACGATTTTGCCTATCTATTTCGTGTTCAATCCTTGTTTAAACTGTCTCATTATTTTCACCACAACACATCACAACGCTTCACCAACCTCCATCGAAAAGTACATTAACCGAAACCTCCCAAAACCACCCGAACACCCAACCAACTACTTCACCATCCTTACTGAGTTCCACCGTCATACCTTACTGTCCCGGCCAAATTCCGCCACCTTACCACCATCCAACCACCATGTACTGACCACCAACATATCCCGAAATGTATCTAGAACACCCCTCCAAACACCTTAACTTGACACCACCCTAAGCTACCCGCACACTCCCCACAAACCAACACTGCCCGATAAACCATCCGAACCCGCCAACCCTCACTTGACTCCCATTTTCGTGTCCATCCGGTTCCAATCCAACTTCGACCAACCTACCCACATATTCCCCTCCTTGTATACATCAGTTTGGTATTAGAGCAAGGATTTCCCATCCCACGCGTTGATGCTATGGATAACCTAAATGAAGAACTTCGGAGGACCATAAGTGAACTTGTGGCGGAACAAATGCAACTCTTGAGAAGAGAGTTTGCGGAGTGTGTCATAATTAATGATGCCTAGTCTGGAGAAGAGGTTGCATAAAATAACCCGAGGCATGAAAGGAAAGATATCCAAGACAACCCGAGGCATGAAAGGGAAGACGACCGAAGCGTGCGGTTGGAACTTCCAACCTTTGAAGGAAACATGGACCCAGAAGAGTTTCTTGAATGGTTAAGGGCTATTGAGAGGCTTTTCGAATACAAACAATATATGATGACGACAAGTGTTTTAAGGTTGCTACATTGAAGTTGAAGAAATTCGCTTCTGTGTGGTATAAAACCTCAACCAAGATTGAATCTTGGGACAAGTTAAAGAAACATTTGAAGAAAAAGTTCTTGCCAAGGGAATATGAACAAGACCTATACCTCAAGCTCAAAAATCTTCGTCAAGGAGTTCTTAAAGTTGAGGAATACATCCGAGAGTTCGAGAAAGTCACCATGCTTTATGACTTAGAAGAAAAGGAGACTCAAAAGATCACCCGATTCATTGGGGGCTTGAACATGTCGATTCAAGAGAAGGTTGAAGTTGCAATATACAACACTTTTGAAGACGTATGTTATTTAGCACTCAAGTTTGAAAAACAACAAAGAAGAGTACCCCAAAATCCTATGTAAAGCCCACTTGTGTTAAAGAAAAGGGCAATACCTCTTTTTCTAACCCATTATATAGCTAAGAAAGTGTAGAGAAAGATAAAGGGAATAAAGTAGAGGTTACAAAGGGGGTAGATAGAAGCAAGAAGAGGTGTTTTAAATATCAAGGATTAGGACACTTTGCAAATGAATGTCCTAACCCTCAAGTAATGACTATTGAATAGTATCAAGAGTGGGGGAATTCCATTTCCATTGAGGAACCCGAAGTCGAGGAGGACATAGAGGAAGATATTGATCATGCGGAGGTGGGTGAAAGTTTAGTGCTCCAACGTAAGTTGAATTTTCAAATTGAAGAACAAGAGGAGACACAAAGAGAGAAACTATTTTACACTCGATACAAGGCGAATGATAATGTGTGTAACGTGATCATTGATGGAGGAAGTTGTACCAATGCAGATTTCATGGAGATGGTGGACAAATTGAACTTGCCTACCCGCAACTATCCTAAACCATATGCTCTCCAATGGCTAAACAAACACAAAGGGCTAAAGGTAATGAAACAAACTCTTATTAGTTTTTGGATTGGAAGGTATGAAGATGAGATATGGTGTGACGTCCTACCTATGGATGCTTGTCATATCTTGTTGGGGCGACCATGGAAATTTGATACGAAAGCGCAACATGATGGAGAAAAGAATGTATATTCTTTTCAAAATGATGATAATAAGATCAGGTTGATACCATTGTCACATAGTGAGGTGAAGGAAATGAAGATCCAAAATGACAAGAAACGTGAGGGAAAATCTGAGGCCCTCTTACTTAATGTACCAGAGATAGAAAAGAGTCGAATAAGGGGAGTTCTATAGATACATTGGTGTGCAAGGAGAAGGAGAGTCCTATGGGAGATGCGGTCGAAAGTGCCAACTTGAAGGAACTCTTGATAGATGTATTTCCGAATGATCTTACACCTGGATTACCATCAATAAAAGACCATAGCTACAATCCAAAAGAGGCTAAGGAGTCGCAAGAACAAGTGCAAAATTGCTAGATAAGGGCTTTGTCCAAGAGAGCCTTAGTCCATGTGCGGTATCTGCCTTGTTGGTGCCAAAGAAAGATGAAACTTGGCGCCTATGTATGGATATCCAAGCGGCCAATAACATCACTGTGGAGTGCATGTTTCCTATGCCAAGATTGAAAGACCTTTTGGATGAATTGAGTGGGGCCAAGTTGTTCTCCAAGATAGATTTGAGGAGTGGCTACCATCAAATGAGTATCCCGGAGATGAATGGAAAATGGCTTTTGAAACCAAGTATGGTTTGTACGAATGGTTAGTGATGCTATTTAGATTGTGTAATGCTCTGCACCCTTTCATGAGGCCTATACACGAGGCACCACAACTATCTATGGCATTCATAGTATCATCCGAGGGCATTCACGTGGATCCATCCAAGGTGGAAACTATTCGAAGTTGTCCCGAGCCTACAAATGTAAGTGTGGTAATAAGTTTCCTTGGTTTGGCTTCTTTTTCTCATCGTTTCATTCGAGATTGTTGTACCCTTCTGACCCTACCACTGAACTAATGAGAAAGGATGAGTTTAATTGGTCCCAAGGAGCACCAAGAACTTTGGAAGCCGTGAAGGGAAGGATATTTGAAACACCGCCTCTAACTATTCCAAACCATGAGAAGCTATTGGAAATTGAATGTGATGCTAGTGGAATTGGTGTTGGAACCTTCTTAATTCTAAACAAAAGGTCCATTGCATTGTCTAGTGACACATTGGGTGGTTAACGACTCAATGAAAAATAATTTTATGTTGTAAGATCCTTGGTCCAATGGGGGCAATATTTGAAGTCAAAACCTTTTATCTTCTATTCGGATCCTTTCTACAAGGTGGAACCTCTAGACGAATATGGAAGTATTAGTTCAATGTTTGATGTTGGAGACTTATAACCATACATAGATGACGAGAATTTGAGGGAAAATTATGTTAAAAAATGGGAGATTGATGAAACAAAGAGCGTGAACTTAAAGTTCCAACGTGAGCAGCGAGGTGATATACTCGGAGTGCCAATGATTGTCGACCTTCCTATGATAATATTCTTATTGTGGCATGAAGTATGGAGTGGAATTGAAGAAAGGACTTGAATATTCAAGAAGACAATATTTTCGGCCAATGTAGGTCTTGGCCAAGACCACTTTGTTATAGCTTGTTTTAAATTCCTAACTTAATTTCCTTATAGCATAATTACTCGGCCTTATAATAGAATGAGATGACTAAGAAATCTTGTAATATGATAAGGTGACTAGGCCGAAGAACAATCTAGAAAGAGAAGCTTCCATCGTGCCCCAAGGAGATAATTCATGAACGAACTAGTTCATGCACTTATCTACATGGATGACACAAAAAGGTGACCTAGACAACATGAAGTGTTGGTCTTATCCCTTCCCCCAAAAGGGCCGAACTCCTTCCCCCTTTCCCATTCGTCTGAAGTGCTTGTATTATGTCTATCTACTTGCCTTCTAGAAAGGTCTAAGCACTAGTATAAATAGGACATGTAGTTGATTTAAATAGAGATTGAAGTTATATGAGATATATTTGAGTTTTACTCAAGCTTTACTAAGTTATTCAAATTTTGTGTTGCTTATCTTAGTTGATCCTTTTGTGGGCCATCGATCCTTTTGTGGTCTGAATCTCGACCCTTTTGTGGGTTACCCCCTGGTCCTTTTGTGGTCCAAACCCTCGGTGTAACTCTAGTTAGAACTTTTATGATCTAACAATATCTAAGCCAAGGTTCTATCAGGTTACTTGGTTACAAATACATCGACCAACCTACCCACATATTCCCCTTCTTATATATATTACATGCCCAAATATACAAATAAAGAGAGAATAAGGATATACAAAAGAACATATCTATTCATAGAAGTTAAGAGAGTCATAATTGGGAAACACTTATACCCCAATACCAAAACAAAATACTTATAAATTGTCTTAACACCACAAAAAAGAATATATTGTCCAAAAACACGAGCCACATAGGAATCTAACGTTTAGCAAGGATGTCACACCCTAAACGGAGGGGCGCAACTAGCACTCGTTCCTTATTTGCCAAGAACCAACTTACATGACTCAAAAATATATCTTAACAAGCAAACGAGCCATCAGGGCCATCACAGAAGACTGAAAAACATCAAGAAGCTCTAAAAACTAATGATACCAGCATGAGATGCATGTGTATATAAGAGCTGACAAGGACACCATGGAAGACTGTACAACAAAACTTAGGATGACAAGACCATACATAACATCTATACACAAGGCATACATCTATAAGACTCTAAGAGTAGCATAATCAACATAAGGTCGGGAAAGGGTTGTTACACCCCATAGTTTCATGCGCGAATGACAACGTAGTTAGTAGACTTGAGCTCGGAGACTCGAGACACTTCCCAAGGGTCACTTATGACTTAGGAGGATATTGATAAGGTTTACAAAAGGTTAAGAGTCATTTGGATTAAAAGAAACATCCCTCGATAAATTTTGACGAAGATAGGACGATACACTAAGTGTTTTGCATCGCCGAACCCATTCTGCATCACAGATGAGGCCACAAATCAAGAGACCCATTTGGCCACCTTCCAGCCACCATATGCAGTGACACATTAGGCGACATACCCCTATATTGTCGCATATCCTCCCGCATATGGGAGGCGGTGGGGTGCCTATTTAAGGCCAAGTCTTGAATCTTCCCCTAAATTAAATCATTTTCTCCCCAAAGAAACCTTAGGTTCTCTAAATAACTCTCCAAGGGGTTATACATCAATCGAGGTCCTTCCTTACGATTTTGAAGTAAATTTCCACTTGCAAAGCTTAGATCACCTTGGAAGCTCTCTCTAAATTATTAAATTGAGCTTGGAGTTTCTTGGAGCTGGAAGGAGGGTTGGTGTAGGAGACCTCTTGGCTGATTTAAGGTAAGTTTTTCTACTCTATAATGGTTCCTAATTACTCCTAGCTTAGAATGATCAATTGGTGAAAATAATCTATTAAAAACTAAGCTAAACTTCATCATAGAGGCATGTTGGTTGTTGGATGGTTTTGATTGAGTTCTTGAGATAGTTATGGCTGAATTTTCAAGATTTTAAGAATTGTAATCTTGATATTGTTGTGGTTGATGATGAAGAAGTGGTAGTAACTTGAATTGCCATGAAACCAAGATAGGGGATGTGCGCACGCTAAGCATTAAATAGAATGTCATAATGAAATAATCGTGTAACTATCGGCTTGATCTTGATCCAATTTATCTCTATTGCATAGGTAAATGATTGTAGAGCGAGAGAGACTTCATAGGACTAGTATTGTCCAGGAAATGAGGTATGTAAGTCTTATCCCTTTCTTTCTATTGAATGATGGTAGAGAAAACTTCACAAATGATTGCTTCTTATCCAAATTACATTCTTGAGCATAAAAGTACGCCGACACTTGATATGAAATGTTGTATAGATCTTAACTGTCCCTTATTGAGAGTACTTTTTGCACATCACGATATTTCTTATTATATGATTGATTCTAAGTTTTTTGTTGGATTGTAACGATTATTGTACTTAGTTCTATAATGATAGGTGGGGGTTAATGACCTTGTGTTACTCTGTCCTATTCTTATTGGTATTCTTAGGTCTTATGCATTATATATATATGTATCTATTTTATGACACCGAGTCGCGCTATAGTTGGTTGTGTACGATACTTATACGTGCACACCACTGTAGTTGGGTACGTTATATAAACCTAAAGAGCGGCTTGATAATGATATTTCCCCATAGTGCGGCCTATATATGTATGTATAAAGTTTTTAATGATAGCATGTATTGCATTTGCCCACAGTGGCTACTCGAGGTTTAGGTTGTCTCTTTACTTTTCTTTATTCTTATTATTGTGTTCATATAGGCTTATGTTCTTACATATTCATTATATTCTTTCGTACTGACGTCCCTTGTTGTTACTCTATATTGTATTTATAAGCTTGTAGAGTATAGTCCTGTGGTTAGTCATTTTGTATGGCCTTACCGGCCACTCAGATAGTCCGTTGCACATATGACATCCTTATCGGCTTTAGTACGTATATATATATATTGTTGGATCCTTTATGCTTGCAGGATATTGCATCATATCATTTTACAACTATTTCTTAGCGGCCTTGTCAACCCAGGTCTTATTATCTGTTCTTCAGGTAGTACGACTAGTACACTTGGGCCGTAAGGTATCGGGTGCCAGCCACACCCCCAAGGTTGGGGTGTGACAAACTTAGTATCAGAGTAGGTTAGTTCTAGAGAGTCTATAATCCGTGTCTAGTAGAGTCTTGTTAATGGGTGTGTAGCACGCCAAACTTATAAACAGGAGACTACAGGGCATTTATGATGGTTACCTTCTTTCTTGACCTAGATCGCGCGATAGAGCTGAGCTATAAGTATTGAATTCCTAACCTTATCATATTTACGATTGCAACGATGAATTTTTTTAGTAACACACCTTCTATTGAGAAAGACTCGTCGGTGGATATGAGCAAGTCACTTTCTAGAATATCACCATTTCCGATAGAATCAAAGAAACTGAGGGATGCCCCCGAATTATTAGTTATACCACAAGCACTGTCTGGCGAGGATGTTAGGAAAACGATTCAAATATTGACATAGTTGGTCGCCTCATAGGCACGATGCCACCCCGGTATGTTTGATAGTGGTAGACCCCTAGAAGGGTTAGGGATGTCATACCCCAAACTGGGGTATGTGGCCAGCCCTTGGTGCCGCACTGGCTCAAGTGTACAAATCTGAAACATAACCTGTAAACTAAATCAAAACTTCGGCCAACAAGGCCATAACAACGTGAATGGTATGGAGGTATAACCAACATACATATAGGGCGGACAAGGCTACCAACTGAGAATATATGACGTCATCTAGACATCTTAATAAGAATGGTAGACAACACAAAACATCTATGTACATACATATACAAGACCGGAAAAGTCATCGTACAGACCGACTGATCAACATCTAGGACAACAAGGCCATAATAAAACAACTAACCAAGACAGATAAATCTACAAGCCTCTAAGAAGTACAACTATCATATGGTTGGGACAGGGCCCCTACCTACCCATATCTGTATATACATATGTCTTAACTTATAACCTATGACTCGATAGCTCCGGAAGAAGCGAAGCTTACCAATCAACATCTTAACTCAACAAGCTCCTACTGGAAAGGTCTATTTGTACCTCTACCTGAACCTGCAGCATAAAATACAATGCCCCCGGCAAAAGAGACGTCAGTACAAATGAAATATACCAGTATGTTAAGCATGAATAGAAATATGAAAGCATAAGCTGTAAAACAGAGCATAAGAAGTAATCTGATACTCTGATAACCAGTATGCCACTCAGGGTAAATAATGAAACTCTGAAACTATACTGAAACTTCTATACATGTGGTGTATTATATAATTTGCCCTCGTCTTAAATCCCGAGCTGTTTACAACAGGTACTGTCCTCAGATAATAGCTTGAGGTGTGTGTATGGATGCATATATAAATTCCTGCCCTCCGGTTATAGCCCAGGGTATATATGCACATAAATAACTGATATAGTCTTCCCTCAGCTTATAGCCCGAGGTATTTACATAATGTACTTCGCTCAGGTAATAATCTAAGGTGTGTGTATGGATACATATATAAATGCCTGCTCTCCGATTATAGTCCAGGGTATGTATGCGCATAAATAACCACCTACCAATATTAGTTCGGTTGTGTGTATCATATATGTATATATAACTGCTCACCTATTAGGCCGGTGGTGTTTATAAGACACAGTAGTAGTAATGACACTTTTGGCTCCTTTAAAACTTATAAACTCTTTTGACTTTACTTTGGAATGACTCAGGGTCGACTTGACAATTAACTCTTTGAAACACTCATTATGGAGGTCTATGAAACATAGATATACATATAACAACCAAGTGATATAGAACATGATAACAATACAAAGTAACGCTCCCGGCAAGGGACAAACAACATGTGAATATCTTCTTTTGATATTTCATTTAGAAATCGTTATATGTTGGAATTCATGACTATGAATGAAAAGGGAAATACTTACATACCTTTCATCGATCTATTTGTCGACCCAATGTGTACAAGCTGTATGGTACCTCAATCTACAACCAGCGACAATAACACTATCGTCAAGCTAACAAAGAGCTAGTATACATTACTTTGAGCGACAAGCTTGATTTAAACAACTTAACTTCCTTCTCTATTCCTTCTCATCCCCTATTTATATAGCAATATTAATACATAGATAATCACTCTACCATAATTTTTCCAGCCACAACAACAACAAGAAGACATTCCAAACAGTCCACAACTTGTTACAATCCGAATATGACTTTTTGACTATTTATTCGTAAGTTCTAGCTCATAGAACATAGCTATGATATCCCGCACAGATTCCAGCCCGCACTACAGATGGTAATATACCTTTCATGAATAACGTGGATCATAATCGGATCAATAAACTGAGAATCGAATCACTACGACATTTCATTGAACACTTACCGTGCATAAAGTCTCATATCTTTCTACAATGGTAGATTAACCATTATACAACACAATTTTCTCTTCTTCACCTTCTTTTCTACTCACATCATAACCAACATACTCAATAACTATACTTCACAATTTTGTAAGAAATTCACCAATATGTTGGTCTACAAGAAAAAAACACAATCCTTTATTAATATAAGGAACGTTACGATAGCCGACGAGCGACAAACTTGCTTATACAAAATTGGGCATCATCTCCCCTTAATTTCATCACCTTTACCAAGTCTAAACAATAACAACAAAAACATACACAACATCTCACCATATTTTCTTAGCATCATAACAAGCTTAAATAATCAACAAAACAACACCTTAACTTTCAATATTCAGTTTCCAACTTCTAGTCGATTTTAAACATGATTCTCACCCATCAAATTCCTCCATGGACTTAAACCACTCTTATAAATGAGACGAGCAAGAATATTACTTTGAACCAAATGATTGACGAACGGTGTGTTGTGGAACGTAGACTCACTGAACCTGAATTTAGATAGATTATGAGTCCAATTAATCCATATACAATAGCAGATATACACCCAGAAATTTGGACCAAAATCCTGTCAAGAATTCTACCTACTTTTTCCCGAGTTTTAATGAACTTAATTTCTTCTATTCGTTTAGCCTCAAATTCTTATGAGACTTACTTAAAACTTGTTTTAAAACCTTCCTTAACCTTGTAGATGTATCATAGCCTCTCAGAGTCATGTTCACCTTAACTCATTTATAATTTCAAAGATGACCTCATTTCCTAGCTTAAGTCAACTAACTCATGATGCAACTTAGCGTGTAAAATTATGGGATGCAACATCCTTCCCCCCTTAGGAACATTAGTCCTCAAATGTAGGTGTATACATTAGGGAACTAAGTCTTATCGACTATTCTTAGAATTTCGACTGAGTTTTATGTAATACTAATTATCCCAAACCTGCACGCAACCCAGAAAACACAAAATATATATGCCTCATAGGGCCACAATTAGTTAATAACAACTTTTTGCTCCACACAACTATCAACTTTAATAAAACATTATGAAGCTGTCACTTACCTCATATACATATGTCTCTATCTCTGATTCATGTCGCAAGTTTTTCAACTCGACTATCCTTTAATCATAAATCACTTTTGTAATATAGATACATGAATGACTGGATGCATACACTCTAATTTCGGAGGCAACTTTAACTAGTAGCCCACTTAGCCTATTCCTCGAACAATTCTATACAGCCTAATGTACCTTTGGGCTAAGCTTGCCTTTCTTACTAAATCACATTATGCCTGTCATTGGCGACATTCTTGGGAAGACCCAATCATTTACACAAAATCTCGATCTTGGCGTCGCGTATCCATAAGTGAATTTTGGTGACTCTGGGTTAACGTTTTCTACATCCTGGTGGACCAAAACAGGTCTAAGTAACTCTTATCCTCCCACATCGAATCAATCGATAGGAGATCTGCACTCTCAGCTATACAAGGCCTTATAAGAAGCCATCTTGATATTGGAATGATAACTTCTAATATATGAAAACTCATTGAGAGGTAAATGATCATCCCAATTCTCTTTGAAATCTAGTATACATACCTATAACATATCTTCAAGCATCTGAATTATCTGGCTATTCATCTGGTGTGAAAACTACACCAGGGTTCTCTTATATTCTCAAATCTCTTTGGAAGGATCTGCAAAAGTTTATTGTAAATAGAGCTCCTCTATATGAAATGATAGACAACTTTGCATTATCCTCAGCCATGTGAATGGATCTATCTGGTAAAACAAATAGGTCAACTTTGTAAGTCTATCGACCATCATTCATATGGATTCATATTTCTAATAAGAGTGGGGTAAACCCATACCAAACTTTATATTAACCACCTCTAATTTTCAAGTCAAGATCTCTATTCTTTGTACTAGGCCTTTGGTACTCTATCTTTACTTTCTAGCAACTGGGCACTGTGCTACCACCTTGGAAATGCCCTTTTTCATGTCATCCTCCTAATATATATGCATATCCATAATATCATGGTATATATTTGTTGAACCATCACGAGAAGAATAGCGGGACTAATGTTCCTCCGCCACAATCTTTCCCGTAGACCAACTATATCTGGGGCACACAATCAACTTCTGCATCAAGGAACTTCATCTTCCTTAAGCTAAAACATTGGCTTCTCTTGCCATAGAACTTTCTCTTTCAATATCACTAACTCCGGATCCTCGTATTATTATTCATTTACCTCTTGTTACGTTATGAATCCTAACTCTGCTATCGTCATAGTCCAATAATCGAAGGAGCTCTTTGGATAACTTACTCTCTTCTCGGCCTTTAAGCAAGCCAAGCCACACATAAATCCCATCTTATGTTGCCCTGAAGGCTGTCATCTTATTCTGCTGAACTTTCTCTTTAAACTATATGAGGATAGTATCTGCATACTACTACTCTTTCACTTTTACTAATAAGGGTAATAGTTCTGAATGGACTCTGTTGTTATCTAAATTCAATGATATATCTTGGCTCATATTTACTTATTTCTCAATCCCAAGAATCATAATTCTCTTTAAGAGGACTTGTGTATCTTTGTACTATCATTGCTCGCCCTAGAGGATGTTTTTAGTATTAATAGGGAAAACTTGTCCCATGTTCAGCTGTTTTTTCTTGAAGATAAACTGGACGTTCTTATAGTTATAAATTATGTCACGCCATATCTCAAATGTGTTCTTACTGTTTCCAATCCTAAGTCACGGTTCAGTAATATTCCTTGGCTTTCCCAACCGCTCGTAATCATAAAGGATCTCATTTCCTTATTTATTCTGAATATGCGCATTAGGAATACATCAACTCACCTCAATCTCCACTATCTTGGAGTTCTTACATACAT
The DNA here is from genome assembly GCA_034509755.1 of Anisodus tanguticus. NCBI lineage: Eukaryota > Viridiplantae > Streptophyta > Magnoliopsida > Solanales > Solanaceae > Anisodus > Anisodus tanguticus. The sequence goes on from CM067558.1 coordinate 17,959,358, forward strand.
AGCCTCAAATATTATTAAGGATTCTAATTTGATTCTTTATTCAACCAACGTAATTAGTAATAAGCTCTTGACATACTTTTTTATTCGATACATATCCATATTCCGAAGGAATTAATGTTATTGGCAACCCTTTTTTTTATCTTGTAACCCACAGAATAAACTACTATACTCAAAGTAAATTCTCCTCCCTCGTCTCTTAGATAACATCTTTTAACAATATACTTTCAGACTGAAACATCTCATTCATATTAAGCTGCAAGCTCATTATTATATATCCTTGTCGGATCTTAGGCGCTCTTAAACCGTCAATAATTATTCTTGTCACTTCCACTTCCATCCTTACTCTGAGAATATCAATTATGTAGACAACCTTTAAATGCTTGCATTAATCCTAGGCGTCATGCCCTTTTTAACTTCTGAATTGGTGTACACTCTATCTTATTGGTCACTACTCCTGACTAAAATACCTTTTGAGAGTTACGATCATTTACCTGCGAAATTAAAATTCTTGGTACAAGAACCATTGTGTAATGTATAATTATTGTATTTTCTAATGGCTCATCTGGACAATTGACTAGTCTCTCTCTAGGCTTTACATAAATCATCTTCTAATTTTTAACTCTGACTTACCTTTCATTCATTAGTTCTGAATAACCCCTCTTGGGCGCATTTACATCTGTCTTTGTTCATGCTTCTTGTAAATCTTTTATGGGCCTCATATGTCTGGCTACTCTTACCATCGATTAACTCCTATAGCAGGAGGTTGCTACTTATCCTCTCTTAGCATTTATACTTACAACTTTGACTTAGTAAAAGTCTCTCTTAACAGAGACAACTAAATTACATACATCGTTAAAATTCCATGTATTCATAACTAACACGGTCGTTCTCAATATATTTCATCTTCTGCTCATGATGTTAGTCTTAGGGGGGATTCTTTCTTAATAACCTTCACATATCGTCCTTTTGTCGTTCATTCTCTTACTGCCTAATTGTTTATCTTGTGATTTTCATAATACATATTGGTGTAAGAATTTCTCGAGTCCCTGACTCGTATTTAGTTTAACTTATGGTACTTTTAAATATCAACACTTCCTGATCCAGGGAGCTAAATAATTTGGTTGATATATTTTGTTGGTGTCCGTCAACTCAAATATTGTAATGGAGATTTAGTCTCATCACATATTCCTCTTTACAACTCAGCATTTACTTTCTCTTACCTTTTGTTTTACTTGGATACGAACTTATCGCATTACCATACTTTACCTTATGACCCTCAGTCATTTCTCATCTCTTTTCAAGTTCCCCACTGATCTTCCTGACAATGTTTTGCCAATGTCATTGCTTCTTATCTGATTATGGACGTTCTTAGCAAGTCATTCTCTCGCTTTTAACTCATTTCTCTTCAATCGAACTTATTCTCTAGGCATTTAATATTTCTTCCTGACTTTAGATAGGAGCCTCACCAAGGGAAAAATGTTAATCGCCTCACATACAAAGATTTCAATACTCGACTCTTGGATCTTCAAGATTCTCAAAAAGTCAAATTTGACAAACAATTTCCGGGTACATCATGTATATATATCTTCTAAAGAGTTACTATCAACATATTTGTACTATTCTTCAGTACTGCCCATGCTAAGGATTCTTCTAACTCATACTAGATCCCGAGATCTCACTTATTTCTAAAACTACGCCTATCGACGTCTGTAAATCATGAGTTGGATTAGATGTAATTCTACCATTGCTAAAAATTGGATAACAGTAATTACATCATTCTGTCTGAGCGCTAAGCAATTTATAATGTTCTATATTCATGTACTTTGTACCTCTTTTGCTTTAATTCCTTTGCATTCTAAAACTCACGCTTTACCTTCTAGGCTTGCATCACCTTTTGTTGAATGGGTGAGACAAATTGTCACGCTCTGAAACTTCAATATAAAACGTGCACCTCTAGTGCACACATAATCTTATAGGGATCTTTCATTTACTTGCTACCAGTACAGAATGGAGCTGAGTTCCTATGACTCAACTCTATTGCACAATCTAGAATCAAAAAGAAGGGTAACCAATCCTAAATTCCCTGTAGCCTCCTGATTATAAGAGTGGCGCACAACAAACCCATAAGCAAGGCTCTACTAGACACAACGTGTACACTCTCTAAGACACGACCTGTTTTGACACCAAGTTTGTCACACCCAAAACTGGGGTGTGTTGCTGGCACTTGGTGCCGCACTGGCCCAAGCGTACCACTCTAAAACATAACTTGTGAACTCAATAGAAACTTCGATGGGCAAGGCCATAACAACATTAATGGTATGGAGGTATTACCAACATACATATAGCGCCGACAAGACCATCAACTGAGAATATATGACATCATTTGTACATCTCAATAAGAAGGGTAGACAACCCAAAACATCTATGTACATACATATACAAGACCCGTAAGGTCATCATAGAAATCACCTGATCAACATCCAGGCAAATAAGGCCACAACAAAACAACTAACCAAGACATATAAATCTATAAGTCTCAAAGAAGTACAATTGGTATATGGTCAGGACAGGGCCCCGATCTACCCATAACTGTATATACGTATGTCTCAACTCATAACCTCTAACTCGATTGATCCGAAAGATCAACAACTGAAGTTAACAGGCTCCTACTGGGGGGGTCATCCGCACCTCTACCTGAACCTGCATCATGAAATGTAGCGCACCATAAAAAGGGACATCAGTACGAATGAAATGTATCAGTATGTAAAACATGAATAGAAATATGAAATCATAAGTTGTAAAATAAGGCATAAGAAGCAACCTGAAACTCTGATAACCTGTGTGCAACTCAGGGTGAATAATGAAACTCTAAAACTGTACTGAAACTTCTATAAATGTGTTTTATTATATAATCTACCCTCGGCTTAAACCCATAGGTTTTTACATCAGGTACCGCCCTTAGATAATATCCTGAGGTGTGTGTATGGATGCATATATGTTACACCTTGTGTTTTCGTGCTCGTATGCATCGTAAGTCAAGTGACATAAATCCCGATGAGTCATAGGTCCCATATTTGGATGAAAACAACTTTAAACAAGTACTCCATAAGTTATGTAAGAGTTCGGGGTTAAACGAATCAAGGAAATTAAGTTCGTTGAAACTCGGGGATGGGCAGACAAAATTTTGGACAGGATTGTTGGCCCAACCTGGCAGGGGAATATCTCCTAGTATATAGGACGTTATGGGTGCATAAAATATATATGTTTAAGTTCAGTGTGTCTGCTTTCCAATGAAGTAAACCGTTTGTCAATCAGAGTTTTGTACAAAAAGTTATGTGTGTTTTGAGAAAACGCTTCAAGCAGCCACCTTTGGGACCCACATGAGCGGTGGAAACTTATCCATTTGATATAAGTCGGTGATACGACTTGGAAGTCTCATTTTTCATATTTTACATATCAAGAACTCCATTCAAATCTCTCTAAAGGTTCTCATACATCCCTAGTGCAAAAATCAAAGGCTACCAAGTGAATCCAATCCCAAGAATCTCGTGGTGAAGGTAAAGTAGCTCTAGTGCGTCGTGGTGACGTTGAAGGTTGTTCTAAATGAGAGTAAGCTCATGTTTCGATATTAACTTGGAGATTGAGGTAAGATATTGCTTCCTCCATATGTTTTTGTGCTTGTAGAAGCCATTCTATGTTATACGATTGAAAACCCGTAAGATATAGCCCGAAAATCATAGTTATGTTTGGTTATCGAGTATGGGACTGTTTTAAAGGTGTTTTAAAGTATGTTGTGGCTGGAAAATTGGTTCAATAGCTTGTGTAGGTTGTTTTTGCTGCTATGGACATATTTTTGAAGAAAGAAAATGGCTTAAAATTATAGTTTGTCAATCGTAAAACCGAGCTTGTTGCTCATTGTAATTGTTGAATTGTTTAAAGAGCTTTTTCTGAATGTTATCGTTGTTGAGCCGCTCGTTTGAAGCCATATTATGATATTGAATTTCTTGATATTAGTAGTTAATGAATAAGGAAGATAAGGACATAAAGCAGAGTTGAAAAGGTTATCTTGTTGTTGAGTTACCATTTTTAAAGACTATGGTTGTTCTACGCACATAAAGTGTTCGACAAAATATCTAAATGAAATGACTAATAGTTTAGTGAGTTGCTATTGATCCAAATCATTCATATGATGTAGATTGTCATTCATTAAGCGTTCGAGGACTTTTGAGCTATCGACACAAGGTATGTAAGGCTATACCCTTCTTTCAATAAGCATGAAATCCAAGGTGTTTCTTATTTTCAAAAAGAAACCTCAAAAGAACGGTTCTATTCGTCTATTATTTATTCCCTTGTCGGGAGTAGTTTCATTACTATTATTGTGTTCCATATTTGTTGATGGTTGCTTGGTTTAGACCTTACTCCTTCCAGATGGATCTTCTCAAGTCACAATCTCGTATATTGACAAGTTACCATTGTAAAGCAAAGGAAAGGACCAAATCAAAGCTAAAGGCTAAACGCCATTGCTAACATCAAAAGACAAGTTCTATTCACACATTGTTACACCTCGTTGAAAGTACTTTTTGTCTTATTATTGCATCTCATATACCTTGATTGTGTTTGAAGACCATAGACCACTAAAAAATAGGGTTCCAAAGAGTGAGTCGTCGAGTCGGCCAAGAATCATTTCAAAGCAAAGCTAAAGAGTTTATGAGGTCCACAAAGGCCACAAGTGCTATTACTATTACAGTATATCATTCACACCATCAAAATAATATCGGTGGAAAGTTATATATATATATATATATATATATATATATATATATATATATATATATATATATATATATATATATATATATATATATATACTATTCACACCACCTTTGTTGCAAATAGCCGGTAGGCGATTGTACATATACATTATACATACCCCGAGATATAACCAGAGGAAAGACACTTATATGTGCATCCATACATACATCTCACAACATTACCTGAGGGCAGTACCAATTTTCACACCTAGAGTATAATAAAAGTTATATACAGAAGTTTCTATACAGTTTCAGAGTTTCATTATCCGCTCTAAGTGGCACACATATTATCAGAGTATCAAGTCACCTTTTTATGCCCTACTTTACAGCTTATGCTTTCATACTGCTTTTCATGATTTACATACCACTACATTTCATTTTTACTGATGTCCCTTTTGTCGTGTGCACTATATTTCATGATGCAGATTCCAGCAGAGGTGCAGATAGAACTCCCCACTAAGATCTTAATGAGTTCTGATGATCGAGTAGTAAGCTTCACTTCATCCAAAACTACCGAACCAGAGTCATGAGCTGAGTTTTGGTACATATACAGGTTATGGGTAGGTCGGGGCCCTGTCCTGGCTATATTACAACTACATTTTCTTTAGAGGCTTGTAGACTAGGTTTGTATGTATAGTTGTCTTGTTGTGGCCTTATCGGCCTTGTTGTATATGCATGTTGGTCTTTCTTCCATTGTATCAGATTGACATGCTTAGTTTCACTTGTGTCGGTCATTTAGAGGTCTTGCTGTCCTAAGTCATTGTATGCTCAGGTCATGTTATACAGGTGGTACGCTTGAGTCGTTTAGGCACCGGGTGCCCGCCACCTCTCTCCTGTTTGGGTGTGACAAACTTGGTATCAGAGCAGGTCAGTCTTAGGGAGTCTACAAGCCATGTCTAGCAGAGTGTTGTTTATGGATGTGTTGTGCACTACACTTGTAAGAGAGTTGTTGTCAGGAATTTAGGGATGGTTTTTATTCTTTTATCTCATAGATCGTGCAGTAGAGCTGAGTTGTAATAATCTGAGTCTAACTCGTGCTTGGTACAATTTCAGTAATGACAGTTACTAGAAAGACTTTAGTGAGCTCATATTCATATCCAGCAAATGAAAGATTCTAAACAGATTATTGATACGCCATGGGTGCGAGTATTGTACTAAAGTTTCAGGCTATAAGCAATTATCTCACCTATATTCAGAGGAAGTAATGAAATCCTATAAAGGTGAAGCATTGATTTTATAATGCAAAAAGGGTAAGCTGATGGAGGTACATAATTCCTGAGACGTAGAAGGTTATAAAGAGGTAGATATTCAGATAGAATGATATATGTTTTGTTATCCCGTCCTCAGTGGTGGTAGAATTACAATGAGAAGTATTTATTACCGCTATTGATTTACTGACATCAACAGACGTAGATTTAGAAAAATGTGAGACCTCGGGATATAATGAAGATTAGAACAATTCATAATATGGGCATCACTGAAGAATAGTATGAACATGCCGATGGCAACTCTTTAGAGAATATGTACATGATGTACCCCAAAATTGTTAGTCGGATATGACCTTTGAAGATCCTGAAGATCTAGGGGCTAAGTATGGAACCTTTTGTGTGAGAGATGAATGTTTCCCTCAGAAAGGCTTTTTTCCAAGGTAATGAAGGAATAGTGAGTGACTAGAAGATAAGGCCGACTAAAAAATGGCAAAGCTAAATGTAAGAGAATGTTATGTTGCAAGTATATAGACAAAGGTAATAAGTGAGATTGATAGAAAGGGAATGATACAAAGATAAAGGGGACACCTGAATAGATACGAGATATGACTAAGAGTCGTAAGATAAAGCATGGTAATGCAACCAAATCATAGTCAAGTAAAACCTAAGGTAAGTATAAGTATATGTTGAGTCAAGAAGAGTAAGGTATTATCAAACCAAGTATATTATGAAGTTTGAATTAACAAAGGTCAACGAAATATACTGACCAGAGAAATTAATTCCCTCAATTAGGGAGTACTTATGTTAGGAAGTTCCCTTAGTTAAATGGAATAAGAGTAGCAAACTCGAGAGATGGTTATAATCAAGAATATTGAGAAATTACAAAGTAAGCAATCAATCAGTATGAGAATAAGTTGCAAAAAGGGCGATCCATAAAGGTTACCAGGGAGAAGGGCCTAAGATAATGTCTTGATGGGAATACATGTTGCCTAGTGAGACTGAGTATGTCAGTTATGAACCCGCGATGTTCTACTCGTGTAAATGATTCAGTAGCCCTACTTAAAAGGTATTTCTTTAAGACAAATTGTAAGTTTTTAATAGATAACTGGATTGAGAAGGGTGTTGTGTAAACAACATGACACTTCAAGAAGGAAATCCCTAAGAGCAAGAGTGTCCTTCCTCCTATAGGAGAGATAGTAAGATATAAAATCGATACAGAACTCACATGATAGGTTAGTAAGTGGAAGAGAAGGTTAAAACAAAGAGTTTCAAGATGAATAAGATGGTGTTGTACGTATTTTGAGTATGTGTTATGACCATAGAATGATATGTAAGTATCCACACTAAGAATGGAAAGGTAAAAACCTCTCATTTAGAGGACTTAAGCAATATTTTATATTATGGAATGGTCTTAGAGCCTGAAGTCTTAACTTCATAAGTATATGAAGCTCGATCTGAAGGCAAATAATACTCAGAGTTGGTACTGTCAGAATGAAAGCAAAAGTGAGAGTGAGAAGGATGATGATAGACAGTTAAAGGCGCCCAAAATCTTATAGGAATATACAACGGTGTGATTGCTAAAAGTATAATTCTAAAAGATGTTAGCTAAGAGATGAAAAATGAGAATTTACTCTGACTATAATGGTCCAAGTATGTGTATGTATCCAATGAGGAAATATGTCAACAACTTATTGCTAGCTATGCTAGTTAAATAAAGAGGATTGGGACCTACAGTGGAACTTAACGCCAGGTATATAAGAAACTCCTGGATGATATAGGTTGAGATAAATCAATGTATTGTAATGCGCATATTCAGAAGGAATAAGGAAATGAGGTCGCTTAGGCTTAAGAGCGGTTGAGAGAGCCAAGAAGACCTACAGACCCATGACTTAGGGTCAATAGCAGTGAACACGTATTAGCGGTATAAGATGATATCTTTAGTAACCATAAGGACCTCCAATATACTATTAGGTGAAAATAGCAAAAATTTAGATACGTTCCTCCTAGGCATGGTGAAGGCATTCTCCAAGGAGAGTCGAAATGATACATAGACTTATGAGTCTTCTTAAGAGAGTAACGATTCTTGGGATTAAAAAGTGATTAAAGGCGAGCAGATTGTATAGAAGAATATGGTCCGCCTCAAGAGGGAAATGATTCAGAAACTAGATTACAATGAGAAGAGTTACTGACTAGAACACAGTGGTAGCACCCTTAGTAATCGAAGTAAAAGAATAACATTAGGTATTCTGTACTATTATAGTCTCAAAAGGAAGTTTAACCGAATAAGGTGAAAGCCTTTGAGACAGCATAAGACAAGAGGTATGGACAACTTAACATATCTAAAGGCCGAGGAAAGAGAATGTTAGCTAGAGAACTTCATCACTTAGAAAGTTTAAGGGTCCAATTTAAGGACTCTAATGATAATAGAGTTGTAGTGCAGAAGGTATCAGTGTCTCCCCTGTGGCAGGGCATAGTAGAGTAACAATATGAAGATCTGGAGTCAATACTATCAAAACAGAAAGTTTTATGGAATAGAAAGATAATGTTAGATAATATATGGGGCAAGTTGAGAGAGAAGGTGCATTATCCCCCCATATTCATCATGATTTGACAAAGATGTACAATGGTACTAGAGACATGTATTGTTTTTCTAGTGCATAAGAACATTGCTAAATTTTGGCATAGTGACCTAATAGTCGGTGGGTACAGATAGAGTATCAAGGCCAAATGGGTTCATACAGAGGATAGAGTTCCTGACGTGGAAATAATAGAGTAGTTAAAGGATTAAGTGCAGTATGGGTTTACCCCGTTCTTATCAAAAATATTACTATAGAGGGTTGATAGTCAATATATTTACCAAGATAGAGATATTCACAGAGTTGAGAATTAGATAAGTGATAAATTGAGAAGACCGTACGACTTCAGGACATTCTAATATCTATTGCCTCTGATAGAGGAGTTTAGTTATAGTTTACTTATAAAGATTCCTCCAAAAATGTTCGAGGGTACAGGAAAATCCTATTATAGTTTATTCCAGATAAGTGATCATGCCGAGCACACAATTCAGACGCTCGATGATATGTTATGGGCACGTATGCTTGATTAAAAAGAGGAATGGATGTTAATTTACCCCACAATGAGTTTTGCATTATAAAATTTATCATTTTATCACCACGATGGATCCTTATTAGACCTTGTATGGTCAGGAGTACAGATCTTCTATCGATTGATTCGACGTGAGAAAATAGAGGTTGTCTCGACCTATGTTAGTTCAGCAGCCTGCAGAGGAAGTAAATCTACTTCAAGAGTAAATATTAATAATTTAGGATTTTCCATAAATTATATGCTAATGTGCGACGCCGAGAGTTAAAGAACGTCGTTCTTGATTGGCTATCTTTGAAGGGTTTTTCCCATAAAAGGTGTAATAAGATTCAACAAGAATGTAAGTTTAGCCCCAGATACATCGGACTGTATAAGATAACACAGAAATCTGTCCAAGTGGCCTATGAGCTTGAGTTACCACCAGAGTTAGAGGAAGTCAATTCAGTTTTTCACGTATTGATATTACAGAAGTGTATAGGAGATCCCTCTAGTATATCACCTATCGAGAATGTTTAGATTATAGAGGATCTGTCTTATGAAGCGATCCTAGTTGCTATTCTGGATCATCGAGTCTGGATGTTGTGGACTAAAGAGACATCCTCAAATTAAGGTGTTGTGGAGAACCAATAAGGTAGAGGAGATGATTTGAGAGGTTGAGGAAGAGATGAAGATTAGATATCCTCATTTATTCTAACTAGACGGATGATCTCGGAAGACGTATGATATATGCAAACCATCTTCAAGTATGGACATTCGAGGTGAGTTATTCCTTACTATATAGATTCCTTGATTAGTAGACGGTTGTGTGAGGCCGATGTGATGATGTATAAGATGTTATATGGCCCTGTGTGGCATTTGTTATATTTCCTTGCAGCATGACAAATCTCAGATAGTCCCGTTTATAGAGGAAATTTTGTCAAAATTTCTAGAGAATCCTAGGAGTTACAAATATTAAGAAATGTCACACCAACATTCGAGGACGAATGTTCTTAAGGGGGAAAAGGTGTTATACCTCGTGTTTTTGCGCTCGTATGCATCGTAAGTCAAGTGATGTAACGCCCGGTGAACCCAATGTCCCATATTTGTATGACAACAACTTTTATAAAGTATTACATAAGTTTTATAATAGTTCGGAGTTAAATGAATCAAGGAAATTAAGTTCGTCGAAACTCGGAGAGAGGCAGGCAGAATTTCGGATAGGATTTTTGACCCAACCTTGAAGGGGCATATCTCCAAGTATATAAGACGTTATGGATGCATAAACTATCTAAGTTTAAGTTCAGCTTGTCTAATTTTCAACAAACAAAACTGTTTATTAATCAGAGTTCTATACCAAAAGTTATGTACGTTTTGAGAAAATGCTGCAAGTATCCCCTTTGGGTACTTGGGCGGTGGAAGCTTATCCATTTGATATAATTTAGTGGTAAGACTTGAAAGTCTCATTTTTCATCTTCTCCATATCAATAACTCCATTAAAACATCTCTAAAGGTTCTCATACCCCCTAGTGCAAAAATCAAAGGCTACCGAGTGCATCCAACCCCAAGAATCTCGTGGTGCTAGCTAAGAGTAGCTCTAGTGCATCGTGGTGATGTTGAAGGTTGTTCTAAGTGGGAGTAAGCTCATGTTTAGATATGACCTTGGTGATTGAGGTAATATATTCCTTCATATGTTCTTGTGCTTGTAGAAGCCATGACTATATTATACGATTGAAAACCCATAGGATAAATCCTGGAAATCATAGTTATGTTTGATTATCGAGTATGGACTGTTTTGAAGGTGTTTTTAAGTATGTTGTGGATAGAAAATTGGTGAAATAGCTTGTGTAAGTTGTTTTTGCTTCTATGGTCATATTTTTGAAGAAAGAAAATGGCTTAAAATTTTTGTTAATCGTAAAACTGAGCTTGCCACTCGTTGTGGTTGTTGAATTGTTTAAAGAGTTTGTTGAGAATGTTATTGTTGTTGAGCCACTTGTTTGAATCCATATTATGTTATTGAATTGTTGGATATTGGTAGTTAATTAATAAGGAAGATAAGGAGATAAATTAGAGTTGAAAAGGTTATCTTGTTTTTGAGTTACCATTGTTAAAGACTATGGATGTTCTACGCACATAAAGTGTTCGATGAAATGTCTAAATGAAATGACTAATAGTTTATTGAGTTTCTATTGATCCAAATCATTCGTATAATATTGATTGTCGTTCATTAAGTCTTCGAGGACTTATGAGCTATCGACACAAGGTATGCAAGGCTATCCCCCTCTTTCAAGAAGCATGAAATCCATGGTGTTTATTGTTTCAAAAAGAAACGTCTAAAGAACTATTATATATGTCTATCATTTATTCCATTGTCGGGAGTAGTTTCATTGCTATTATTACATTCCATATTTATTGTTGATTGCCTGGTTGAGACCATACTCCTTCCTAATGGAGCTTCTCAAGTGACAGTCTCGTATATTGACAAGTTAGCATTTTAAAGCAAAAGAAATGACTAAATCAAAGCTAAAGGCTAAATTCCATTGCTAACTTCAAAAGACAAGTTCTGTTCACACATTCTTACACCTCATTGAAAGTACTTTTTGTCTCGTTATTGCATCCCATATACCTTGATTATCTCTGTAGTCCATGAGTTCCACAAAGGCCACAAGTGCAATTACTATTATAGTATATCATTCACACAACCGAACTAATATCGATGGGTCATATATATATATATACTATTCACACCACCGTTGAAAATAGCCAGTGAGCGGTTGTACATGTTCATTATACACACCCCGGGCAATAACCAGAGGGCAAACACTTATATATGAATCCATACATACACCTCAGAGTATTACCTTAGGGAAGTACCATTTTCACACCTCGGGCTACAAGCCAAGGGCAGATTATATAATAAAAGTTATATACATAAGTTTCAATACAGTTTCAGAGTTTCATTGTCCACCATAAGTGGCAAACAATTATCAGAGTATCAGGTTACCTTTATATACACTACTTTACAACTTATGATTTCATACTGCTTTTCATGCTTTACATACCACTACATTTCATTTTTACTGGCATCCTTTTTATCAGGGGCGCTGCATTTCATGTTACAAATTCCAATAGAGGTGTAGATAGACCTCCACAATAGGAGCTTGTTGGGTTATGTTGATCGAGTGGTAAGCTTCACTTTATTCTAAGCTACCAAGCAAGAGTCATGAGTTGAGTTTTGGTACAAATACAAGTTATGGGTATGTCGAGGCCCTATCCCGACCATATTACAACTATGTTTTCCTTAGAGGCTTGTAGACTAGGTTTGTATGTATATTTGTCTTGTTGAGTCCTTGTCGGCCTTGTTGTAAATGCATGTTGCTCTTGCTGTCATTTTATCATATTGTCATGCTCAATTTCACTTGTGTTGGTCATTCGGAGGCCTTGTCGGCCTAAGTCATTGTATGCTCAGGTCACGTTAGATAGGTGGTAAGCTTGAGCCATTCAGGCCCCGGGTGCCTGCCACACCCCTCAATTTGGGGTGTAACAATATATAAATGCCTGCCCTAGGGTATGTATGCACATAAATAACTGATAATCTGCCCTCGGCATATAGCCCGAGGTTTTTACATAAGGTACTTCCTCAAGTAATCGTCTGAGGTGTGTGTATGGATGCATATATAAATGCCTGCTCTTCGGTTATAGACCGGGGTGTGTATATGCGTAAATAATTGTTCACCGATATTAGTTCGGTGGTGTGTATCGTATATGTATCTATAATTGTCCACCGTTATTAGGCCAGTAGTATTTATAAGACACTGTAGTAGTAATGACACTTTTGGCCCCTTTGAAACTTATAAACTCTTTTTACTTTACTTTTGAATGACTCTTGGTCGACTTGATGATTAACTCTTTGAAACGCTCCTTATGGAGTTCTATGAAACTTAGATATACAGCCAACAACCAAGTGATATAGACATGATAACAATATGAAGAAACTCTCCTGATAAGGGACAAACAACATGTGAATATCTTCTTTTGACGTTTTATTTAGAAATCATTATACGTTGAGTGACAAGCTTGATTTAAACAACTTAACTTCCTTCTTTATTCCTTCTCATCCCCTATTCATATAGAAATATTAATGCATAGATAATTACTCTCCCATAATTTTTCCAGCCATAACAACAACAAGACATTCCAAACAGTTCACAACTTGTTATAATCTGAATACGATTTCCCGACTATTTATTTGTATGTTCTAGCTTGTAGAACATAGCTATGATAGCCCCATGGATTTCAGCCCACACTACGGAAGATAATATACCTTTCATGAATATCGTGGATTATAATCGGATCAATAAACCAAGAATCAAATTACTACGATATTTCGTCAAACACTTAGAGTGCATAAAGCCTCATATTTCTTTAATGATAGTTTAACCATTATACAACACAATTAGCTATTCTTTACCTTCTTCTCTACTCACATCATAACCAACATACTCAACAACTATACTTCATAATTTTGTAAACAATTCACCCATATGCTGGTCTACAAGGATGATAGCCGACGAGCGACAAACTTGCTTTTACAAAATTGGGTTGCATCTCCCCTTAATTTATTCACTTTACCAAGTCTAAACAAAAACATACACAATATATCACCATGTGTTCTTAGCATCATAACAAGATTAAACAATCAACAAAACAACACCTTAACTTTCAATATTCAATTTCCGACTTCTAGTCAATTTTTAACATGATTCTCACCCATCAAATCCTTCCATGGACTTAAATCACTCTTATACATGAGAGGGGATAAGAATATTACCTTGAAACACACAAGCATCCCCTATCTTAACCTTACCTCACCTTGAAGCAACCTCCAACTCAATCCACAACAAAGTGGAGGTAGGATATGAACTTTTCCCATCTTTCCGAGGGTAAAAATACCTTGGAACCTTATGAAATCACTCTTAGGTGATACAGGGACTTAGGGAGAGTGTGCTCTGATATTAGAGCTAGGTTTGGACTAAAAATGAAGCGAAAAAGGGGTTTCACCATTTAAATAGAAAAGGATAAGTGTCCATCGCCTATATGGGTCCCTTAGGGAGCTGCTTGCAGCATTTTCGTAAAATGTACATACCTATTCTTACAGAGCTCTGATTGACAAACAGTTTATTGCGTTAGAATGTAGACTCGCTGAACATAAATGTTGTTAGGTTATGTGTCCATAAATCCATATACACCCAGACAATTGGGCCAAAATCCTGTCCAGAATTTTGCCTACTTTTTCCCGAGTTTCGACGAACATAATTTATTTGATTCGTTTAGCCCCGAATTCTTACCGGACTTACTTAAGAATTGTTTTAAAACATTCCTTAACCTTGTATATGTATCTTAACCTCTCAGAGTTACATTCACCTTTACATATTTATAATTTTAATGATCTCATTTCCGAGCTTATGTCAACTTACTCATGATGCAACTTAGCGTGTAAAATTACGAGATGTAACAAGGGAGTTCACAACCTAATGAGCTTGTTGGTCAGTGCTCGTCGATGTTCAGTGGTTTTAACCGAGTTGGGAAGGATGATAGGGCCAAGAAGGCTATGATGGTTTATGATTAAAGGGGACGACAGAGTGATGAAGGATTACAGATATATGGTCAGCAGATTAGATCTTCGCGGTAGATTAGGTATGATCAGAGTTCTTTGGTAAGGCCGAGACATGGATGTAACATCCCAAACCATGGCCTGGGTGAAACACGACACTCGGTGTCTGACTACATATGACCGAGCAAATCACATGGCTTGCTAATCATCATGGCCATTAAAATATGCAATAACAGTGATTTAAAACATGTAAAGCATAATACCGTAAATATGGTCTGGATATATGATAGCGGAATAATCTAAAAATTATATTGTCATTCCATGATAACTAGTCTAGTCTTTGAAACACGAGTCTGACTGTAAAATTGTTTGCTAGGACAAGGCCTTGGAATACCTCTACTATAAAACATAGTCATGAAAAATAACTAAACTGACACCCCGAATGAAATGAGGCTTATCAATAGCTGATAAGGATGAAGTCCTAATGTGTAGATCCATAATCCTGAAAATCAGTATCTACACTGTGAAGTGCAGGCAACGGGAAAAAGGGACGTAAGTATATTTGAATTATACTGTATGTAAAGCAACTGAAGGAATAAACAAGCACATGAAACTGAAACTGAACAATGTACATGAACATGATCTGACATGAATATAGTAACGTGTAAAAAATCTATAGATCTTTATATCTGAATATCTGAATATCAATGGGAGAGCATTAACAAAACCGACATGTAACCACCATGCATAAACGTGGCGTCTGATCTCTGCCCAATCAGCTAAGTCATCTCGTACCATGCTAGTGTACGAGACATGAACATGACATGATGGATCTAATAATCCGCAATCGGTAACATGAATGTATCGTCCAAACTGGGTGGAGCGATCCTAATCCTATGCTGGCAAACGTTGTTTCAGGATGTTTGAGCCTTTTTTATAATATGTGCAACTCCCAAAATATGAACATGAATATATTTGGCTTGTAAGTCCACAGAGTTCATGAATATAACTTGTAACCATGATTCGTAAATATCAATTATCATGAATATAAATTCATAACATAACTTGTATGAAAACATGCATAACTTCATGGATTGAGTAATAATGATTCATGACTTGTGTTTAAGAAGTCATGGAATTCAAAATATGAATTCATGGATTACAGACAGGTTCATGACAATCACAACGACATATCATGAATGCAATAAATGGAGACATGGTATATATATATAACAGAACATGTATATAGAGTTATCATAAACTTGAGAAAAAACCCTAGGTCTGAAGAATTCATGTTTCATGGATTACTTGTGGTGCGGGGAAGAAATATTATGTTCCAACATGTGGATAGAAGCTCTACATACCTTATTCGCTCCAATACTTGTATTGAAAATCTAATCTTTGAAGAAGAAACCCAAAGATTGCACTTTAATCTCTTAGGTTGGGTTTTTTGAAAACCGTAGGTTAAGAAGCAATGCATTTGGCTTAGGAATTGAGTATACATGATTAGAATCGCGTGGAAATACATGAAAAAGGCTTACCTTGACTTATGAGGATGATGGGAGAAGAGAACTTCGTTCTAGGGCTTGGTAAAATAAGAAAACAGATTTTTAGAACTAAGTTTGCATATTTAAATTGTTCAGTCCATCGGAGGTTTTACAGCTGTATTGTATGGTCCGTAACATTTTCTACGGTCCGGGTATGGAATGTATAATTATGTACAATGAGTGGTACGAGCCGTATAATTTTGTACGATCCGTAAAAAATGATCGTCACCCAAGTACAACTAACCAGTGACTGCCAAAAGTTGGGGGGACATTACGGTCGTAAAGGATGGTCCGTATATTTTTATACAATCCGTATAATCCTACTGTACATCATCAATTTCGACGGTGATTTGTACGATCAATTTCTACGATCCGTATATCTTTGGCGTAAAACTAGATTTGCAGAACTGAAATTGAGTTTTTAACTTCAACTATGTAACTTGGTCTCCTATACTCCTTAACCAAGAACATGGCTTAGTTTGGAGGTACTAGGTGTTATAATATATTCCCCTAGGGATCATTCATCCTCGAATAATGGGTCATGGTTAGGAATAATACTAGACATCGCATGAGTACATGAACGTAAAGAAACATGACATGGAACATGTGTGCTGAATGACATGATTATATGAAAGAATGAACATGGGGACATGAGACATGGATGAACAAGGGACATGACATGAATACTGAAAGTATTTAACATGGACGCTTTTTGCTTGCTCTTCAAATAAATGCGGATATCTGGACTTCATGTCCTCTTCGTTTTCCCATTTAGCCTCCTCAACTTTCAAACATCTCCACAACACTTTCACTAAGGAAACTTCATTAGTTCTCAACTTGCAAATCTGATGATCTAAAATAGTCACAGGGACCTGGCATGAGTACATGAACGTGAAGAAACATGACATGGAACATGTGGTCTGAATGACATGATTATATGAAAGAATGAACATGGGGACATGAGACATAGATACACAAGGGACATGGCATGAATACTGAAAGTATTTACCTTGGACGCTTTCTGCTTGCTCTTCAAATAAATGCAGATATCTGGACTTCTTGTCCTCTTCGGTTTCCCATTTAGCCTCCTCAACTTTCAAACATCTCCACAACACTTTCACTAAGGAAACTTCATTAGTTCTCAACTTGCAAATTTGATGATCCAAAATTGCCACAGAGACCTCTTCATAGGTCAGGACATCCTTAAATGTAATGGATTCAGTAGGGTCAACCAACGACGGGTATCCCACACACTTCCTCAATATGGCTACATGAAACATTAGATGCACAACAATAAAATATTATTGCAATTCCAGCTTATAAGCCACTTGGCCAATCCTTGGAAGGATCCTATAAGGTCCGATATGTCTGGGACTGAGCTCCCCTTCTTTCCAAACCTCATGACACATTTCATCGGTGAAACCTTTAGAAACACTCAATTGCCAACCTAATGTTCCAAATCTCTACGCCTTACGTCTGAATAAGAATTTTGTTGACTCTAAGATGTTTTCAAACGCTCCTGAATTTTTCCATATCCCGGTGGACCATCTATGGTCCTAAAAATTATGCTTCACCAATTTTGAACCAACCAATTGGCGATCTACACCTTCTCCCATACAGAGCTTTGAATAATGCCATCTGGATAGTACTATGGTAAATGTTATTATAAGGAAACTCAGTGAGAGGCAAATGGTCATCCTAATTACCTCTAAAATTAAGAACACATGCCCTCAACATATCTTCAAGGGTATGAATAGTATGCTTTGCCTGACAATCTGTCTGAGGATGAAAAGTTGTACCGAGATTTACCTTGGTACTCAATCCTTTCTGAAAAGACTTCCAGAAGTGCACTGTGAACTGAGCTCCACGGTCTGAAATACTTGACACTAGGGTCCCATGAAGCATGATAATTTCTCAAATATACAACTTAGCATATTCTTTGGCTGAATTTGTGGTCCTGACCGTCAAGAAGTGGGTTGATTAGTAAGTCGGTCCACAATCACCCAAATCGAATCATGCATTTGTGATGAGCGAGGCAGACCTGTTATGAATTCCATGTTTATCATATCCCATTTCGATACAGGAATAAGCTAACCCACCAGGCCTTTAGTGCTCGACATTCACCTACTGACAATTCAGACACTTGGCTATAAAGTCTGCCACATTCCTGTTCATATCGTTCCACCAATAAATCTCTTTAAGATCATGATACATCTTTGTAGAACTTGGGTGGATAGAATACCTAGCATTATGTGTTTCTGCCATAATTTTCTCTTTGAGTCCGTCCACATCTGGAACACACAACCTGCCTCAGTAGCTCAAAGTACCATCATCTCCCCCTTCTTCAAAAGTCGTAGTCCTATGGTTCTGAATTCCATCTTATGGCCGCAACAAGTAGGGATCATTATACTATTTCTCCTTTACCTCGGCTACTAGGGAAGATTCAAACATGTTCTAGACAACAACACTACCGTCTTCGAAGTCCATGAGTCGAATTCCTAGATTGGCTAGTCGGTGAATTTCCTTTATCATGATTCTCTTTTCTTATTCAACATGAGCTAAGCCTCCCATGGATTGTCGACTAAGAGCATTAGATACCATATTCGCTTTCCTCGGATGATAGAGAACATCCATATCATAATATTTATCAATTCAAGACGTCTCATCTGCCTAAGATTCAACTCTCGCTGCCTGAAAATATACCGAAGGTTGTAGTGGTCTGTGAAAATGTCAACGTTAACTCCATACAAATAGTGGCGCCATATCTTGAGCGCAAAAATCATGGCTGCCAATTCTAATCATGAGTTAGATAATTCTTTTCATGAGACTTAAGTTGTATGTATGCATAAGCTGTATCCTTACCATGCTATATTAAAAAACATCCGAGACCAATTCCTGACGCATCACAATATATGCGAACCCCTCGGTTCCCTCTAGCAATGTTAACATTGGAGTAGAAGTCAGTCTCATTTTCAATTCTTTAAAACTACGCTCACAGGCATCTTACCACTGGAATTTGACTTTATTCTGAGTCAGTCTAGTCAATGGAGACGGGATGGAAGAAAAACCTTCGATGAAGCGCCTGTAATAGCCTACCAGACCCAAGAAACTTCTTATCCCAGAGACTATGGTGGGTCTGGGCCAATTCTTTACAACATCTATTTTTTGAAAATCAACTTGGATGCCTTCACCTAAAATCACATGGCCTAAGTATGCTACTGACTCTAGCCAAAATTCACACTTGGAAAGTTTTGCATAGAGTTTGCGGTCCTGAAGTGTTCGCAATACTATTTTGAGATGTTCTGCATGATCAGCCTCGCTATGGGAATATACTAGAGTATCATCAATGAAGACAATGACGGAAAGGTTAAGATAAGGCTTGAAGACCATGTTCATAAGATCCATGAAAGTTGTTAGGGCATTCGTCAATCTGAATGACATGACAAATAATTTGAAATGATCATAGTGAGTTCTATTAACGGTTTTCAGAATGTCAATTTCCTTAACCTTAAGCTGATGGTACACTGATCTGTTCTCAATTTTGGAATAACATTGGGAACCATACAGTTGATCAAATAAGTCATCAATTCTGGGGAGAGGATATTTATTCTTAATGGTGACCTTGTTCAACTGTCGGTAGTTAATGTACATATGCAGAGACCCATCCTTCTTTTGAACAAACAAGACTGGTTCGCCCCAAGGTGAGACACTTGGCCTAGTAAATCCCTTATCACGAAGATCTTTCAACTGAGCTTTTAGTTCTTTTAGCTCTTCTAGAGCTATTCTGTACGAGATAATAGATATCGTCTTATTGCCAAGAAGTTGATCAATTCCAAAGTCAATCTCCCTATTGGGAGAGACTCTGGGGAGATCTTCTGAAAAGACTTCTAGAAACTCATTGATAACTGGTACGGACAACAAAGTTGGGGTATGGGTATCTGCATCCTTGACCCGAACTAGATGGTAAATGTACCCCTTGGATATCATCTTTCTAGCTTTGATATAGGAGATAAACCTACCTATGGGTGCTACTGCATCACCTTTCCATGTTATGACTAGTCCACCGATAAATTCAGAATAGACAATTTTGGTTCTACAACCTACCGTGGCATAACATGAAGACAACCAATCCATGCCCATAATTACATCGATGTCTACCATTTCCAACTCTACCAAATTGGATACTATAATGCGGTAATAGACCTTAACTGGACAACCCCTATACACTCATCTATCTATAACTAATTCTCAAACTGGAGTGGATACTTCAAAGGGTTCATGCAACTTTTCTGGTTCTATCCCAAATTTCTTAGAAACGAATGGGGTTACATTTGACAAGGTGGATGCAGGATCCAGAAGGGCATAAATGTTAAAAGTGAAAATGGTTAGTATATCTATGACCACATTTGCACTAGCCTCTGTATCCTAATAAGTAGCTAAAGCATATAAGAAGTTTGGACCTCCGCATGTGTTACTGGACTTAGTTGCACCACGCCATGATTGGGCTTGATAATTTTCATGAATTGCTAAATTTGTAGACTGAGCCACATTACCTTCTCTATCCTGCCTCGCTGATGGATAGTCTCCCTGAAAGTGACCTCCCTGACCACACCCATAACATATATCCATACCCATGCGACACTACACTGGGTGTCTCTTACAACACTTACCACAAACTGGGTTGTTGAATGTACCTTGACCCATACCGGCCTGTGACTGGGAGCCTGATGCTCTGAAGTTCTGCCTCTTTTGATACTTAGGGACTGGGGCACTGGCTGAAGATGGAGCAGGTCTAATTCGATCCTCAAGGTGATAATCTCAGAGTTCCGAAGATGCTTGATCATCCGATAATAGTGTGCTTAAAATGGCATGGATTATGGAGTGGGATTGAAGATTGGACTTGAAGGTTTAAGAAGGCAACATTTTATTTCAGCTTTGTATGTAGGTCTTGGCCGAAGACTATGTTTTCTTTTAGGTTATCTTTAATTCTTAGCTTAGCTTTTAGTTCTTATTAGGGCATCATTAATAAGCCATGTAATAATAAAGAATGACTAGGCCATGTAATAAGGTGACAAGGCCAAAAGTTCTTCCAACAAATTGACTAGGCCGAAAGTGACAAGGTGGCAAGGACAAGAAGCATCTAGAAGTTAAGGCTTCCAAGGGGAGAACTTATGAACTAACAAGTTCATGTATTTGATCACATGGAAGACACCAAAAAGATGAAAGGTTGGTCGAAATGCTCACTTCCATTCGGCCAAAGAACAAATACAACGAATGGAAGCTTCCAAACCTATCCCAAGAAGATGAGATTTATGAAGAACCCAAGTGCATGAATATTGTTACATAGGAGACAATAATTTCGGCCTATGGAATATGAAGGGTTTGCCGAACTCCCTTTGACACTAAGTCACTCCAAATGTGTGCACACTAGGTGTTTGTTTGTGTATTTTCATTTGCTTTCTAGAATAGTTTCTTTTGTACTATAAATAATGGTCTTAGGCCATTGTAAAATTCAGTTGTTGTTGAATGAAAAACTTGAGTGTTTACTCAAGTTACCTACGCATTTCAATCCGGGATTGTTATACTTAGTTCATCCTCCGGGAGGGTTGATTGGTTCTCCGGGAGAACCACCCTTATGTTTAAGATTTTGATCACCCTTGCTAGGTTAGTCTTTAGAATTGCGGGCAGCAAACGACAAGCTAGTCCTCGTGAAATTGATCACAACATCTTATAGCCCACACGAGCAATTGACTCCTCGTGCTAGCATCCAAGGACCCATATCGACCGAATTGTGACTTGGCTTGTGGCTCGGATTATTTCCCCCAATCCATATACAATCTGTGTCCCACTTATTATCTCACTTCATTACTACACTCCACCAACTTCTCATTATCATCACCACATAAAGGCCCCTGACCGAAAATAGCCACAACCATAATAAACCTCAATCAACCACACCAACATCTCATTCAACCGTCTCTACTTGACCTCGCTGCCTCAGGTTGCTTCTGCAACCTTAACTCCACTGATATTCCAAACCACCACCTATACCATCTCCCGAAAGACCCCCGGAACAACTTACCAAAATGCCAACTCACACTTTTAATCCAAACTATCCGAAATAGCCTTCAATCACCACACTGCCTAGCCTATCTGATAAACCGAGGACCTCTACGGTTTTTGCTTAGTGTCGCAACCCTACCACCACTGAAATACAACCATTTACGAATTACATGGCATTGCCCGAGGGCCTTCATACTACTCCATACGAAGTAGGGACTAGTCGTGATTGGTTCAGTATTGATCGAGACTATGGGATGGCTTGTTCCCATTTATTCCGCTATCATGGTTGCTTGGCCTTCCCCACCCCAATCATGGAAGCATTTTTTCTTAAAAAATGACTAGTCCGATTTAATGTCGAATACATTTTCCAGGAAACTCGTGAGGTTGACCATGCTTGAACATGAAACCAGTGGGATCGGCGTTGTCACCATCTTATTTCAAGATAAGGAAACCATCGGTTCATTTAGGGGGAAATTAAGGGGTACATGGTTCGATTATGTCCCTCACTGTAAGGGCTATGATATGGTGGGATCCGTGATCCAATACGGACATCATGACAAGTCAAAACCATTTGCCTTGTATGCAGATCCATATTTGGCAAATTTAGAAGAAGGCTCTTACAAGATGAGGCTTCAGGACTTATCCAATGATGGAAGAATTGGATCAACACTTGTTGATGAAGATTCATTGCTACACTTAAACGATGAGAATTCGAGGACGAATTCTTTTGAAGAAGGGGAGTATGATGTAAAAATCCCAGTGAGCTTAAAGATCCAATTTGATCCTCAAGGTGATAAGCTTGGAGTTTCGAAGATGCTTGGCCCAAGACCATGTTTTCTTTTAGCTTATCTTTAATTCTTATCTTTGATTTTAGTTCTTATTAGGATATCATTAATAAGCCATGTAATAAGAAAGAATGACTAGGCCATGTAATAATGTGACAAGGCCGAATGTTCTTCCAACAAGTTGACTATGCCGAAAGTGACAAGCACAAGAAACATCTAGAAGTTAAGGCTTCCAAGGGGAGAACTTATGAGCTAACAAGTTTATGTATTTTATCACATGGAAGACACCAAGAAGATGAAAGGTTGGTCAAAATGCTCACTTCCATTAGGCCAAATAACAAATACAAAGAATGGAAGCTTCCAAACCAATCCCAAGAAGATGACATTTATGTGGAGCCCAAGTTCATGAATACTGTTACATAGGAGACAACAATTTCATCCTAGGGACTAGGAAGGGTTGGCCGAACTCCCTTGGTCACCAAGTCACTTCAAATGTGTCCACACTAGGTGTTTGTTTGTGTCTTTTCATTTGCTTTCTAGAATAGTCTCTTTTGTACTATAAATAGAGGCAGTTGGCCATTGTAAAATTATGTTATTGTTGAATGAAAAACTTGAGTGTTTACTTAATTTACCTAAGCATTTCAATCCGTGATTGTTATACTTAGTTGATCCTCCGGGAGGGTCGATTGGTTTTCCGGGAAAACCACCCTTGTGTTGAAGATTTCGATCACCCTTGCTAGGTTAGTCTTTAGCATTGCGGGAAGAAAATGTCAAGCTAGTCCTCGTGAAATTGATCACAATATCATATAGCCCACACGAGCAATTGACTCCTCGTGCTACCATCCAAGGACCCATATCGACCGACTTGTGACTTGTCTTGTGTCTTAGATTGTTTCCCACAATCTGTATACAATCCATATCCCAATTATTATCCCACTTTATCACTACACTCCACCAACTTCTCATTACCATCACCACACAAAGGCCCCTATCTGAAAATAGCTAGAACCATAATAACCTCAATCAACCACACCAACATCTCCATCAACCGTCTCTACCGGACCTCACTGCCTCAGGTTGCTTCGACAATCTTAACTTCACTGATATACCAAACCACCACCAATAGCATCTCCCTCAAAACCCCTGAAGCCACTTCCCAAAATGCTATCTCACGCTTTTAATCCAAATTATCCTAAATAGCCTTCAATCACCACGCTGCCTAGCTTATCTGATAACCCGAGGACCTCCATGGTTTCGGCTTAGTTCCGCTACGCTACCACCACTAATATACCACCATCCTAACCCTCATATCACTCATGACCACGACACAAAGCACCTTGACACGATTCCAACAACACTCACCCGAAACATCCACAATCTACCACACTGCCCGACCTTGCCGATAAACCGAGAACCCCATTTTCCTTGTCCAATTTCGGGTCAACCCGAATCTCACCAAGACCCGAACTACTTACCAATTCAAAGAGCTCCGTACTTACATCAAATTGGTATCATAGTGAGTTAATCCCATCCCACAATTTGATGATATGCCTCTCACAAGAAAGGAATTATGGAGGATTATGTATGTCATTTTGACTGACTGATTTCAAGCCTTGAAAAAGGAACTTGCGGGTTGGGCCATGAGTAACAATGCTAAACTAAGGGTTTTATAAGATGATCCAAGATATTAGAAGGAAGAACCTCACGATGTTGAGGACATCGTTTCTACGCAGAAAACTAAAACCGAGGAATGTCGAAAGAAAGGGCAAGACCATGCCTTAGTTACTAACCCGTTGTATCACACTGAGATAAAGGACAATACTTTCCTTATGAATCCATTATATGATCAGGAGGATGTGGAGACATGTGGAACCCCTATTTCTCGACGTGTCTTAAGTATTCAACTTGATACACACGAGGTGTCGCAAAATGAACATTTCTTTCGGACTCGGTGTAAAGTGAAAGGCAGTGTGTGCAATATGATCATTGATGGAAGGAGTTGTATCAAAACATATTGAATTGAATCGAGATGGTAAATAAATTGGATCTACCATCCCGAAATCATCCTCGGCCGTATGTTCTCCAAAGGCCAACCCAAGACGAAGAACTACGAGTCACAAGACAAATTTTTGTTAGTTTTCGTATTGGAGGATATGAGGATAGCATTCGGTGTGACATCCTACCGATGGATGCTTTCCATATACTATTGGGAAAACCATGGAACCTTGATCGTAAGGCACAACACGATGAGAAGAGGCATAACTATTCTCTTCGGAGTATTGGCAAGAGGATACAGTTGTTGTCTATGTCGCCTAGTGAAGTGAAGGACATGAAAATCCTAAGTGCCTAGAAGTGCAAGACCGAGGCTCTCTTACTTGATTCACAAAGGAGAGAAGAGGAATCCAAGAAGGGGAGTCCTATGGACTCATGGGCATGCAAGGAAATGGAGAACATTGCGGAAGTCACGGTGGAAAATGCCGACGTAGAGGACCTTCCGAATGAAATTACATTCGTAACACAACCGATGGACAATAGTGATCTTACTCTTGCTTTACTTTCAAGAAGTTCATTCTCTTCTCACCAATACTATGGATGCCAAGAACAAGAATCTGTGGGCAAAATCCAAACAAGCCTTAACTCGTGCACAACATCCGCCATGTTGGTGCCAAATCAAAATGAAGTTTGGCACATGTGTATTGCGCACCATCAAGCGAGGATCCGAGAAGGAAGTTAGGATAAGTTGGATTCCAACGCCAAGCATGATTTTCACGAATGGCTTGTGATTCCATTTGGAGTATATGATAGTACAAGCTCTCCCGAGAGTTTCATGCGGAAATTACTACAACCATTTACGGATTACATGGCATTGCCCGAGGGCCTTCACACTACTCCATCCGAAGTAGGGACTAGTCGAGATTAGTTCAAAAACATAAGTATTGACCGAGACTATGGGATGGCTTGTTCCCATATATTCCGCGGTCGTAGTTCCTTCGCCTTCCCCACCCCAATCATGGAAGCACTATTTAAGGTTAAAGATGAGGGTTGGAAAGTTGGTGCTGGTCTAATTCATAAGCAAGGCTCCACGGCTTCCTCTAATTGGAGATTGGGTAGCACGCGGCTTCCCTATACTACTTACAACCTAGAATTTTATGTAATGCAAATGAAGTAGAGTCCAAGACATGATAAGGGGATAGCGTGCTGCCAAACTTCCACAAGACTAAAAAATGACGAGTCTGAATTAATGTCGGATACATTTTCCAGGAAACACGTGAGATTGACCATGCTTGAACATAAAACCAGTGGGATCGGCGTTGTCACCATCTTAGTTCAAGACAAGGAAACCATCGGTTCCTTTAGGGAAAATTCAAGGGGTTCATTTTTCGATTATGTCCCTCACGGTAAGGCCTATGATATGGTGGGATCCGTGATCCAATGCGGACATCATAAGAAGTCAAAACAATTTTCCTTGTATTCGGATCCATATTTGGCAAGTTTAGAAGAAGGCACTTACAATATAAGGCTTCCGGACCTGTCCAATGATGGAAGAATTGGATCAACACTTGTTGATTAAGGTTCATTGCTACACTTAAACGATGATAATTTGAGGACGAATTCTTTTGAAGATGGGGAGTATGATGTAAAAATACCCGTGAACTTAAAGTTCCAATTTGATCCTCAAGGTGATGAGCTTGGAGTTTTGAAGATGCATGATCATCCGATGATGATGTGCTTAAAATGGCATGGAATATGGAGTGGGATTTAAGATTGGACTTGAACGTTTAATAAGGCTACATTATACTTCCGCTTTGTATGTAGGTCTTGGCCCAAGACCATATTTTCTTTTAGCTTATCTTTATTTCTTAGCATTGATTTAAGTTCTTATTAGGATATCATTAATAAGCCATGTAATAATATGACAAGGCCGAGAGTTCATCCAACAAGTTGGATAGGCCGAAAGTGACAAGGACAAGAAACATCTAGAAGTTAAGGCTTCCAAGGGGAGAACTTATGAACTAACAAGTTCATCTATTTTATCACATGGAAGACACCAAGAAGATGAAAGGTTGGTCGAAATGCTCACTTCCATTCGGCCAAAGAACAAATACAAAGAATGGAAGCTTCCAAACCAATCCCAAGAAGATGACATTTATGTAGATCCCAAGTTCATGAATATTGTTACATAGGAGACAACAATTTCATCCTAGGGACTAGGACGGGTTGGCCGAACTCTCTTGGTCACCAAGTCACTCCAAATGTGTCCACACTTGGTGTTTGTTTGTGTTTTTTCATTTGCTTTCTAGAATACTCTCTTTTGTACTATAAATAGAGGCCTTTGGCCATTGTAAAATTATGTTCTTGTCGAATGAAAATCTTGAGTGTTTACTTAATTTACCTATGCATTTCAATCCGGGATTGGTATACTTAGTTGATCCTCCGGGAGGGTCCATTGGTTCTCTGGGAGAACCACCCTTGTGTTTAAGATTTCGATCACCCTTGCAAGGTTAGTCTTTAGCATTGCGGGCAGAAAACGTCAAGCTAGTCCTCGTGAAATTTATCACAACATCTTATAGCCCACACGAGCAATTGACTCCTCATGCTAACATCCAAGGACCCATATCGACAAATTGTGACTTGGCTTGTGTCTCGGATTGTTTCCCACAATCCGTATATGATTCGTGTCCCAATTATTATATCACTTCATCACTACACTCCATCAACTTCTCATTACCATCACCATAAAAAGGCCCCTGTCCGAAATTAGCCACAACCACAATTAACCTCAATCAACCACACCAACATCTCCATCAATCATCTCTACCGGACCTCACTGCCTCAGGTTGCTTCTGCAACCTTAACTCCACTGATATACCAAACCACCACCAATACCATCTCCCTCAAGACCCCCGAAGCCACTTCCCAAAATGCCAACTCACGCTTTTAATCCAAATTATCCGGAATAGCCTTCAATCACCACACTGCCTAGTTTATCAGATAACCCGTGGACCTCTACCATTTCGGCTTAGTGCCGCGACCCTACCACCAGCAAAATACAGAACCCCGACCTCCATCCTAACTCTCATATCACTCGTGACCACCACACAAAGCACCTTGACGCGATTCCAACAACACTCACCCGAAACATCCACAATATACCACACTGCCCGACCTTGCCGATAAACCGAGAACCCCATTTTCCTAGTCCAATTTCGGGTCAACCCGAATCTCACCAAGACCCGAACTACTTACCAATTCAAAGCGCTCTGTACTTACATCAGATTGGTATCATAGTGAGTTAATCCCATCCCACGCTTTGATGATATGCCTCTCACAAAAAGGAATTATGGAGGATTATGTATGTTATTTTGACCGACCGATTTCAAGCCTTGAAAAAGGAACTTGCGGGTTGGGCCATGAGTAACAATTCTAACCTAAGGGTTTTACAAGATGAACCAAGATATGAGAAGGAAGAACCTCACGATGTTGAGGACATCGTTTCTACGCAGAAAACTAAAACCGAGGAATGTCGAAAGAAAGGGTAAGACCATGCCTTAGTTACTAACCCGTTGTATCACACTGAAATAAAGGACAATACTTTCCTTATGAATCCATTATATGATCAGGAGGACGTGGAGACATGTGGAACCCCCATTTATCGATATGTCGTAAGTATTCAATTTAGTACACACGAGGAGTCACAAAATGAACATTTCTTTCGGACTCGGTGTAAAGTGAAAGACAGTGTGTGCAATATGATCATTTATGGAAGGAGTTGTATCAACACAGATTGAATTGAATCGAGATGGTAAATAAATTGGATCTACCATCCCGAAATCATCCTCGGCCGTATGTTCTCCAAAGGCCAACCCAAGACGAAGAACTACGAGTCACAAGACAAATTTTTGTTAGTTTTCGTATTGGAGGATATGAGGATAGCATTTGGTGTGACATCCTACCAATGGATGCTTTCCATATCCTATTGGGACAACCATGGAACCTTGATCGTAAGGCACAACACGATGAGAAGAGGAATAACTATTCTCTTCGGAGTAATGGCAAGAGGATACGGTTGTTGTCTATGTCGCCTAGTGAAGTGGCAGACTTGAAAATCCGAACTGCCTAGAAGTGCAAAACTGAGACTCTCTTACTTGATTCACAAAGGAGAGAAGAGGAATCGAAGAAGGGGAGTCCTATGGACTCATGGGCATGCAAGGAAAGGGAGAACATTGCGGAAAGCATGGTGGAAAATGCCGACGTAGAGGACCTTTCGAATGAAATTACGTTCGTAACACAACCGATGGACGATAGTGATCTTACTCTTGCTTTTCTTTCAAGAAGTTCATTGTCTCCTCACCAATACTATGGATCCCATGAACAGGAATCGGTGAGCAAACGCTAAACGAGCCTTAACTCGTGTACAACATCAGCCATGTTGGTGCCAAAGCAAAATGAAGTTTGGTACATGTGTACTGCGCACCATCAAACGAGGATCCGAGAAGGAAGTTAGGAGAAGTTGGATTCCAACTCCAAGCATGATTTTCCCAAATGGCTTGTGATTCCATTTGGAGTATGTGATAGTACAAGCTCTCCCGAGAGTTTCATGCGGAAATTACTACAACAATTTACGGGTTACATGGCATTACCCGAGGGCCTTCACACTACTCCATCTGAAGTAGGTACTAGTCGAGATTGGTTCAAAAACATTAGTATTTACCGAGACAATGGGATGGCATGTTCCCATATATTTCGCGGTCGTAGTTCCTTCGCCTTCCCCACCCCAATCATGGAAGCACTATTTAAGATTAAAGATGAGGGTTGGAAAGTTGGTGCTGGTCTAATTCATAAGCAAGGCTCCACGGCTTCCTCTAATTGGAGATTGGGTAGCACGCGGCTTCCCTATTCAACTTACGACCTGGAATTTTATGTAATGCAAAGGAAGTAGAGTCCAAGACATGATAAGGGGATAGCGTGCTGCCAAACTTCCACAAGACTAAAAAATGACGAGTCTGAATTAATGTCAGATACATTTTCCAGGAAACACGTGAGGTTGACCATGCTTGAACATAAAACCAGTGGGATCGGCGTTGTCACCATCTTAGTTCAAGACAAGGAAACCATCGGTTCCTTTAGGGAAAATTTAAGGGTACATTGTTCGATTATGTCCCTCATGGTAAGGCCTATGATATGGTGGGATCCGTGATCCAATGCGGACATCATGAGAAGTCAAAACAATTTTCCTTGTATTCGGATCCATATTTGGCAAGTTTAGAAGAAGGCACTTACAAGATATGGCTTCCGAACTTGTCCAATGATGGAAGAATTGGATCAACACTTGTTGATGAAGGTTCATTGCTACACTTAAACGACGAGAATTTGAGGACGAATTCTTTTGAAGATGGGGAGTATGATATAAAAATACCCGTGAACTTAAAGTTCCAATTTGATCCTCAAGGTGATAAGCTTGGAGTTTCGAAGATGCTTGATCATCCGATGATGATGTGCTTAAAATGGCATGGAATATGGAGTAGGATTTACGATTGGACATGAACATTTAACAAGGCAACATTATACTTCGGCTTTGTATGTAGGTCTTGGCCCAAGACCATGTTTTCTTTTAGCTTATCTTTAATTCTTAGCTTTGATTTAAGTTCTTATTAGGATATCAATAATAAGCCATGTAATAAGAAATAATGACAAGGCCATGTAATAATGTGACAAGCCCGAGAGTTCATCCAACAAGTTGGCTAGGCCGAAAGTGACAAGGACAAGAAACATCTAGAAGTTAACGCTTCCAAGGGGAGAGCATATGAACTAATAAGTTCATGTATTTGATCACATGGAAGACACCAAGAAGATGAAAGGTTCGTCGAAATACTCACTTCCTTTCGGCCAAAGAACAAATACAAAGAATGGAAGCTTCCAAACCAATCCCAAGAAGATGACATTTATGTAGAGCCCAAGTGCATAAATATTGTTACACAGAAGACAACAATTTTATCCTAGGGACTAGGACAGGTTGGCCGAACTCCCTTGGTCACCAAGTCACTCCAAATGTGTCCCCACTTGGTGTTTGTTTGTGTCTTTTCATTTGCTTTCCAGAATAGTCTCTTTTGTATTATAAATAGAGGCCTTTGGCCATTGTAAAATTATGATCTTGTTGAATGAAAATCTTGAGTGTTTACTTAATTTACCTATGCATTTCAATCCGGGATTGGTATACTTAGTTGATCCTCCGGAAGGGTCGATTGATTCTCTGGGAGAACCACCCTTGTGTTGAAGATTTCGATCACCCTTGCTAGGTTAGTCTTTATCATTGCGGGTAGAAAACGTCAAGGTAGTCCTCGTGAAATTTATCACAACATCTTATAGCCCACACGAGCAATTGACTCCTCATGCTATTATCCAAGGACCCATATCGACCGAATTATGACTTGGCTTGTGTCTCGGATTGTTTCCCACAATCCGTATATAATTCGTGTTCCAATTATTATCTCACTTCATCACTACATTCCATCAACTTCTCATTACCATTACCATAAAAAGGCCCCTGTCCGAAATTAGCCACAACCACAATTAACCTCAATGAACCACACCAACATCACCATCAATCATCTCTACCGGACCTCACTGCCTCAGGTTGCTTCTGCAACCTTAACTCCACTGATATACCAAACCACCACCAATACCATCTCCCTCAAGACCCCTGAAGCCACTTCCCAAAATTCCAACTCACGCTTTTAATCCAAATTATCCGAAATAGCCTTCAATCACCACACTACCTAGTTTATCTGATAACCCGTGGACCTCTACAGTTTTGGCTTAGTGCCGCGACCCTACCACCAGTAAAATACAGAACCCCGACCACCATCCCAACTCTCATAGCACTCGTGACCACCACACAAAGCACCTTGACGTGATTCTAACAACACTCACCCGAAACATCCACAATAAACCATACCGCCCGACCATGCCGATAAACTGAGAACCCCATTTTCCTAGTTCAATTTCGGGTCAACCCGAATCTCACCAAGACCCGAACTACTTACCAATTCAAAGCGCTCCGTACTTACATCAGATTGGTATCATAGTGAGTTAATCCTATCCCACGCTTTGATGATATGCCTCTCACAAGAAAGGAATTATGGAAGATTATGTATGTCATTTTGACCGACCGATTTCAAGCCTTGAAAAAGGAACTTGCGGGTCGGGCCATGAGTAACAATGCTAAACTAAGGGTTTTATAAGATGATCCAAGATATGAGAAGGAAGACCTCACGATGTTGAGGACATCGTTTCTACGCAGAAAACTAAAACCGAGGAATGTCGAAAGAAAGGGCAAGACCATGCCTTAGTTACTAACACGTTGTATCACACTGAGATAAAGGACAATACTTTCCTTATGAATCCATTATATGATAAGAGGATGTGGAGACATGTGTAACCCCCATTTATCGATATGTCATAAGTATTCAACTTGATACACACGAGGAGTCGCAAAATGAACATTTCTTTCACACTCGGTGTAAAGTGAAAGACCGTGTGTACAACATGATCATTGATGGAAAGAGTTGTATTAACACAGCTTGAATCGAGATGGTAAACAAATTGGATCTACCTTCCCGAAATCATCCTCGGCCGTATGTTTTCCAAAGGCCAACCCAAGATGAAGAACTACGAGTAACAAGACAAATTTTTGTTAGTTTTTGTGTTAAAGGATATGAGGATAGCATTTAGTGTGACATCCTACCGATGGATGCTTGCCATATTCTATTGGACCAACCATGGCAACTTGATCGTAAGGCACAACACGATGAGAAAAGGAATAACTATTCTCTTTGGAGTAATGGCAAGAGGATACAGTTGTTGTCTATGTCGCCTAGTGAAGTGAAGGACTTGAAAATCCGAAGTGCCTAGAAGTGAAAGACTGTGGCTCTCTTACTTGATTCACAAAGGAGAGAAGAGGAATCCAAGAAGGGGAGTCCTATGGACCCATGGGCATGCAAGGAAAGGGAGAACATTGCGGAAGTCACGGTGGAAAATTTCGACGTAGAGGACCTTCCGAATGAAATTACGTTCGTAACACAACCGATGGACGATAGTGATCTTACTCTTGCTTTTCTTTCAAGAAGTTCATTGTCTCCTCACCAGTACTATGGATGCCATGAACAGGAATCGGTGAGCAAAAGCTAAACGAGCCTTAACTCGTGTACAACATCTGCCATGTTGATGCCACAGCAAAATGAATTTTGGCACATGTGTATTGCGCACCATCAAACGAGGATCCGAGAAGGAAGTTAGGAGAAGTTGGATTCCAACGCCAAGCATGATTTTCCCGAATGCCTTGTGATTCCATTTGGAGTATGTGATAGTACAAGCTCTCCCGAGAGTTTCATGCAGAAATTACTACAACCATTTACGGATTACATGGCATTGCCCGAGGGCCTTCACACTACTCCATCCGAAGTAGGGACTAGTCGAGATTAGTTCAAAAACATAAGTATTGACCGAGACTATGGGATGGCTTGTTCACATATATTCCGCGGTCGTAGTTCCTTCGCCTTCCCCACCCCAATCATGGAAGCACTATTTAAGGTTAAAGATGAGGGTTGGAAAGTTGGTGCTGGTCTAATTCATAAGCAAGGCTCCACGGCTTCATCTAATTGGTGATTGGGTAGCACGCGGCTTCCCTATTCTACTTACAACCTGGAATTTTATGTAATGCAAAGGAAGTAGAGTCCAAGACATGATAAGGGGATAGCGTGCTGCCAAACTTCCACAAGACTAAAAAATGACGAGTCTGAATTAATGTCGGATACATTTTCCTGGAAACATGTGAGGTTGACCATGCTTGAACATAAAACCAGTGGGATCGGCGCTGTCACCATCTTAGTTCAAGACAAGGAAACCATCGGTTCCTTTTGGGAAAATTTAAGGGTACATTGTTCGATTTTGTCCCTCACGGTAAGGCCTATGATATGGTGGGATCTGTGATCCAATGCGGACATCATGAGAAGTCAAAATAATTTTCCTTGTATTCGGATCTATATTTGGCAAGTTTAGAAGAAGGCACTTACAAGATAAGGCTTCCGGACTTGTCCAATGATGGAATAATTGGATCAACACTTGTTGATGAAGGTTCATTGCTACACTTAAACGACGTGAATTTGAGGATGAATTATTTTGAAGATGGGGAGTATGACATAAAAATACCCGTGAACTTAAAGTTCCAATTTGATCCTCAAGGTGATAAGCTTGGAGTTTCGAAGATGCTTGATCATCCGATGATGATGTGCTTAAAATGGCATGGAATATGGAGTGGGATTTAAGATTGGACTGGAACATTTAACAAGGCAACATTATACTTCGGCTTTGTATGTAGGTCTTGGCCCAAGACCATGTTTTCTTTTAGCTTCTCTTTATTTCTTAGCTTTGATTTAAGTTCTTATTAGGATATCATTAATATGCCATGTAATAAGAAATAATGACTAGGCCATGTAATAATGTGACAAGCCCGAGAGTTCATCCAACAAGTTGGCTAGGCCGAAAGTGACAAGGACAAGAAACATCTAGAAGTTAAGACTTCCAAGGGGAGAACTTATGAACTAACAAGTTCATATATTTGATCACATGGAAGACACCAAGAAGATGAAAGGTTGGTCGAAATGCTCACTTCCATTCGGCCAAAGAACAAATACAAATAATGGAAGCTTCCAAACCAATCCCAAGAAGATGACATTTATGTAGAGCCCAAGTGCATAAATATTGTTACACAGGAGCCAACAATTTCATCCTAGGGACAAGGACGGGTTGGCCGAACTCCCTTGGTCACCAATTCACTGCAAATGTGTCCACACTAGGTGTTTGTTTGTGTCTTTTCATTTGCTTTCTAGAATAGTCTCTTTTGTACTATAAATAGAGGCCTTTGGCCATTGTAAAATTATGTTCTTGTTGAATGAAAAACTTGAGTGTTTACTTAATTTACCAATGCATTTCAATCTGGGATTGGTATACTTAGTTGATCCTCCGGGAGGGTCGATTGGTTCTCTGGGAGAACCACCCTTGTGTTGAAGATTTCGATCACCCTTGCTAGGTTAGTCTTTAGCATTGCGGGAAGAAAACGTCAAGCTAGTCCTTGTGAAATTTATCACAACATCTTATAGCCCACACGAGCAATTGGCTCCTCATGCTAACATCCAAGGACCAATATCGACCGAATTGTGACTTGGCTTGCGTCTCAGATTGTTTCCCACAATCCGTATATAATTTGTGTCCCAATTATTATCTCACTTCATCACTACACTACATCAACTTCTCATTACCATCACCACAAAAAGGCCCCTGTCCGAAATTAGCCACAACCACAATTAACCTCAATCAACCACACCAACATCTCCGTCAACCATCTCTACCGGACCTCACTGCCTCAAGTTGCTTCTGCAACATTAACTCCACTGATATACCAAACCACCACCAATACCATCTCCCTCAAGACCCCCGAAGCCCCTTCCCAAAATGCCAACTCACTCTTTTTGTCCAAATTATCCGAAATAACCTTCAATCACCACACTGCCTAGTTTATCTGATAACCCGAGGACCTCTACAGTTTCGGCTTAGTGCCGCAACCCTACCACCAGTAAACTACAGAACCCCAACCACCATCCCAACTCTCATATCACTCGTGACCACCACAGAAAACACCTTGACGCGATTCTAACAACACTCACCCAAAATATCCACAATATACCACACTGCCCGACCTTGCCGATAAACCGAGAACCCCATTTTCCTAGTCCAATTTTGGGTCAACCCAAATCTCATCAAGACCCGAACTACTTACCAATTCAAAGCGCTCCGTACTTACATCAGATTGGTATCATAGTGAGTTAATCCCATCCCACGCTTTGATGATATGCCTCTCACAAGAAAGGAATTATGGAGGATTATGTATGACGTTTTGACCGACCGATTTCAAGCCTTAAAAAAGGAACTTGCGGGTCAGGCCATGAGTAACAATTCAAAGCTAAGGGTTTTACAAGATGATCCAAGATATGAGAATGAAGAACCTCACGATGTTGAGGACATCGTTTCTACGCAAAAAACTAAAACCGAGGAAAGTCGAAAGAAAGGGCCAGACCATGCCTTAGTTACTAACCCGTTGTATCATACTGAGATAAAGGACATTACTTTCCTTATGAATTCATTATATGATCCGGAGGACGTGGAGATATGAGGAACCCCCATTTATCGATATGTCGTAAGTATTCAACTTGATACACACGAGGAGTCGCAAAATGAACATTTCTTTCACACTCGGTGTAAAGTGAAACACCGTGTGTGCAACATGATCATTGATGGAAAGAGTTGTATTAACACAGCTTGAATCGAGTTGGTAAACAAATTGGATCTACCTTCTCGAAATCATCCTTGGACGTATGTTCTCTAAAGGCCAACCCAAGCTGAAGAACTACGAGTAACAAGACAAATATTTGTTAGTTTTTGTATTAAAGGATATGAGGATAGCATTTAGTGTGACATCCTACCGATGGATGCTTGCCATATTCTATTGGCCCAACCATGGCAACTAGATAGTAAGGAACAACACGATGAGAAGAGGAATAACTATTCTCTTCGGAGTAATGGCAAGAGGATACGGTTGTTGTCTATGTCACCTAGTGAAGTGAAGGACATGAAAATCCGAAGTGCCTAGAAGTGCAAGACTGAGACTCTCTTACTTGATTCAAAAAGGAGATAAGAGGAATCGAAGAAGGGGAGTCCTATGGACTCATGGGCATGCAAGGAAAGGGAGAACATTGCGGAAGTCACGGTGGAAAATGCCGACGTAGAGGACCTTCTTTATGAAAATTCATTTGTAACACAACCGATGGATGATAGTGATCTTACTCTTGCTTTACTTTCAAGATGTTCATTGTCTCCTCACCAATACTATGGATGCCATGAACTGGAATCGGTGGGCAAAAGCGAAACGAGCCTTAACTCGTGTACAACATCAGCCATGTTGGTGCCAAAGCAAAATGAAGTTTGGCACATGTGTACTGCGCACCATCAAACGAGGATTCGAGAAGGAAGTTCGGAGAAGTTGGATACCAACGCCAAGCATGATTTTCCCGAATGGCTTGTGATTCCATTTGGAGTATGTGATAGTACAAGCTCTCCCGAGAGTTTCATGCGGAAATTACTACAACCATTTATGGGTTACTTGGCATTGCCCGAGGGCCAACACACTACTCCATCTGAAGTAGGTACTAGTCGAGATTGGTTCAAAAACATAAGTAATGACCGAGACTATGGGATGGCTTGTTCCCATATATTCCGCGGTTGTGGTTCCTTCGCCTTCCCCACCCCAATCATGGAAGCACTATTTAAGGTTAAAGATGAGGGTTGGAAAGTTGGTGCTAGTCTAATTCATAAGCAAGGCTCCACGGCTTCCTCTAATTGGAGATTGGGTAGTACGCGGCTTCTCTATTCTACTTACAACCTGGAATTTTATGTAATGCAAAGGAAGTAGAGTCCAAGACATGATAAGGGGATAGCGTGCTGCCAAACTTCCACATGACTAAAAAATGACGAGTCTGAATTAATGTCGGATACATTTTCCAGGAAACACGTGAGGTTGACCATGCTTAAACATAAAACCAGTGGGATCGGCGTTGTCACTATCTTAGTTCAAGACAAGGAAACCATCGGTTCCTTTGGGGAAAATTTAAGGGGTACATTGTTCGATTATGTCCCTCACGGTAAGGCCTATGATGTGGTGGGATCCGTGATCCAATGCGGACATCATGAGAAGTCAAAACAATTTGCCTTGTATTCGGATCCATATTTGGCAAGTTTAGAAGAAGGCACTTACAAGATAAGGCTTCCGGACTTGTCCAATGATGGAAGAATTGGATCAACACTTGTGGATGAAGGTTCATTGCTACACTTAAACGACGATAATTTGAGGACGAATTCTTTTGAAGATGGGGAGTATGATGCAAAAATACCCGTGAACTTAAAGTTCCAATTTGATCCTCAAGGTGATAAGCTTGGAGTTTTGAAGATGCTTGATCATCCGATGATGATGTGCTTAAAATGGCATGGAATATGGAGTGGGATTTAAGATTGGACTTGAACGTTTAATAAGGCAAGATTAAACTTCGGCTTTGTATGTAGGTCTTGGCCCAAGAAGATGAAAGGTTCGTCGAAATGCTCACTTCCATTCGGCCAAAGAACAAATACAAATAATGGAAGCTTCCAAACCAATCCCAAGAAGATGACATTTATGTAGAGCCCAAGTGCATGCTATTGTTACACAAGAGACAACAATTTCATCCTAGGGACAAGGACGGGTTGGCCGAACTCCCTTGGTCACCAATTCACTCCAAATGTGTCCACACTAGGTGTTTGTTTGTGTCTTTTCATTTGCTTTTTAGAATAGTCTATTTTGTACTATAAATAGAGGCCTTTGGCCATTGTAAAATTATGTTCTTGTTGAATGAAAATCTTGAGTGTTTACTTAATTTACCTATGCATTTCAATCCGGGATTGGTATACTTAGTTGATCCTCCGGGAGGGTCGATTGGTTCTCTGGGAGAACCACCCTTGTGTTGAAGATTTCGATCACCCTTGCTAGATTAGTCTTTAGCATTGCGGGCAGAAAACGTCAAGCTAGTCCTCGTGAAATTTATCACAACATCTTATAGCCCACACGAGCAATTGACTCCTCATGCTAACATCCAAGGACCCATATCGACCGAATTGTGACTTGGCTTGTGTCTCGGATTGTTTCCCATAATCCGTATATAATTTGTGTCCCAATTATTATCTCACTTCATCACTACACTACATCAACTTCTCATTACCATCGCCATAAAAAAGGCCCCTGTCCGAAATTAGCCACAACCACAATTAACCTCAATTAACCACACCAACATCTCCGCCACCTATCTTCACCAGACCTCACTGCCTCAGGTTGCTTCTGCAACATTAGCTCCATTGATATACCAAACCACCACCAATACCATCTCCGTCAAGTCCCCCGAAGCCACTTCCCAAAATGCCAACTCACGCTTTTAATCCAAATTATCCGAAATAGCCTTCAATCACCACACTGCCTAGTTTATCTGATAACCCGAGGACCTCTACAGTTTCGGCTTAGTGCCGCAACCCTACCACCAGTAAACTATAGAACCCCAACCACCATCCCAACTCTCATATCACTCGTGACCACCACACAAAGCACCTTAACGCTATTCTAACAACACTCACCTGAAACATCTACAATATACCACACTGCCCGACCTTGCCGATAAACCGAGAACCCCATTTTCCTAGTCCAACTTCGGGTCAACTCGAATCTCATCAAGACCCGAACTACTTACCAATTCAAAGCGCTCTGTACTTACATCAGATTGGTATCATAGTGAGTTAATCCCATCCCACGCTTTGATGATATGCCTCTCACAAGAAAGGAATTATGGAGGATTATGTATGACGTTTTGACCGACCGATTTCAAGCCTTGAAAAAGGAACTTGCGGGTCGGGCCATGAGTAACAATGCTAAGCTAAGAGTTTTACAAGATGATCCAATATATGAGAAGGAAGAACCTCACGATGTTGAGGACATCGTTTCTACGCATAAAACTAAAACCGAGGAATGTCGAAAGAAAGGGCAAGACCATGCCTTAGTTACTAACCCATTGTATCATACTGAGATGAAGGACAATACTTTCCTTATTAATCCATTATATGATCAGGAGGACGTGGAGACATGTGGAATCCTCATTTATCGATATGTCGTAAGTATTCAACTTGAGACACACGAGGAGTCGCAAAATGAACATTTCTTTCACACTCGGTGTAAAGTGAAAGATCGTGTGTGCAACATGATCATTGATGGAAAGAGTTGTATCAACACAGCTTGAATCGAGATGGTAAACAAATTGGATCTACCTTCCCGAAATCCTCCTCGGCCGTATGTTCTCCAAAGGCCAACCCAAGATGAAGAACTACGAGTAACAAGACAAATTTTTGTTAGTTTTCGTGTTAAAGGATATGAGGATAGCATTTAGTGTGACATCCTACCGGTGGATGCTTGTCATATTCTATTGGGCCAACCAGGGCAACTTGATAGTAAGGAACAACACGATGAGAAGAGGAATAACTATTCTCTTCGGAGTAATGGCACTAGGATACGGTTGTTGTCTATGTCGCCTAGTGAAGTGAAGGACATGAAAATCCGAAGTGCCTAGAAGTGCAAGACTGAGGCCCTCTTACTTGATTCACAAAGGATAGAAGAGGAATCCAAGAAGGGGATTCCTATGGACTCATGGGCATGCAAGGAAAGGGAGAACATTGCGGAAGTCACGGTGGAAAATGCCGACGTAGAGGTCCTTCCGAATGAAATTACATTCGTAACACAACCGATAGACGATAGTGATCTTACTCTTTCTTTACTTTCAAGAAGTTCATTGTCTCCTCACCAATACTATGGATGCCATGAACAGGAATCGATGTGCAAAATCCAAACGAGCCTTAACTCGTGTACAACATCAGCCATGTTGGTGCCAAAGCAAAATGAAGTTTGGCACATGTGTATTGCGCACCATCAAACGAGGATCCGAGAAGGAAGTTAGGAGAAGTTGGATTCCAACGCCAAGCATGATTTGCCCTAATGGCTTGTGATTCCATTTGGAGTACGTGATAATACAAGCTCTCCCGAGAGTTTCATGTGGAAATTACTACAACCATTTACGGGTTATCTGTCATTGCCCAAGGGCCTTCACACTACTCCATCTGAAGTAGGGACTAGTTGAGATTGGTTCAAAAACATAAGTATTGACCGAGACTATGGGATAGCTTGTTCCCATATATTCTACGGTCGTAGTTCCTTCGCCTTCCCCACCCCAATCATGGAAGCACTATTTAAGGTTAAAGATGAGGGTTGGAAAGTTGGTGCTGGTCTAATTCATAAGCAAGGCTCCACGGCTTCCTCTAATTGGAAATTGGGTAGTACGCAACTTCCCTATTCTACTTACAACCTAGAATTTTATTTAATGCAAAGGAAGTAGAGTCCAAGACATGATAAGGGGATAGCGTGCTGCCAAACTTCCACATGACTAAAAAATGACGAGTCTGAATTAATGTCGGATACATTTTCCACGAAACACGTAAGGTTGACCATGCTTGAACATAAAACCAGTGGGATCGGCGTTGTCACCATCTTAGTTCAAGACAAGAAAACCATCGGTTCCTTTGGGGAAAATTTAAGTGGTACATTGTTCGATTATGTCCCTCACGGTAAGGGCTATGATATGGTGGGATCCGTGATCAAATGCGGACATCATGAGAAGTCAAAACAATTTGCCTTGTATTCGGATCCATATTTGGCAAGTTTAGAAGAAGGCACTTACAAGATAAGGCTTCCGGACTTGTCCAATGATGGAAGAATTGGATCAACACTCGTTGATGAAGGTTCATTGCTACACTTAAACGACGAGAATTTGAGGATGAATTCTTTTGAAGATGGGGAGTATGATGCAAAAATACCCGTGAACTTAAAGTTCCAATTTGATCCTCAAGGTGATAAGCTTGGAGTTTCGAAGATGCTTGATCATCCGATTATGATGTGCTTAAAATGGCATGGAATATGGAGTGGATTTAAGATTGGACTTGAACATTTAATAAGGCAACATTATACTTCGGCTTTGTATGTAGGTCTTGGCCCAAAACCATGTTTTCTTTTAGCATATCTTTAATTCTTAGCTTTGATTTAAGTTCTTATTAGGATATCATTAATAATCCATGTAATAAGAAATAATGACTAGGCCATGTTATAATGTACAAGGCCGAGAGTTCATCCAACAAGTTGGCTAGGACGAAAGTGACAAGGACAAGAAACATCTAGAAGTTAAGGCTTCCAAGGGGAGAACTTTTGAACTAACAAGTTCATGTATTTGATCACATGGAAGACACCAAGAAGATGAAAGGTTGGTCGAAATGCTCACTTCCATTCGGCCAAAGAACAAATACAAAGAATGGAAGCTTCCAAACCAATCCCAAGAAGATGACATTTATGTAGAGCCCAAGTGCATGAATATTGTTACACAGGAGACAACAATTTCATCCTAGGGACTAGGGCGGGTTGGCCGAACTCCCTTGGTCACCAAGTCACTCCAAATGTGTCAACACTAGGTGTTTGTTTGTGTCTTTTCATTTGCTTTCTAGAATAGTCTCTTTTGTACTATAAATAGAGGCCTTTGGCCATTGTAAATTAATGTTCTTGTTGAAGGAAAAACTTGAGTGTTTTCTTAATTTACCTATGCATTTCAATCCGGGATTGGTATACTTAGTTGATCCTCCCGGAGAGTCTATTGGTTCTCTGGGAGAACCACCCTTGTGTTGAAGATTTCGATCACCCTTGCTAGGTTAGTCTTTAGCATTGCGGGCAAAAAATGTCAAGCTAGTCCTCGTGAAATTTATCACAACATCTTATAGCCCACACGAGCAATTGACTCCTCATGCTAACATCCACGGACCTATATCAACCGAATTGTGACTTGGCTTATGTCTCGGATTGTTTCCCACAATCCGTATATAATTCGTGTCCCAATTATTATCTCACTTCATCACTACACTCCATCAACTTCTCATTACCATCACCATAAAAAGTCCCATGTCCGAAATTAGCCACAACCACAATTAACCTCAATCAACCACACCAACATCACCATCAACCATCTCTACCGGACCTCACTGCCTCAAGTTGCTTCTGCAACCTTAACTCTACTGATATACCAAACCACCACCCATACCATCTCCCTCAAGTCCCACGAAGCCACTTCCCAAAATGCCAAGTCACACTTTTAATCTAACTTATCCGAAATAGCCTCCAATCACCACACTACCTAGTTTATCTGATAACCCGAGGACCTCTACAGTTTCGGCTTAGTGCCACGACCCTACCACCAATAAAATACAGAACCCCGATCACCATCCCAACTCTCATATCACTCGTGACCACCACACAAAGAACCTTGACGCGATTCTAACAACACTCACCCGAAACATCCACAATATACCACGCTGCCCGACCTTGCTGATAAACCGAGAACCCCATTTTCCTAGTCCAATTTCGGGTCAACACGAATCTCACCAAGACCCGAACTACTTACCAATTCAAAGCGCTCCATACTTACATCAGATTGGGATCATACTGAGTTAATCCAATCCCACGCTTTGATGATATGCCTCTCACAAGAAAGGAATTATGGAGGATTATGTATGACGTTTTGACCGACCGATTTCAAGCCTTGAAAAAGGAACTTGTGGGTCGGGCGATGAGTTACAATGCTAAGCTAAGGGTTTTACATGATGATCCAAGATATGAGAAGGAAGAACCTCATGATGTTGAGGACAGTGTTTCTACGCAGAAAACTAAACCGAGGAATGTCGAAAGAAAGGGCAAGACCATGCCTTAGTTACTAACCCGTTGTATCACACTGAGATAAAGGACAATACTTTCCTTATGAATCCATTATATGATCAGGAGGACGTGGAAACATGTGGAACCCCCATTTATCGATATGTCGTAAGTATTCAACTTGATACACACGAGAAGTCGCAAAATGAACATTTCTTTCACACTCGGTGTAAAGTGAAAGACCGTGCGT
This sequence comes from Anisodus tanguticus, assembly GCA_034509755.1. Taxonomy (NCBI): domain Eukaryota; kingdom Viridiplantae; phylum Streptophyta; class Magnoliopsida; order Solanales; family Solanaceae; genus Anisodus; species Anisodus tanguticus. Next base: position 18,003,133 of record CM067558.1, read on the forward strand.
GCAACATGATCATTGATGGAAAGAGTTGTATCAACACAGCTTGAATTGAGATGGTAAGCAAATTGGATCTACCTTCCCGAAATCATCCTCGGCCGTATGTTCTCCAAAGGCCAACCCAAGGTGAAGAACTACGAGTAACAAGACAATTTTTTGTTAGTTTTCGTATAAAAGGATATAGGGATAGCATTTAGTGTGACATCCAACCGATGAATGTTTGCCATATTCTATTGGGCCAACCATGGCAACTTGATAGTAAGGAACAACACGATGAGAAGAGGAATAACTATTCTTTTCTGAGTAATGGCAAGAGGATACGGTAGTTGTCTATGTCGCCTAGTGAAGTGAAGGACATGAAAATCCGAAGTGCCTAGAAGTGCAAGACTGAGGCTCTCTTACTTGATTCACAAAGGAGAAAAGAGGAATCCAAGAAGGGGAGTCCTATGGACTCATGGCTATGCAAGGAAAGGGAGAACATTACGGAAGTCACGGTGGAAAATTCCGATGTAGAGACCTTCCGAATGAAATTACATTCGTAACACAACCGATGGACGATAGTGATCTTACTCTTGCTTTACTTTTAAGAAGTTCATTTTCTCCTCACCAATACTATGGATGCCATGTATAGGAATCGGTGGGCAAAAGCCAAATGAGCCTTAAGTCGTGTACAACATTAGCCATGTTGGTGCCAATGCAAAATGAAGTTTGGCACATGTGTATTGCGCACCATCAAACGAGGATCCGAGAAGTAAGTTAGGAGAAGTTGCATTCCAACGCCAAGCATGATTTGCCCGAATGGCTTGTGATTCCATTTGGAGTATGTGATAGTACAAGCTCTCCCGAGAGTTTCATGCGGAAATTACTACAACCATTTACGGGTTACATGGCATTGCCCGAGGGCCTTCACACTACTCCATCTGAAGTAGGGACTAGTCGAGATTGGTTCAAAAACATAAGTATTGACCGAGACTATAGGATGGCTTCAGCGGTCGTGGTTCCTTCGCCTTCCCCACCCCAATCATGGAAGCACTATTTAAGGTTAAAGATGAGGGTTGGAAAGTTGGTGCTGGTCTAATTCATAAGCAAGGCTCCACGGCTTCCTCTAATTGGAGATTGGGTAGTACGCGGCTTCCCTATTCTACTTACAACCTGGAATTTTATGTAATGCAAAGGAAGTAGAGTCCAAGACATGATAAGGGGATAGCATGCTGCCAAACCTCGACAAGACTAAAAAATGACGAGTCTGAATTAATGTCGGATACATTTTCCAGGAAACACGTAAGGTTGACCATGCTTGAACATAAAACCAGTGGGATCGGCGTTGTCACCATCTTAGTTCAAGACAAGGAAACCATCGGTTCCTTTAGGGAAAATTTAAGGGGTACATTGTTCGATTATGTCCCTCGCGGTAAGGGATATGATATGGTGGGATCCGTGATCCAATGCGGACATCATGACAAGTCATTACCATTTTCCTTGTATGCGGATCCATATTTGGCAAGTTTAGAAGAAGGCACTTACAAGAAAAGGCTTCCAGACTTGTCCAATGATGGAAGAATTGGATCAACACTTGTTGATAAAGGTTCATTGCTACACTTAAACGATGAGAATTCGAGGATGAATTCTTTTGAAGAAGGGGAGTATAATGTAAAAATCCCCGTGAGCTTAAAGTTCCAATTTGATCCTCAAGGTGATAAGCTTGGAGTTCCGAAGATGCTTGATCATCCGATGATAATTTGCTTAAAAGGAGTGGGATTTAAGATTGGAGTTGAAGGTTTAATAAGGCAACAATTTACATCGGCTTTGTATGTAGCCCAAGACCATGTTTTCTTTCAGCTTATCTTTAATTCTTAGCTTTGATTTTAGTTCTTATTAGGATATCATTAATAAGCCATGTAATAAGAAAGAATGACTAGGCTATGTAATAATGTGACAAGTCCAAAAGTTCATCCAACAAGTTGACTAGGGCGAAAGTGACAAGGACAACAAACATCTAGAAGTTAAGGCTTCTAAGAGGAGAACTTATGCACTAACAAGTTCATGTATTTGATCACATGGAAGACACCAAGAAGATGAAAGGTTGGTCGAAATGCTCACTTCCATTCGGCCAAAGAACAAATACAAAGAATAGAAGCTTCCAAACCAATCCCAAGAAGATGACATTTATGTAGAGCCCAAGTTCATGAATATTGTTACACAGGAGACAACAATTTCATCCTAGGGACTAGGACGGGTTGGCCGAACTCCCTTGGTCACCAAGTCACTCCAAATGTGTCCACACTAGGTGTTTGTTTGTGTCTTTTCATTTGCTTTCTAGAATAGTCTCTTTTGTACTATAAATAGAGGCCTTTGGCCATTGTAAAATTATGTTCTTGTTGAATGAAAAACATGAGTGTTTAAAGCATTTCAATCCGTGATTGTTACACTTAGTTGATCCTCCGGGTGGGTCTATTGGTTCTCCGGGAGAACCACCCTTGTGTTGAAGATTTCGATCACCCTTTCTAAGTTAGTCTTTAGCATTGTGTGCAAAAAATGTCAAGCTAGTCCTCATGAAATTGATCACAATATCTTATAGCCCACACGAGCAATTGACTCCTCGTGCTACCATCCAAGGACCCATATCGACTGAATTGTAACTTGGCTTGTGTCTCAAATTGTTTCCCACAATCCGTATACAATCCGTGTCCCAATTATTATCTCGCTTCATAACTACACTCCACCAACTTCTCATTACCATCACCACACAAAGGCCCCTGTCCGAAAAGAGCCACAACCACAATTAACCTCAATCAACCACACCAACATCTCCATCAATCGTCTCTACCGGATCTCACTGCCTCAGGTTGCTTCTGCAACCTTAACTCTACAGATATACCAAACAACCACCAATACCATCTCCCTCAAGACCCCAGAAGCCACTTCCCAAAATGCCAACTCACGCTTTTAATCCAAATTATCTGAAATAGGCTTCAATCACCACACTGCCTAGCTTATTTGATAACCCGAGGACCTCCACGGTTTCGACTTAATGCCGCGACCCTACCACCATTAAAATATATAACCCCGACCACCATCCCAACCCTCATATCACTCGTGACCACCACACAAAGCACCTTGACGTGATTCCAACAACACACACCCGAAACATCCACAATATACCACACTGCCCGACCTTGCCGATAAACTGAAAACCCCATTTTCCTTGTCCAATTTCGGGTCAACACGAATCTCACCAAGACCCGAACTACTTACCAATTGAATGCGCTCCATGCTTACATTAGATTGGAATCAGACCGAGTTAATCCCATCCCACGCTTTGATGCTATACCTCTCACAAGAAAGGAATTACGTAGGATTATGTATGGTATTTTGACCGACAGATTTCAAGCCTTGAAAAGGAACTTGCGGGTTGGGCCATGAGTAACAAATCTAAGCTAAGGGTTTTATAAGATGATCCAAGATATGAGAAGGAAGAACCTCACGATGTTGAGGACATCGTTTCTACGCAGAAAACTAAAACCGAGGAATGTCGAAAGAAAGGGCAAGACTGTGCCTTAGTTACTAACCCGTTGTATCACACTAAGATAAAGGAAAATATATGAATCCATTATATGATCAGGAGAATGTGGAGACATGTGGAACCCCCATTTCTCAACATGTCTTAAGTATTCAACTTGATATACAAGAGGAGTCGCAAAATGAACATTTCTTTCACACTCGGTGTAAAGTGAAAGACCGTGTGTGCAACATGATCATTGATGGAAGGATTTGTATCAACACAGCTTGAATCGAGATAGTAAACAAATTGGATCTACCTTCCTGAAATCATCCTCGGCCGTATTTTCTCCAAAGGCCAACCCAAGACGAAGAACTACGAGTCACAAGATAATTTTTTGTTTGTTTTCATATTGGAGGTTATGAGGATAGCATTTGGTGTGACATCCTACCGATGGATGCTTTCCATATTCTATTGGGCCAACCATGGAAACTTGATCATAAGGCACAACACGATGAGAAAAGGAATAACTATTCTCTTTGGAGTAATGGCAAGAGGATACAGTTGTTGTCTATGTCGCCTAGTGAAGTGAAGGACTTGAAAATCCGAAGTGCCTAGAAGTGAAAGACCGAGGCTCTCTTACTTGATTCACAAAGGAGAGAAGAGGAATCCAAGAAGGGGAGTCCTATGGACTCATGGGCATGCAAGGAAAGGGAGAACATTGCAGAAGTCACGGTGGAAAATGCCGACGTAGAGGACCTTCCGAATGAAATTACATTCGTAACACAACCGATGGACGATAGTGATCTTACTCTTGCTTTACTTTCAAGAAGTTCATTGTCTCCTCACCAATACTATGGATGCCATGAACAGGAATCGGTGGGCAAAAGCGAAACGAGCCTTAACTCGTGTACAACATCAGCCATGTTGGTGCCAAAGCAAAATGAAGTTTGGCACATGTGTATTGCGCACCATCAAACAAGGATCCGAGAAGGAAGTTAGGAGAAGTTGGATTCCAACGCCAAGCATGATTTTCCTGAATGACTTGTGATTCAATTTGGAGTATGTGATAGTACAAGCTCTCCCGAGAGTTTCATGCGGAAATTACTACAACCATTTACGGGTTACATGGCATTTCCCGACGGCCTTCACACTACTCCATCCGAAGTAGGGACTAGTCGAGATTGGTTCAAAAACATAAGTATTGACCGAGACTATGGGATGGCTTGTTCCCATATATTCCGCGGTCATGGTTCCTTCGCCTTCCCCACCCAATCATGAAAGCACTATTTAAGGTTAAAGATGAGGGTTGGAAAGTTGGTGCTGGTCTAATTCATAAGCAAGGCTCCACGGCTTCCTCTAATTGTAGATTTGGGCAGTACGCGGCTTCACTATTCTACTTACAACCTAGAATTTATGTAATGCAAAGGAAGTAGAGTCCAAGACATGATAAGGGGATAGCGTGCTGCCAAACTTCCACAAGACTAAAAAATGACGAGTCTGATTTAATGTCGGATACATTTTCCAGGAAACACGTGAGGTTGACCATGCTTGAACATGAAACCAGTGGGATCGGCGTTGTCATCATCTTAGTTCAAGACAAGGAAACCATCGGTTCCTTTTGGGGAAATTTAAGGGGTACATGGTTCGATTATGTCCCTCACAGTAAGGGCTATTATATGGTGGGATCCATGATCCAATGCGGACATCATGAGAAGTCAAAACCATTTGCCTTGTATGCGGATCCATATTTGGCAAGTTTAGAAGAAGGATCTTACAAGATGAGGCTTCCAGACTTGTCCAATGATGGAATAATTGGATCAACACTTGTTGATGAAGGTTCATTGCTACACTTAAACGACGAGAATTCGAGGACGAATTCTTTTGAAGAAGGGGAGTATGATGTAAAAATCCCCGTGAGCTTAAAGTTCCAATTTAATCCTTTCATTAAGCAAACCAACAATGAGCACACATATTTTTAAGCTAATATTTTGGGAGGTTCAATTTCTAAAATTTGTATCATTATCTTCGAGGAAAAAAAAAGAAAAAAAAAAGGTTCATGCATACTTTCCTTGGAAGGTGTCGTATCACAAGAAAATGTTAACCAGAATGATGGAATTTGTTTTTTTAGTTCCAGTGACCTTTTTTAGAACCATTATATTTCTTATCTATCAAACGTATGATTTTAAATTCCAAAATTGTGAAAATTCGCCACTTTTACAAATTCCAAGGATCACACGCCTTTAAATAAACTTATTTTTTATAAATATAAATGTTAAATTACTAAAATAACCTCTTACTAACTTAACTTTTAATTAGTAAGAGGGATATTTTAGTAATTTAACTTTTGGCTTAAGGACTTTTTCACTTTTAATATAATATAGATTAATGTACCTAATTACTCCATCCGTCCCAATTTAAGTGTTTTAGATTTATTAGGCACAACGTTGAAGGAATAAAATGTGATTTTTGAATTTGTGGTCCTAATTAAAGATGTGTGTAATATATAAAATGCCTTTTGATTCTTATGGTTTTAAACTTGCCATGTAGGATGTTTGAATTGTCAACATACTAAATATAGAAAGAAACACTCTTTTTGAGACAAACGAAAAAGAAAAGTAAGACACTTAAATTGGAAAGGAGGGAATATTAATTAATTTCCTTATAAGGTCATTAGGTTAATGTGTGTAAAGACTCTAAACTACAGTTATAAATATTGCAGTATAAACTTGAAGTAATTGAAAATTTTGGCTGTGTAGATGATTCTAGAAGATGAAAATAAGAGTTTTGCTAATACGGATGAAATAAAATACATTACTAAAATCTTAAATGAGTTCAAAATAAGCATGGGTACGGTTGTCTAGGGGTTCGGTCGTACACAATAGCTTAGATTCAAATTCTGTATTTCTCTTAAAAATTTATTGAATATGTATAGATTATAAATTTATAACTCAATAACTTAAAAAGATTAGAATTCATAAACTTCAAATCCTGGCTCCTGGTTTGACTAAATAATTTCATCAAGAATGAAAGTTAAAAATGCTAAAAGGAGTAAAATGAAGTTTTTCTATTATTATTTGGAAATATACTTATTTAAATTTTAATTATTGAGTATATGAGATTGTTATTTTACATGTTTTTTGAAGTATTTATCTCATCTACCACTAATTTCTCGATGCACCTTAATTACTGTAGGATTGTATGACTGGTACGGAAAGTAAATAAATATTACAAGTGTTCGAAAGGATAAACGAATTGTCAATGTTCAGAACTGCCGCAAAGTTGTTGAGTCTTGAATCTTGATAACCTGAAATCAAGAAACACTAAATCTGGATTGTTACAACTGTGTGCTGAGTCGAGTGATGGCACTCTGTCTTTAAGACAAGATTGCCCCGTATATATGCTTTTACGTTAACGGGCAATAGTATCCCAAGATAAAACAATACTTTAATCAACACTACAAAGCAAATAGGTTGATTCTGACGAAGAAAACAAATGCGAATCGACTTGCTGAAGAAATGGAAAAGGAAGGAAGAGTTTCTGTTTTTCGTCCCAACATTACTGCTCACGTTTTGGATTGTGTTTTACTCTTCTGTTTGTCTCTGTGTATATATTTTTGTCTCGTTTTTGTGTCTAACACAATTGAGCCAAAAGGCATCAATATATAGCATGAGGGAGGGACTCCTCAACTGCCAAAACATGGCCATTAGGGAGGATGGTTAATGGCCAAGTAATGGCTGGTTAATGCACACTAATGCCCCCAAAACTTGAGACCAAACTGTAAATATTAAACAATTTGGGGGTCCAAAGAGATAATATCAGAAAGTCCCACAACCCACGACCCGAGCCCGGACGGGCGGGCGGCAGCGACGCGCGTGTGGGCTTAGCCTTGAACCCAAGCACATCTAGGTCCTCCCTCCTTTAAACACATGGGATACCCCTTGGGGTCCCAAACCCTTAGCCAATTTAGAGACTTATAAAGAGAGCAATTCTTCATTTTCCCACCGATGTGGTAGATTTGTCCCACACCATATTTTCATGCCTCAAACACCTTACTTCGTGGACCAATATCTCTTTTATTTCTCAACGAAATTTGACAATTCTTGGCCCTATGGTCATCTACTCACTTAGTAGATTATGCACGTGTGAAGAGACAAAGCCTCCAACATGCGGAACCCTAGTGTTTAATTAATTAAATATGGGTGGACGCACCTCCCCATCAAAGACAAATTTCCAACAATTACTTCATTTTTTTAAAGAAAATCAAAACCTACTCTTTCATGGGGTTAGTAAAAAATTATTTGCAGAAAATATTTGGAAATCACTTAAATCCTTTACATGATAAGTGTTCTTCACGAAAAACATATCATGGTTTTGGATTACTTTATTCCTTTGCATGCACAAGTCATAACTTATTTTCCTCTCGATATGTTGTTGTACATATTTAATTTACTTTATTTTTTTATTAGTACTACTACACTTCATAATATTATGACGTAGTTGACAAACATTGTGATTTCTATGTCAATAAAAAAGGTAAATTCTTTTTTAGATGAACTAAATAGCATCAAATGATGACATCAAGAAGATGCAAAGTAGTACAAAAGAGGTTACAAAATGTTATGAGTTAGCTCCATCACATAAGTGGCTATTCTAAACCTCGGTAGCTAAACAAAGTTCAAAAAATTGCCAGTTATGTAGCGGGGCCACATTGTGCAGAGCTAAATAGATTAAAAAGACATATGGCCTTAATAGAGTGATTTGGAGCTGATAAACCATCAAAAAGGAATTTTCAACTCTAGGCACAAATTAAGTTAACTGCTAACGAAAACCCAATTTTCGGTTGAATAATAGGTTATTAGGGGACTCCTCTAAAATAGAAAGATATGAATTAGTAGCATCCAAGCAAATAATGAAGCAAACTCTATGTTTGTAATAAGAGCAAGGCATTGTATATGCTATACACAAAGAATAGCAATATATATCAAGACATACCATATGCATAAGCTAGTGAAGGATTATGCTCATTTCTAACAATAGTTTCTCCATCTGCGTACCATGAGATTTCCTCCCATTGTCGAATCTCCCTCGGGCTAATCACAGTAACGAACAAATTAATTTTGAAAAAAATATGATGCCAATTTCCAAAACAGAGTAAAATCAGTTCCACCTTAGTGGTCGGAAACGCACTGTCAGGGTAACATTCTCTTTGGGTCTCTCCGTCTCTGCTGACACACTCTCCGAGTAATACAACTGCGGCTTACTCCTTGCTGAAGAGGAAGCTGGCGAGCTCACGCAGTCAATAGAATGTTCTCGAAATTGCTTAGATGATGATGTGGTTGATGACATAGGCGAATTACCTACTCTTGAGCTCAATTTTTGGGATTTCGACGCTTGTCTTGTTGTCATTTTATCTACATCCACTAAATTACATTATTAGAAACAGATAAATGTAAAAGCAGAAAAGAGGGACAATCAAAACCTACACTCAGCGAAATCTCTACAATATTTTTAAGCTCAAATTTCTGATACTTTTTTCCTCTGAGACACAAAGGTTAAATTAGCAACAAGAAAAAATATAGAAGGTAGGAAAGTAATTCCTTGATCAATATTCTTGCAATGGTACAATATATATACAATCATATTATATTTGTCTTATGGAAGACTAATTTACCATACCTAAAATATAAGACACTAATTACAATTATCCTAATTACAATATATTACACTATCAATTATAATTAATGAAGAATCTCGGTAATTATGGGATTGCCCCATAATTACTCTAACACTCCCCCGCAATCTTAGCTGGAGGTTTTCGAATGCTGAGACAGTCCCTGAAATCATCAAAGAGTATGCGCGGAAGACCTTTCGTGAAGATGTCAGCAATTTGATAACGGGACGACACGTGGAGAACACAGACTTGACCACAAACAACTTTTTCTCGGATAAATAAGATAACCATTTCAATGTGTTTCGTGCGCTGATGCTGAACATGATTTTTAGATAAGTAGATCGCACTCAGATTGTCACAATAGACCATTGTTGCTTTGTCAATCAGAAAATGTAGCTCCAACAGTAGATTTCGGAGGCAACATGATTCAGCAACTACATTGGCGACCCCTCGGTATTCCGCCTCATCACTTGACCGAGACAGGGTGGATTGGCATTTGGATGACCACGAAATGAGATTGTCACCCAAGAACACACAATAACCGGAAGTGGAACGACGTGTGTCCGGGCAGCCACCCCAATCTGCATCTCTGTAGGTTGAAAGACTCGAGATGGAGGACTTGTACAAATGAAGTCTGAAATGGAGAGTACCCTTAACATACCGCATAATCCTTTTGATAGCCCCCATATGTTCCTCCTTCGGATCATGCATGTGTAAACAAACTTGTTGAACCGCATAGGAAATATCTGGTCTTGTAAAAGTAAGATATTGCAAGGCCCCTGCTAGGCTACGGTAATGGGTAGGATCGATGTATGGTGTTCCAGCATCCTTACTCAATTTCGCCTTTGTGTCAACTGGAGTATGTGAGGGTTTGCAGGATGACATCCCTGCTTTGTCAATGATTTCTTCGGCATATTTCTTTTGACTGAGAAACAGACCACCTACATATTGAGTGACAACAATGCCAAGAAAATAATTCAACGGACCCAAGTCCTTCATTGCAAATTCTGCTGCAAGAAGGGGCATAATAGACTGGCGAAGTGAAATGGATGATGCTGTGAGAATAATATCATCGACATACAAAAAAATATATGCCATGTCAGTGCCTTTTCGATAAATGAACAATGATTGATAAGACTTACTGTGAGAGAATCCCAACTTGGAAACAAATCCTGCAAGTCTGTTATACCATGCCCGATGAGCTTGTTTCAAACCATATAAGGATTTCTTCAATAGGCAAACATGATCTGGACGTGTATAATCTCAGAAACCCAATGGCTGATGCATGTATACTGTCTCCTGTAAGTTGTAATGTAAGAATGCATTTTTAACATCTAGCTGATGAATGGTCCAAGATTTGGAAAGAGCTAAGCTAAGAATAGTCCGAATAGTTGCTGGCTTAACCAACGGACTAAATGTTTCACCACAATCTACCCCAACCTGTTGAGACCTGCCATCACCAACAAGACGAGCTTTGTATCTCGCAAAAGAACCATCATAATTCTTCTTATAACAAAAAACCCACATAGACCGAATGACGTTCACACTAGACAGACGTGGTACTAATTCCCACATCTTATTTGTAATAAGAGAATTAAATTCATCTAACATGACAACTTTCCAATTTGGGTCGGATAAGGACACTTTAGGATATTTTGGTAGAGGTGATGGTTGGACGGAGGATAGTAGGTTAAAGTGACGTTTCGGCTAAAAAATATTGTGCATGGCACATGTTTCAATGGTCCGAGGTTGTTCCGTCACTGGTTGGGTAGTAGGATTGTCGGGTAGGTTAATAGACCGAGGGGATGGATTGTGTCCCAAGTGAAAAGTGTAGCAGTTTTGGTATTGGACTGGGCTACAGAGTTGGTTTGGGTTAAGGGAGTAGCAGTGGACTGCCCCAATTGGGACTGCCTGCCATGGTAACGGGACTGGGCCGAGACCAGCGGTGACAAGGCAGTGGTCTCTGGTCCAATCCCATTTAGTGGTTGGGCCAAAAGTTGTTGGATATTTTGTTGGGTTGGTTCCACATGGGTTTGGGAATTAAGGTGGTGGTGTAAAATGAGATGTATTCCATTATCCAAAAAATCATATAAAGGTGAGGATGCCACAGACTTAGCAAACGGAAATGTAGACTCATCAAAAATAACATAATGACAGACAATTATTTTTCCATTCGTTAAATCATAACATTTATATCCCCTATGATTTTGTGGGTATCCTAAAAACACAAGGAGTTGAACGAGCCTGCAACTTGTTAATGGAAGTAGACGAAAACAAAGGATAACACAAACATCCAAACACCCTCAAATGTGTAAAAACCGGGAGACGATGATATAACATTTGTGAAGGAGATACATTGGAGAGAAATTTACTAGGAAGAATATTTAAAAGGTATGTAGTCATTTGAAGTGCATGGTGCCAAAACTTTGGTGGTGTGGATGAATGCACAAGAATAGAGCGAATCATATTATTAATCGTTCGAATTTTTCTTTGGGCTTTCCCATTTTGTGGTGAGGTATGTGGACATGAAAAACGCAAAGACATCCCATTTTGTTAACAAAAATCATTAAAGTAGGTACTTATGAATCCCCCCCCCCATTGTCACGTTGAAAACATTTAATGCTTTTTCCAAATTGAGTTTTGATAAAAACACTAAATTGTTTAAAAATGGTGTAGGTTTGTGATTTATGTCCTAATGGAAAGGTCCAAAAAAAATTCGAATAATCATCTAGAATGAGCATATAGTATTGATGACCTGCAAAACTCAAAACTGGTGATGTCCACAAATCATAATGCACAAGATCAAATGGCATAAAAGTATGAGAAGTAGAAGATGAAAAAGGAAGCTTAAAATGTTTACCAAACACACAAGATTGGCAAACAGAGGAGTCCAAAGGTTTACTACAAGAAAATAAATTATTCTTCCTAAAATATTAAAAACTTGTGCTCTTGGGTGTCCCAATCGATTGTGCCATAGAGTAGGAGAAATGTCAGCAAAGGTTGATGGTTTGTTCATGCTATTTTTGGAAATAGAGGTGATGGGATACAAGTCCCCCGTGCTATTACATCTCATAAGTGGCATCCCCGTCTGAAAATCCTTCATAGAAAAGCCAAACAGATCAAAATTTACAGAAACATTGTTGTCAGTTGTAAAACGTCTAATAGAAATTAGATTTTTAATTAGATTTGGTACATGTAAGATGTTTTTCAATTGTAATGGTGGGTGTGGAGAGGGTAGTGTTACCTGACCAATACCACGAATTGGACTTTCCTGCCCACTACCGACAATAATATTTTTATTAATGCTCATATTAAAATAAGATGGGAGATTACCTTGAGATATCGTCATGTGTGTCGTAGCCCCTGTGTCCATGTACCATGACTCATCAGGAACACTTAGATGCATGTTGTTCATGGCTTGTTCAATGTCTGTGGGTGCATAACAAGAAGAAGATGGTGCCTGAGCCGCAAACGCATGTTGTGGACGAGATCCAAGAATACCGGGTTGGCGTTTTGAAGTGGGATGAGGTCGGATATGGGCATGGCTGGGCAGCCCACTATGGGGCCCAAGTCCACAATGGGTACTGCCCCCACTGCCCAGACTGTCCACTACCGCCGGTGGGCTGGCCACCGCCTCTTTCCCATCCCTTTCTACAGTTATTTTTTCCTTTATTGTTACGATTTGAACCCCATTTTTTACCATTATTAGAACGATTACCGTGGCTCCCTGAACCAGAATTTTGGGGCTCAAAATCTGTGGAAGATGAGTTGGTGGAGACGAGAGCGGTTCTGGTGGTGGTTGCTCCAGAAGATGCCTATTTTGCTTTCCGCGTTTCCTTGAGAATTAACCTCGAACGGGCCTTATAAAAGGGAGGAAAAAGATTGATTTGCTGAATGAACATAGAAACACCATTATATTGTTCATTCAACCCTACAATCAACAACCAACATTGGATAGTTGGTCCGCAATTACCTTTAATTCTTGACAATAGGCTGAGATGTTGGAAAAGTCATCCAATTTAACTTTTGTAAATTGGTGTTCAAGATTAATGGCCCTAGAAACTTTGTTATCTTGAAAAATGTTTTGTAACCGTTCCCACGCCTGTTGAGCCGTAGAATTTTGTTCTAAGATGGTATGAAGAAGATCATTCGAAATTGTGCCATAAATACATTGAAGGACTATAGCATCTAGCCGAGACCATAGTTTCTTGTCCACCGTAGTGGTATCCGACGGTGACTCGGACGGGATGATATGGTCAATTACCTCATAAGCGTGACTGTGAATTTTGAACAATTCTGCCCAAGAGGTATACTGCCCTTTCTCCATTTTAAGAGTTATGGAGATATTTATTTTTCGGCTATTGGTCCATAAGAAATCAAACTAGAGAATGAAAGGAGTAGTGTTTGATATTTTGGGTATGGAAAAACCCTTAGGGTTTCGGATAGAAGGTAGTCGAAGAAGGGGTTTTTTAGATGGCGGCTAGGGTTTTTCTAGGTGTAAGAAGAGGTTTAGGGTTTTTGTTAGGGTTGGCTGAAAAAATTAGGAGAAAAAGAGGGTGGAAATTGTGTAGAGGGAGGAAATAATTAGGGTTGAGGATCTTATACTCTTGATACCATGTAGGAAAGTAATTCCTTGATCAATATTCTTTCAATGGTACAATAAATATACAATCATATTATGTTTGTCTTATGAAAGACTAATCTACCTTACCTAAAATATAAGATACTAATTACAATTATTCTAATTACAATATATTATACTATCAATTATAATTAATGAATAATAGAGGTAATTATGGAATTACCCCATAATTACTCTAACATAGAAGGGAAAATAAAAAATATGTTGTAGCCAAAAGCGTGTCAAAGGAAAAAGTAGCGGCATGCATTTTACAATTGAGATTGGTGAAAAATACCTTAATCAATAAGGAGTATATATGAACAAGTGCATCTTCACTTTAGTTTTTTTTTTTAGGATCTAAAAGTTATGTGATGAAAAACATCATTATTCTCCTCATAAAAAAGACTTCCTTTTAGGTGAGAAACAAATTTGGATTGGCTATTCTCTTTCTCTCCATCTATTTTTTTTATATCCAGCTTCTCGGCTTACTCCAGACTATTCCTGAAGATAGTAGTCCCGGTCCCTCAGCACTACAACCAGTAAATTGCGGGATGTGCCTGAATGACCAGGGTCTCTCTCCATCTATTTTAGCTTGCTTGGAAGTGACACACACTTTCTCTCTCTTAATTACCTTCATGAAATCTTAAACCAACTTAAAATGCCACTATAACCATGTGTATATGCATGTATGTATTTATAGAGAGAGAGAACAGATAGAAAAGGGACAGTCTCACACTATAGTGTGTGTGATAACTGTGTGTAGGTATAGAGTAGGCTAGAGAGAGAGAGGGGGAAAGTGCGACTCCGTGAAGTGTTGTGAAGTGTGTGTGTATGAGAGAGAGAGAGAGAGAGTAAAAGGAGTTGAATACGGTGTGACTGAACGTTTGTAGAAGAAAAATAGGGAAGGGAAAAGATGGCTGTGGAAGAGTGAAGGGGTTGGATATGCTAGTATTCATTTAAGTATTTGTTTCCTTTTATAATAACAATAAAAATAGAAGATAACAAGATGTAGTCAAAGAAGCCAGGGAGATATAGGTATGGCAATAGGGTAGGGGACTAGGAGAGGACAGGACGGAGCCTTAACGGGCAGGGCGAGGCATGGAAAAATTATTTTATGAAAATAGTTAGTAGGTCTGGGCTTTAGCAAGAAAAAAATAAAGAGACAATTACACTCTATGTTAATTAGGGTACTAATGCTATTAAAATTAACCCATCTTTTTAAATCTTATAAAAAATAACTGACTCCCTCATCCTCTTTCTCTGTACTCACTCCATTCTCCTCCCTTCTCTCCCTTCTTAGCTGCCGCCGCCGGTCGGCACCATCGGAAAGGACAGAGAGATAGTTTGCCGGCCTTCTCTCTCTTCTCATCCTCTCTCTCACGCTCTATTGACCATGCCTTATTTCTTTTCCTCACTTCATCTCTCTTTCTCCGGCGATGGCGACTTTTCGGTGGCTCAGATTGGCCGCCTCCTCCGCTGCAATGGCTCAAATTTGACTAGAAATTACCTAGATTTTTCCTTTCTAGATCTAGATATATAAAAATACTCATCGAGGTAGTGATGGAGTGCAAGTGGCGGCAATGAAATTACCGGTGGTGGGGATCGCCGGAGGTGGTTGAGGTTGGCGATGGAGAAATCGGGAAGGGCAGGGGTAGTGGGTGTATAATATTGTATGGGGAATCCCAGTGTATAATATTTAATATGAGGTGTATATAGATGTATGTGTATATGAGTGTATATAAGTGTTTCTGTATATAGGTGTATAAATATGTATACACATTCAAACACATATATATACATAATGTACTTGTCTTTTGTATATATGTGTATAATACTGTATAAAAGTATTTTTGGGTCAGTGCTTTGCAATGTAAATTTTGAGCTATTTTTTTGCAATGAAAGTAAGCAAATTGTATATTTTTGAAATTTTTCCAAAATTAAAACCACCGTAAGTTTAAACGTGCAAGTCATGAGCAATTTGTTTGCTATGTATTAAGTTTATCGAGGTGTATTCTTGATTGTTTTCTGGCCTTGTGCTCATAAGCCATATTAGCGCATATTTTGCTTCATAATAGTACATAGATACTCTAAAAGTAGCAGCATTCTATAAACAAATTTTAGACCTAAGAGTGATATAGACAGATTTCCATTCTCAAAAAGGGGATATATAATCAACTTACTAATAAGATTATTGTGTTAAAGTATCAGCAAAATTGATACATATAAAATACATCTGATAATGTCATTCCATGAGGGAACTACCATTCCCAGCAATATAATAGAACAGAGGCAAGCATAAAAATGAAGTATTTTGAGATAATTAATTAATGTTATATTGTACAATTAGGAAAATGGAAAGAAAAAATATAAACGGGGCAGGACAGGTCTTAACAAGGCAGGGCGGAGTAGGAAAAAATTGAAAAAACATGCTAAATGGGGCAAGGCAGGACATGTTAAAATTTAAGCAGGTCAAGGTTTACCCGCCCTGCCTCCCCATGTTGCTCTTGAGCAGGACCTCAATATGCGGAGCGCTGTGAAGTTATTGACTCGATTGGTGTCCACGCAGGCCCAACGCTAGACCACCGATGCTTCTGATAGATTAGTTAGTGTGAGTGTTTAGGATTTCATCAACCTGGACCCTCCGATTTTAACTTGATCATCCCCAAACGCGGATACACAAAACTTTCTAGATCAGATACATTGTACTTTGCGGGTAATGCATGCCATAAACACTAAGTCGGTAGAGTTGGTTTCTTATGGGTTGCGGGTTTTCGCAGTGACATAGTATGAGACCTGGGAGCAGTCAAGGGGACCTCGTGCCCCACCATCTGGATGTAGAGAGTTTTATGAGGCTTTCTTACTATAGTATTTGCCAGTTCAGATTTGATAGGCCAGACAAGATAGGTTTCTACATCTGGAGCAGGGTAATATGAGTGTACGGGAGTATAACTTGCAGTTTAACTCATTGGCTAGGTATGCTTTTATGATTGTAGATGAGATGAGTGATCGAGTGCATCTATTCGTTAATGGTTTGGGGTCACATTTGGTTAATGAGTGTACTACGACTTCCTTGAATCCGAATATGGATATTTCTTGCTTTCAGGATTATGCACAAAATCCGGAGGACCGTAAAAGATAGTAGCGAGTTGATCGGGAGCGGGATAGGGGCCAACTTAAGAGGGCCGATCCGCAGGTAATGCATGAGAGTTTAGAGGTGGATTTAGGCTCCAATTTCCTAGACATCCCTCCTATCCAGTAGACAGTGTACCACGACTGTTCCAGGGCCAGCATTATGGTCGATCTAGTTATTCTCGTCACAGTCAGAGCTCACAGGCGTTAGGCCACAGTACAGAAGGGATGCTAATCAGATGAGACTGCCTTTTCCTTGATGTGAGCAGTGTGGAAAGGCCCATCTAGGGCAATGCTGTTGAGACATAGATGTTTTCTATGCTTGTGGTTATCCGGGCCATATTTCCAAAGATTGCCTAATGAGAAGCGGAGGTGGCATGGAATAACCGGTGGGATTCATAGCTACTTCTTGTTCATCGGTACGCCCCCCTTGGAAGGGTACTCAAACGTCAGCTGGTAGAGGTAGAGGTATAGGTGGAGCATCTAGCTCAGGAATTTAGCAGAATCATATCTATGCGTTGGGTGGTCTACAAGACCTAGAGTCTTCTCCAGATGTGGTTGTAGGTTTACAATCTGTCTCCACTTTTGACGTGTATGCATTAGTAGATCCAGGTTCTACTTTATCATATGTCACTCCTTATATTGCCAACAAGTTTGGTAAATAACCTGAGTTATTGAGTAAATCGTTTGAAGTGTCTACGCCGATTAGCGAATCCGTAATTGTTAGGCGGGTATATTAGGGTTGTGATGTGATAATCTATGAATTCCATACTATAGATGATCTAAATGAATTGGAGATGGTTGATTTTGACATCATTATGGGTATGGATTGGTGGCCTCTTGTTAAGCTAATGTAGATTGTTGGACGAAAGTTATTCATTTTAATTTTCCAGGTGAACCGATTATTGAATGGAAAGGTAATGCAGTGGCATATAGTGGGAGGTTTATTTCCTACCTTAAGGCCCGAAAGATGATTTTGAAGGGGTATATCTATCATTTAGTACGTGTGAAAAATGCAGAAGAAGAATCTCCAACTCTTCAGTCTGTTCCTGTGGTTAATGAATTTATTGATATTTTCCCTGATGAACTTTTGGGTATTCCTCCTGAAAGGGAAATTTTCTTTGCCATCGATGTGCTTCCAGATACCCAACCTATATCTATTCCACCGTAGAGAATGGCCCTTGCTAAGACGAAAGAGTTGAAAGCACAGTTGGGGGATCTACTAGAGAAGGGCTTCATTAGGCTCAGTACTTCCCCGTGGGGTGCACCAATGTTGTTCATTCACAAAGACGGTTTGTTGAGGATGTGTATTAATTACCGTCAGTTGAATAAAGTTACTATCAAGAATAAGTATCCACTCCCTAGGATCGATGACTTTTTTGACCAGTTGTAAGACGCTAAATATTTCTCAAAGATCGATGTTAGGTCTGGATACCATCAATTGAGAGTTAAGGAGATATTTATTCTGAAGACCGCTTTCAGGACTAGATATGGTCACTTTGTGTTTCTTTTAATGTCATTCGGTCTTACTAATGCATTAGCGGCTTTCATGGACATTATGAATCGTGTGTTCAAGCCGTTTCTAGATATCTTTGTGATTGTATTTATAGATGACATTCTGATGTTTTCTCTATTAGAAGCAGAGCATGCAAATCATTTGTGAGTGGTACTGCAGATGCTCTAAGATCATAAGTTATATGCTAAATTCTCCAAATGTGAGTTCTGGTTGATTTCAGTGGCTTTCCATGGGCATATAGTGTCAGACTAAGGCATTAAAGTTGGTAGCCAGAAGATCAAGACTGTAAAGAATTGGACGAGGCCCACAACTCCTACGGAGGTATGTAGTTTCTTGGGCTTGAAAGGTTATTATCGAAGGTTTGTGGAGAATTTATCTTCTATTGATGCTCCGTTGACAAAGTTGACTAATAAGGCAACTAAGTTCCAATGAACGGACGCTTGTGAAAAGAGTTTCCAAGAATTGAAGAGCAGGTTAACATCAACACTTGTTTTGGCACTTCCCGAAGGTTCAGAGGGCTATGTTGTTCATTGTGATGCCTCCAGAGTCAACTTAGGCTGTGTTCTGATGTAGCACAACAAGGTTATTGCATATGCTTTGAGGCAGTTAAGGAAGCATAGGCAGAATTACCCGACTCATGATCTTGAGTTAGCAATTGTTATATTTGCCCTGAAAATATGGCGTCAAGATCTTTATGGAGTTCATGTTGATTTGTTTACTAATTATAAGAGTTTACAATATATATTTAGAAAGAAAGAATTGAATTTGAGGCAAAGGAGATGGCTTGAGTTGCTAAAAGATTATGATATAGATATCTTATATCATCCCGGTAAAGTAAATATTGTAACCGATGCGTTGAGTAGTAAGTCTATGGGTAGCCTGAAGCATGTAGAGGCTAACATATTGGAAATGGCTAAAGATCTATGTCGGTTGGCTAGCCTGAATATGTGACTTCTTGACACAAATGATGGAGGTGCTATGGTCCAGAATGTTGTAGAGTCTTCCTTAGTAGTAGAAGTAAAAATGAGGTAGTTTGATGATCCAGAGTTGGTCAGGATAAGAGAAGGGATTCCATTCCAGAAGAAACAGTTGTTTGAGTTGTCAGATGATGAGATCCTTAAATAAAAAGGCTGATTGTGTGTACTTTACATTGGAGGACTCTGAGGGAAAATTATCGTAGCGATTCACCAATCTAGATATTTTATTCATCCTGGTTCTACCAAGAAGTATCATGATCTTCATCAGATTTACTGGTGGAATGATATGAAAAAGAACATTACAGAATTTGTTGCCCAATGTCCGAATTACCAGTAGGTGAAGGTTGGGCATCAAAAACCTGGAGGATTTCTTCAGAATATAGAAATTCCAACGTGGAAATACAAGACAATCAACATGGATTTCATTACCGGGTTACCTTGTTCTCATGAGAAGTTCGACTCTATCTGGGTTATTGTTGATAGGCTTACGAAATCAACCCATTTTCTACCTGTCAGGAATGCCTATTCAACCAAAGATTATGGTAATTCTATGTCAATGAGATAGTTTTGGCTATATGGAGTTCCTATTTATATTATATCTGACAGAGGTGGCCAGTTCATAGCTAACTTTTAGAGATCGTTTCAGAAAGGTTTAGGTACTCAGTTTAATCTTAGTACAATTTTCTATCCGTAGACTGACAGACAGGACGGGCACACTATTCAGACGCTCGAGGACATGTTACGAGCCTGTATCTTAGACTTTAAGAGGAGTTGCGAAGATCATTTACCATTCATTGAGTTTACCTATAATAAAAGTTATCATTCAAGTTTCAAAATGGCTCCCTATGAAGCCCTACATGGATGGAAATGTAGGTCTCCTATCGGCTAGTTTGAAGTGGGAGAAGCGATGTTATTGAGGCTTGATTTAGTACAACAAGCAATAGAAAAGGTAATGTTAATCCAGGAATGATTATTGACATCCCAGAGTAGGCAGAAGTCCTATTCTGATAATCGACGCCAAAACATAGAGTTTGCTATTGGCGATTGGGTGTTCCTAAAAGTATCTCCTATGAAAGGCATGACGAGGTATCGCAAGAAGGTCAAACTTAGCCCCAAAAATGTTGGACCGTATAAAATGTTTCAGAGGATTAGAGGTAGCTTATAGGCTTGAGCTACCACCAGAGTTGGAAGCAGTCCACCCAATATTCCACGTATCCATGCTTCAAAAATGTATAAGAGATCCCTCCCGTATCACCCCTATAGATGATGTTCAAATTATAAATGACTTATCATATGAAGAGACTCGAGTTGCTATTCTAGATCGTCAGGTGTTGAAGCTACTGACTAAAGAAGTAGCATGTTAAAGTGTTGTAGAGGAATAATAATGTGGAAGAAATGACGTGGGAGGATAGGGAAGAAATGAAATCCAGATATCCTCATTTATTTCAGACCACAGGTTTATATCGATATTTGTGCGATATGATTTCCCTATTCTTATCTTGCATATTAAACTTATCTCATATATCTTGGATAAGCAATGTTGTTGATACATATGTAACAAATGCAACCCAGACTTTGACATATGACAATTCAGGTGAGTTATGGATAACTCTTTCAATTTCTGGATAGATAGATGGTTGTGTGAGGCCGATTTTGTTATGTTATATTGTTATATGGCCCTATGCGGAATTGGATATATGTTTTTGGCTGCTTAACATGTTTTGGATAATCCTCTTTATAGAGGAAACTCTGCCAAAATTTCTTGAAGTCCATAAGGGTCGAGATCCTAAAGATACGTTATCCCAACATTCGAGGATGAATGTTCTTAAGGGGGAAGAATATTACACCTCGTATTTTTATGTCAAGTCCTATCATCGACTAACTCTAGTATCCCAAGGAGGTATGAGACTTAACGGAAGGGTAATAATGGGTTAAGATTTGTTTATAGAAGTATTGAGAGCATGGAGGTTAAAAGAATTGAAGAGAATATGTTTCGCCAAAATTCCGATAAAAATATTGTTACATCCTGTAGTTTTTATTGTTAAGTTTCATCAAAATTCAGAATATTGAATAAGTTATACGAACCATATGGAATTTCGGTCATATTCAAGTATGCAAATCAAGAGCTCATTGTATAAAAGTATGAAGTCCCAAAATGATTTAGGACATAAAAGAGTGGGGATGATGATTGAAAATAATATTTATGTGTTTCAAAAGAGGTTATGGACTAGTGTCATATCATATGATCATGATAATGTATTTATGAAGTGTGTTTAAAATAATTATTATTTAAGTGAATTGTGATCAAGAAGTTAATTATGTGTGCAATTGGTTGAATGTTGGTTTGTAGTGGAGATTAAGAAACTAAATAAATTATTGGATAAGTGGTATGTGGTACCACCTCTTCCACATGGCAACACCTAAGAATGTGCTAAAGTGATTACTCACTCTATATGTCTTTAATATAGTGACACTTTTAGAATTTACAAAATGGTGGCCAAAAAGGATTGGACCCCACATTTCATTATGTAAAATTACTTAAAACATTATGTGTATTGAATTATTACATCTTGGAGATATGAAACAAAGTATTTTCCATGTGATTTTGGTTTCCATTTCAAAGGAAATAAATTGATAACGTGGAAAAGGGTCTTGTAATGTGCAAAACAGTCTTGGACTTGGTTGAGAAAATTCTCTACTGATTTTGATGGAGACATCATAAATTTTCACACGGGCTACCAAAATGTCAAGGAAAAACTGATGATCTGAAAGCAAATATCTTCATGGAGAAGTAACTGATGGGAAGACTTGAGGGAGGTATTCAAGGTTCAATTTTTTCATCTATGATCGTCTATGAAGTCGTATTAGTATCTAAGACTAACTTGTAAGGAAGGTTGATTTCATCATCATTGTTGAAGGGTCGATATCAAAGGTATGTTAAGTCTATCCTTTATATTTCTTTTAGCATGACCTGAATGTAACTGAAACGTAAACGAACGTCCCTGCCAATATAACTATATTCTTGTTATGTTAGAAGTGCTAATGTTTTTCATTCTATGGAAATGTTATTGATTATTGTTTGTCCCATATTGGGAGTACTTTTCTGTCTTAATATCGTGTCATTTATAGGTTGGTTTGTAAGCTAGTTATCTAAACTTTTTATCTCTTATGTACCACCTAGAAAGAGCGTTTCAAAAAGATTTATTCGGGAAGTCGACCAAGTGTCGTTCTAAAGAAATAGGAGAGTCTTACTAGTTAAAGAAGCAAAAAATGCTATTACTATTACGGTAGACTATGAACACCACCGAATGAATATCAATTGCGTAGTGATGTATTTACCACCGGTTGGGCAGTTGCATATCATTATTTACCACCGGTTGGGTAGTTGCGCATCATTATTTACCACCGGTAGGGCAGACACGTACTCACCACCGAGCTACGACCGGTTGGGCAGTTCTACAATTTCCACCGAGCTACGTCCGGTCAGGAAGTTACCACTAATTAGTTGAGCAGTTGAACGATTATAGTTATGATGTCGAGCTGGTGTTATAGAATGAGATTATTGCATAAGTATGATTGTTATGTATAGTATGGCCCTTAGTGGCATTTCAGAGGTTCAGTTTTATTCGTATCCCTCACTTTTATGATTATTTACTATTGTGTTTTATTTTCTGCCTTACATATTCAGTGCATTATTTGTACTGACTTCCTTTTGCCTGTGGATGCTGTGTTTCATGCCACGTAGGTTCAGGTAGGCGAGGCTAGGATGATCCACTGTAGATCACCTCCAGATTTTCCTCCTGGAGCATTACCGAGTTAGGGTTATGTTTGTATCATTTGTTATTTTGGGTATGTCGGGGGTCCTGTCCTGACTTATGTACTATGTCGATGTTACATTTTAGAGCCTTTGTAGGCAAGTCCTTTGTTATACAGTTTGTTCAGTATGACCTTGTAGGACTGGATGTTGATTAGAGGTTACGTTGGCCTTGTCCGCCTTAGTATGTATATATGCATAGGTTGCGTTCTTTTGTGTAGGTCTTATTTTATAATTATCATTCTGAGGCCTTGTTGGCCTAGACGGTTACACATTAACGTGATGATATTCAGGTGGTACACTCGAGCCATCTAGTGCCAAATACCTACCACCCCCAAGGTTGGGGTGTGACAAACTTGGTATCAGAGTAAGTCAGTCCTAGGGAGTCTATAAAGCATGGTCAAATAGAGTCTTATTTGTGGATGTGTTGTGCACCACACTTATAAAGTGGAGGCTGCAGTGCATTTTAGGATTTGGCTACCCTTCTTTCTAATTCTAATTCGTGCCACAGAACTGAGTCTTGATAACTCAATTCCACCAGGTACTGTGACGAATAATGATAGATTCCTACTGAGATAAGTATGCACCAGATGTGTGAATATTGCGTTAAAGTTACAAAGTATGAACAATCGCCTCACCAGTTTGCAACGAAGGTAGTGAAAGCTTAAAAAGGTAAAGTATGAGTTTTATAATGCAAAAAGAGTAAAGAGAAAGACGTACAGAGTGACTGAATGCAGAAGATTGTAAGGAGATTGATATTCAGATAGAATAATGTAAGTATTGTTATCTCGCCTCCCGCGGTTGCATAATTTCAGTGAGAAGTATTTACTCCAGCTTATGACTTACCGACGTCAATAAATGTAGTTTTATTAAGAAGTGAGGATGATAGCAGGAGGATGATATAAATATAAGTTGGACACCTAAGTAAATACGAGAAACGACTGAGAGTCGTAGGGTAAAGTATGCTAATGCAACAAGTTCATAGCTAAGTAAACTAGAAGGCAAGAGAAAGTAAGTGTTGAGTTGTGATGAGGAAAGTGTTACGAGGCTAAATCTCTATCGAGGTTGGAAATCAATAAACATCAACAGAATATGTCAATCAGATGATTTCGCCCCAGAACCAGGAAGTATCAATGTTGGAAAGTACACCAAGATAAGTCGGAGACTCGAGAGAATACTACAATTGAAGATATTGTGAAATCATGAGGTAGGCAATTATGTAGTAATAGAATGAACTGCAAGAGAGCGACCTTTATAGGTTACTAAGAAAGGAGCCCTTTAATGACTAACACCTTGATTTGAGAATAAAAAGTTTATCGAGATCGAGCGTGTCAGTTCTGAACCTGTGACATTTTATCCAGGTAGACAAATCAGTAATCTCTAGTATAAGGGAATGGTACTTAGGTAAGGTGTAAGTTATTGGAAGATTGCCGAATTATGAAAGGTATTAAAACAACAACATAAGAGATGACATAGGAGGCTGAGGGGGACACGAGTCTAGATACCTCACTTATTTCAGATTTCAGGTATGGAGGGTGGCATAGATGTGAAAGATACCACTCACATATCGGGTTTCCATTCTTAAGGTGAGTTATGGCTTACTATATGACTCTATGGATGAATGTACCGTCGTGTGAGGTCGATGATATGATACACATTTTATTGTATGGCCTAAAAGGCAATAACTGTATTTTATGGCTGTGTGGCAGGTTGAGATGGTCCCATTTACAAACGAAACTCTGCCATATTATTTGAAGGATTGAGATCTTAAGCTATGATACCCCAACATTCGAGGACAAATGTTCTTAAAGGGAGAAGGATGTTACATCCCGTAGTTTTTTTGTTATGTTTCGTCGAAATTAGGAATATTGAATAAGTTATACGAACCGTATGTAATTTGGGTCATATTCAAGTATGATAATCAAGAGCTCATTGTATAAAAGTATGAAGTCCCGAAATAATTTAGGACATAAAAGAGTGGGGATGATGATTTGAAATAATATTTTGTGTGTCCAAAAAGAGGTTACGGACTAGTGTTATATCTTATGATCATGATAATGGGTTTATGAAATGTGTTTAAAATAATTATTATTTAAGTAAATTGTGATCAAGAAGTTAATTATGTGTGCAATTGGTAAATGTTGGTTTGCAGTGGAGATAAAGAAATTAAATAAATTATTGGATAAGTGGTAAGTGGTACCACCTCTTCCACGTGGCAACACCTAAGAATGTACTAAAGTGATTACTCACTCTATGTGCCTCTAATATAGTGACACCTTTAGAATTAGTGGATCATTACAAAATGGTGGCCAAAAAGGATTGGACCCCACATTCCATTATGTAAAATTACTTAAGACAGTATGTGTATTGAATTATTACATCTTGGAGATATGCAGCAAAGTATTTTCCATGTGATTTTAGTTTCCATTTCAAAGGAAATAAATTGATAAAAGGTCTTGTAACGTGTAAAAGGGTCTGGGACTTGATTGAGAAAATTCTTTACTGATTTTGACGGAGACATCATGATGAAAGAAAGGGTCCGGACTTAGCTTCTCAATTTGATGTATTGACCAAAGGATCGAGGGTTGCAAAGAATGGCCATCAATCCGTAGTTGAGGGCCGAGAATGGCATGGATTATGGGGAGGATTAGGAGTCATAACTTAATGGCCTTCTAATGCCAAGTTTCATTCAGCCTTATGTGTTGGTCTTGGCCGAGACCTTACTTTATATTTTGTTGTCTTTAATTTATATTCTAGCTATTAGTCATATTAGGAAATATTTAAATCATTTAATAACTCTTAGTTTGCCTTGGGACACATTCAATGCTTGTAAGAAGATGGTGATGCCGAGAAGGTGACATGGCCAAAGAATGCCAAGATGGCACGAACAAAGGGACACTTGGCTGAGACAAGAAGCTTGCCAAAAAGATCATTCAAGAGCCAAACAAGTAAGGTCAAGCTCGGCCTACGAAAGTGGAATAGTCGGTCGAGAACCATTACATTATATAAGGAATGGAAGCTTCTATATTGATCCCAAGAAGATGAAGTTTGGAGAAGCCAAGATTCATTCCCCCTTCTACTCGGTTACTACAAGGGAGGTGTGAAGAGGATTGAGTTTACCCTTGTCTCCAAGAAAGACCAACTTTATTCACACCATACTCACAAAGACTGAAGGCTGACTTGATGCCCAAGCCAACCCATCCCCTTCCTGTATTCCCATTTCAGCCAATTGGCCTTAGCTTTGGGTCCTTTTATTTTCATTCTACAATTGTCTCTATGATACTATAAATAGAGCGTTACTATATTGTAAATAATCAGTTTGAGTTTAAGATTAAATCTAAGTTTGTTTCAACTTTTGTGTTGAAGCATATCGATCCTGTGTGGGTCACCCCTCCCTTTAGTGTAAGACTAGGTTAGGACTGTGTGACTTAATAATTTCCCAAGCTCAAGGAACCCACTTAGTGGTAAGTGAACATTGGAACTATGTGGACCAACATAGCCTAAGCTTTGAGTTACCAAAAGGGCTTCGATCACCCTCACTTGGCTAGTTCACGGGCATTGCATTTAGCAAACACCGGTCTTGACCTTATGGCATTGATCACATTATCCTTGATGTCGGCTCAGGCAATAAAACCCCCGTGTCTCTATCCTTGGGCTTGTCGCCTGTTCTTCATTACCACCACAACCACTAAACACTTAAACCATATCGACAGAGCATGCTCTTAACCAAAATCCACCATTCCTTTACTCGAGTTTGTATTCGGAAACTCGTGCCCAACCCTCACTTAACCTACTATATACCAACCACCTTTACCTCCCACAATACCTCATTAACATCCCCACTAAAGGTAATCATCCAAAACAGTCCACAAACACCTGTCCAATCCAAACACCACCAAGTAGTCCACATAACACAACCTTCTGAGAACCATATTGTCTCAGTTTTGTTCCGTCAACCTGACACCACCTAACCACCAAATCCCAAACATTGAACCCACCCTAAAAGTGTCTACAACCATCCCCTAAAACTCCTTGACCCGGTTCCCTTTATTCTCACCTGAAATAACCATCAATACCCCACTGTCCCGGCAATCTGAGAAACTGAGAACCCCATTTTGACATCTATTTTCTGGTCAACTCGAATATCCTCCACACCCGAACCACTTACCCAACATCACCCCTTATTACATACATCAGATTGGTATCAGAGCGAGGTCATCTCATCCCACGCTTTGACGCTATAGAGCAGGTAAGTGACGAACTTAAAAGGTCCTTGTTCGAAATGGTTGTGGACCAAGTAAGGAGAGAATTTGCTAATCGTGTAGTCATTGATGATGTTGAATCAAGAGAGGATGTTGCTCAAAACAACCCCATACATATTAAAGATGATGTACAAAAGGCACTAAGAATTGAAATAGGAGGTGACCGAACATTACGGTTCGACCTTCCAACATTTGAAGGAAACTTGGATCGCGAGGAGTTCCTCGAATGGCTAAGGGCCATTCAAAGGCTCTTTGAATTTAAGAACTATGATGATCACCAACGCTTTAAGATTGCCACGTTAAAGATTAAGTCTTTTGCCTCTGTGTGGTATGAAAATTTGAAGGCAAGCCGGAAAAGGCATGGCAAGTCCAAGATCTATTCTTTGGAAATATTAAAGAAACACTTAAAGAAAAAAATCTTGCCCCGAGAGTATGAACAAGACTTGTACCATAAACTCACCAAGATTCGGCAAAGTATTCTTAAGGTTGAAGAGTACATCCGGGAATTCAAGAAGGTCACAATGTTGTGTGATTTAGAAGAGAAAGAACTGCAACGCATTACACGGTTCATTGGTGGACTAAGCGCGGCAATTCAAGAAAAGGTGGAAGTGTCCACTTACTCAACATTTGAGGATGTGTGCCATTTGGTACTAAGGTTCGAACATCAACAAAAGAAGGTGGTCACAAGACCTTACACGAAGACCACAAATGCTAAGGAGAAGGTTGGCAAATCTTATTCTAACCCCTGGTAGAAACAAGACGATGTAAACAAGGACAATGGAAAAGTGGGAGTTTCCCGAGGTGTTGATATAGGTGGCAAGAGGTGTTACAAGTGCCAAGGACTCGAAGATTTTGCTAAGGAATTTCCCAACCCGAGGACCATGACACTTGAGGAGTATAAAGAAAGTGGCGATGCCTTTGTGGTAGAGGAAACCGAGGTAGAAGAAGGAAAAGAAGAAGATGAGGCTATTGTGGAGGATGGTGTGAGTCTAGTCCTTCAACACGTGCAAAGTGAACAATTGGAGGAGCTTGACGAAAATCAAAGGAAGCAGATTTTCTACACACGATGCAAAATAAAAGATAAAGTGTGTAGTGTGATTATTGATGGAGGGAGTTGTGCAAATATGGTATCCATCGGAGTGGTAGGTAAATTACAACTACCAATCTGTGAACATCCTAAACCCTACAACCTCCGATGGGTGAACAAAGTGAATGGGCTCAAGGTTTCCACCCAATCCCTTATTAATTTTTGGATTGGAGGATACGTTGATGAAATTTGGTGCGATGTCCTTCCAATGGACGCATGCCATATCTTGTTGGGTAGGCCATGGAAATATGATCGGAGAACCATGCATGATGGTGAACATAACACTTACTCCTTTCACATGGACGGTAATGACTTCTGGCTAATACCATTGCTACTAAGTAAGGTAAGGGACATGAAGATCCAACAAGCACGAAAGTGCCAAGCCAAGTCCAAGGCACGGAAGGAGGAGGATGAATCTAAGAAAGAGAGTGCCATGAGTGTGTTGGCATATACAGAAGAGGCCGATTCGAAGGAAACCGTAGAAGTTTCAGAAATGGTCAAGCCACATGAGCCAACAACTGAGCCAGCACCTAACAATATTGTGAGGTAGCTCTCGGGAGATCCCTCCCTCCATGTGATGACCTAAAGGCAACAACCGAGCCAATTGTTCAAGAAGACTTTATTCCATGCCATGATAATGAAGAAACAATACAAGGTTGGACCTTCTCATCCAATCCATTATACCAAGTCGAAGGAATGGATAGTATCTTCAATCCATTATATGAGCAACTAAGGATGAAATAAGGAATCGATAAGGAAATTTCAAATAACAATGCTTCAGGGATCTCGTCAAAGGAAGGTGATGAACTCACTCTTGATTTATTTTCAAGAGGTTCATTATCTACCCATCAAGCCTATGGATATGGAAAGCAAGAAGTATTGGGTGAAGAAAATGGCGAAAGGTACCTTAACTCCAACATGGCATATGTCATATTACTACCGGGACAAGATGAATAATAGAAGGTGTACATTAACAAGTCATTGGTCTGCAACCTCGCTATAAGGTTCGAATCACCATAGTCAAGAATGAGTATTTACGTGGGAGAATTATGGAAGCCAAAGTTTCTTCAAAGCTCGTCTTGAAAAGAAACCAAGAGGCAGTTGAACAAGAGCTTGGTGCCAAACCTATGAAGAAAATCTGAGCCGTGACTTCATGTGATAAAAATTTAGTGGTCACGCACCACAAAAAATGGTCTTGTGACGCCTTGCTAGAATGGGAAGGCTACTTGAGGGATCGTCCCTTCAAGTTATTGGCTAGGTTCTGAGGCAGCTTATGTGAAACAAAAATTTTGAGCAATTGGCTAACATGTTATGTTCTGTAGTTGCCTTCACACTAGCACCATCAGAATTTGAGGAAGCAATCTCTCCAAGAAGGGGCGATTAATGAAAGAAAGGGTCCGGACTTAGCTTCTCAATTTGATGTATTGACCAAAGGATCGAGGGTTGCAAAGAATGACCATCAAACCATGGTTGAGGGCCAAAAATGTCATGGATTATGGGGAGGATTAAGAGAAATAACTTAATGGCCTTCTAATGCCAAGTTTTACTCGGCCTTATGTATTGGTCTTGGTTGAGACCTTACATTATATTTTGTTGTCTTTAATTTCTATTCTAGATATTAGTCATATTAGGACATATTAAAATCATGTAATAACTCTTAGTTTGTCTTGGGACACATTCAATGCTTGTAAGAAGGTGGTGATGCCGAGAAGGTGACATGGCCAAAGAATGCCAAGATGGCACGGACAAAGAGACACTTGGCCGAGACAAGAAGCTTGTTAAAAAGATCATTCAAGAGCCAAACAAGGACGGTCAAGCTTGGCCTAGGAAAGTGGAAGAGTAGGCCGAGAACCATTACATTATATAAGGAATGGAACCTTCTATATTGATCCCAAGAAGATGAAGTTTGGAGAAGCCATGATTCATTCCCCCTTCTACTCGGTTACTACAAAGGATGTGTGAAGAGGATTGAGTTTAACCTTGTCTCCAAGAAAGACCAACCTCATTCACACCATTCTTACAAAGACCGAAGGCTGACTTGATGCCCAAGCCAACCCATCCCCTTCCCATGTTCCCATTTTGGCCAATTGGCCTTAGCTTTGTGTCCTTTTATTTCCTTCTAGAATAGTCTCTATGATACGCTAAATAGAGCGTTAGGATATTGTAAATAATCTGTTTGAGTTTAAGGAACCGTGTGACCTAATAATTTCCCAAGCTCAAGGAACCCCTTTAGTGGTAAGCCAACGTTGGAACTATGTGGACCAACATAGCCTAAGCTTTAGGTTACCAAAAGGGCTTCGATCACCCTCACTTGGCTAGTTGACGGGCATTGCATTTAGCAAACTCCGGTTATGACCTTGTGGCATTGATCACATTATCCCTGGTGTTGGCTCGGGTAATAAAACTCCTGTGTCTCTATCCTTGGGATTATCGACAGTTCTTCATTACCACCACAACCACTAAACACTTAAACCATATCAACCGAGCCAACACTTAACCAAAATCCACCATTCTTTTACTCGAGTTTGTATCTGGCAACTCATGCCCAACCCTCACTAAACCTAGTATATACCGACCACCTTTACCTCCCACACTACCTCATTAACATCCCCACCAAAGGTAATTATCCAAAACACTTCACAAATACCCATCCAATCCAAACACCACCAAGTAGTCCACATAACACAACCTTTAGAGAACCATACTATCTCGATTCTGTTCCATCAAATTGCCACCACCCAACCACCAAAACTCGACCATTTCACCTACCCTGAATGTGTCTACAACCACCCCCTAAAACTCCTTGACCCGGTTCCCTTTACTATCACCCAAAATAACCATCAATACCCCACTGTCTCGCCAATCCGAGAACCCTATTTTGACATCCATTTTCGGGTCAACCCGAATATCCTCCACACCCAATCCACTTACCCAACATCACCCCTCCTTACTTACATCACATCATATATTTTCACACGAACTAACAAAACGTCAAGGAAAAAGTGATGATTTGAAAACAAATATCTTAATGGAGAAGTAAGTGACAGGAAGACTTGAGGGAGGTATCTATGTTTTGGGTTTTTCATCTACGATCGTCTACGAAGTCGTATTAGTATCTAAGATTAACTTGTAAGAAGGTTGATTTAATCATCATCGTTAAATGGTTGATATCAAAGGTATGTTACGACTATCATTTCTTTCTTTTGGCATGATCCGAATGAAACCGAAATGTAAACGAACGTCCCCGCCAATATAACTCTATTCTTGTTAAGTTAGAAGTTATAATGATTTTCATTCTATGGAAATGTTATTGAATCTTGTTTGTCCCTTATTAGGAGTACTTTTCTGTCTTAATATCATGTCCTAAATAGGTAGGTTTGTAAGCTAGTTATCTGAAATTTGTATCTCTTATTTACCACCTAGAAAGAGCGTGTCGAAAAGAGTTATCCGGGAAGTCGACCAAGTGCCATTCTAAAGAAAGAGCAAAGTCTTACTAGTTAAAGAAGCCAAAAGTGTTATTACTATTACGGTAGACTATGAACACCACCGAATGAATATCGGTTGGGCAGTTATGTATTTACAACCAGTTCGGTAGTTATATATTGTTATTTACCACTGGTAGGGCAGACACGTACTCACCACTTAGCTACGGCCGGTCGAGCAATTATATGATTACCACTGAGCTACGGCCAGTCGGGTAGTTACCACTGATCAGTTGGGCAGTTGAACAATTAGAGTTACGACATCGATGTAGTGTTATAGAATGAGATTATAACATAAGTATGATCATTATGTATATTATGGCCCTCAGTGGCCGTATCTCCCTCTTTTATGATAATTTACTATTGTGTTTTATTTCTGCATTACATATTCAGTGCATTATTCATACTGATGTCCTTTTGCCTGAGAACATTGTGTTTCATGCCATGCAGGTTTAGGTAGGTGAGGAGAGGACCCTCTAATGTAGATTGTCTTTAGATATATGCTTTTGTTAGTGAGCTCCATTTCCTCCTGGAGCATTATCGAGTTAGGTTTATGTTTGTATCATTTGGTATTTTTGGTATGTCAGAGGTCCTGTCCCAAATTATGTACTATGTCGATGTTCTCTTTTAGAGGCTTTGTAGGAAAGTCATGTGTTGTACAATTTGTTCAGTACGGACTTGTAGTCCTGGATGTTGATTAAAGGTTACGTTGGCCTTGTCAGCCTTAGTATGTATATATGCATAGGTTAGTTTCTTTTATTTGTAGGATTCTATATTGCGTTGTTTTATAATTATCATTAAGGCTTTGTCTGCCCAGATGATTACACATTCACATGATGATATTCAGGTGGTACACTCGGGTCATCTAGGCATCGAGTGCTGGCCACACCCCCCAAGGTTGGGGTGTGACAAATGCAATTCTACGACAGGATATATGAACCATACATTGATGTACGTCCCATATAATTATGCTAGGGAGGCCATATACCCGATCCCATTTCGACCTCGATATGTGGAATCGTCTTGCGCCATATGTACTGAGATCAAGTGTGTGGACTTTGGGAATTTTCTGTCCAAGAGGTACAAACCAAATGTACAGTTCGTACAGACGGTCGTACATCTTGGCGATGCAAAAATTCTTTTCTTATATAAATCATTTGGGACTTTATTTTTCACACTTCCAGATATTAGAAAACGTTAGATGCTCTCTAAACAATCCCTCATCATGCTAGACTCAAATACAAATGCAAATCAAGTAAATTTAACGTGGTCAAACCCGTAGTTATCATCATATTGTATTTCTCTTCGTAGTATTGATTTTGGAGAATTCTTGGAGGTGAAGTAACTCTTGTTTGGTGGAGATTCTTGTGTAAGTTTTATCCTTCTCTACTTAATCTTAGAAGCATATGAGTGTGATTGTTAAAGGGTCTTGATAGCACAAGACCTAGAAACCTTGAGGATTTGAATTAGGCTGGGCTGTTGTACATGAAGTTATGGATGATGTTGATGATTCAAACTCCTTGTATGTGTTGTGAAGTTAAGGAGGAGGAATTGGAAAACCTATAGTGTTGTGATTCATGTAATTTTGGGTGTAAAGGATCGTATAAATTCCATGAACATAAGGTGTTCGATGAAATATCCAAATGAGTCTTCTTATAAATTATGGATCCGTTCTTGATACTAATCATTTGTGTAATTTAGATAATCGCTCGTAGAACGTCCGAGGACTTCTGGAATCCATATAAGCTAAACAATATGGTATGCAAGGCTTTTTTCATTTTCTTTGGCATTATTGATATGGAAACAACAACTACACAACGCTATCCGATGAAAACTCTACTCTTAGTCCATAAGAAGATAATTGTGGGTTATTCCGTCAATTTGTTATTGTACGTTACATGTCCTTTGTCGAGGTTACATTCTGAATTGTATGGTATCCTTTCCATAATGATGTAATAAGGTTCCCTATTGGTTTTTATGAAAGCTAAATAATTAATGTGTTTTATCGTTCTTATGGAGTCATGTGAAAGAGTAACAAATGATATGACATTCGCATAAGGATAGTCGGAGATGTAACGACCTTATGTCACCCCGACGGGTTTAAAGGAGGATTCCATATTCTTTGAATGGTTTTCATGTATATACATTACATAGCTAAATTTCCCACAGAGGCATATGACGTTATATACGCAGCCTATATAGATATGATATTGATGATATTACCCACAGAGGCCTATACACAATATACTATATAAAGGATATCGTCCACAGAGCTCTACAACGTTATATACACGATTATATCTCATTTATGTACATTATGATCCACATGACATTTTAGAGTTACAGGTTGTTTCATTTGGTTTCTTTTACCCTATGATACCTTTATTTACGTTTACTTATGCCTTACATATTCAGTATATTCTTTCTTATTGATGTCCCCTTTGATAGGACAATGTGTTTCATGTTCGCATGTGCTAATAGACATACGAACGCACCTCCTTAGTA
Source organism: Anisodus tanguticus (assembly GCA_034509755.1). NCBI lineage: Eukaryota > Viridiplantae > Streptophyta > Magnoliopsida > Solanales > Solanaceae > Anisodus > Anisodus tanguticus. The sequence continues at coordinate 18,037,693 of CM067558.1, forward strand.
GGTCATCAGATTCAGTTGTTGGTCGTTGTGCTCCACTTTTCCGAAGTTGTTGTTAGTAGGCACTGTTGCTCATGTATATAGTTATTTTAGGTATGGCGGGGCCTTGTTCCGACCTGTTGACATGTCATAGTACTCATAGAGGCATGCATACTAGTGGTCATTTCATATATGTTTTGTACGACCTTGTCGACCTCCTTGTCAGTTGTTAGTGTACTTGTTATGGCCTTGTCGGCCGTATGATATACGCATATATTTGCTTGGTTGTTACTTGTACATGTTGTCATAATCAGATCTTCTGAGTGATTGTTTTTTGAGGCCTTGTCGGCCCAGACTGGAATATGTTCAGCTTATGATATACAAGTGGTACACTCAGGCCGTTCAGGCGTCGGGTGCCGGCCACACTCCCCAACGTTGGGGTGTGACAAACTTGGTATCAAAGTAGGTTTGTCCTAGGGAGTCTGCAAGCCGTTTCTAGTAGAGTTTTGTCTTTGGGTGGGTTATTCTGTCAATTTGTTATCGTACGTTACCTTTCCTTTGTCGAGGTTACACTCTGCATTCTATGGTATCCTTTCCATATTGATGTAATAAGGTTCCTTGTTGGTTATTCCTAAAAGCTAAATCATTAATGTGTTTTATCAACAACGGATCCAAAATTCATAAGAAAACTCATTTGGACATTTTATCGAATAACTTGTGTTCGTGAAGCTTACATGACCTTCTACATTCATTCTTGTATGAATTTCAACACTAAAATCTCTCAAAGTCTCATTTCTTAGTCTTCACAACACATACAACAAGTTTTACTATTCTGACAACTCCATAATCTCAACAAAACAGCCCAACAATACTCATCCTAACTCCAAATTCCCAAACACTTATCTAAGGAGATTTTTCTTCAACAATAACTTCTCAAACACTTGTATAATCTTAAAGTCAAGAGGATAGAGATTATGATTACCTTCAACCTCAAGAATTTTTCCAAAGAAAAGGTTACTTCACTGCCAAGTTTTTCCTCTGAAACCAATACAACAAGAATGAAGACGATCTACGATGGCTACAGGATTCTCTATGTTAAACCTGCTTGATTTACCTATGATTCTTGTTTAGAACCTTAGGGAGACCTTAAGAAATATTTTAGGAACTATTTAGGGTTTGGAAGATGGAGGAAATATGATTTTTGGTTGAGAAAATAACTTATATAGGAGCTGAAAGTTTTTGACCGACACTAGGAACAACCGTATGTACAGACCATACATTTTTGTACGAACCTTACATTTCGTCCATACCTTCCAAACAAAAATTTCTCTAAGTCCTCTAGCTAGGTACGGTCCCCTTGGCCAATTTGTACGGGCCGTACAGAAATGAACGATCCATACTATACACCATAAAACATCAAACTTCATCGAAGTTTGCGCAACGTATTCTCTTCGATTCGTTTAACTTTCATATTTTCCGATACTTATCTAATCAGGTCTTAACTCATAGTTATCCTTCCGTAAAGTCTCATATCTTTTTTGAACAATAGATTTCAACATAAAACTTATGAGGTGTAACTTCTTTCCCCCCTTAAGAACATTTGCCTTGATTGTCGGGGTAGCATATCTTTAGGACTTTCACTCTTAAGAAATTTCTAGAAATTTCGGCAGAGTTTTCTCTATAAATAAGACTATCCAAAACCTTTCAAGCAGCCCAAAATATATATCCAATAATAGAGTTGGCCTCACACAATCATCCATCTAATAAGAAATTGAAATAGTTAGCTATATCTCACCTCAACTGTCATAAGCCGAAGTTGGGGCTGCATCTGCTATGTCAATATCCACAACATTGCCTATACAAGGTATGTGAGATAAGTTTAATATGCAAGGTAGGAATAGAGAAATTGTATCCCATGAATATCAATATAAACATCTGGTTTGAAAATAATGAGGATATCTAGATTTCTTATCTTCCTCTGCCTCCATTTTATTTCCTCCACATTATTATTCCTCCATAATACTTTAATAGAGGCTACCTCTTTAGTATGTAGCTTACAGACTTGACGATCTATGATAGCAATTGGAATCTCCTCATATGATAAATCCTCTGTAACCTGAACATCCTCTATAGGGGTGATACAAGAGGGGTCGCCTATACATTTCTGAAGCATAGATACGTGAAATACCGTATGGACTGCCTCCAAGTCCGGTGGTAACTCAAGTTTATAGGCTACTCGTCCTATTCTCTGGATAATCTTATATGATCTGACATACTTGGGCTAAGCTTGTCTTTCTTACTAAACCTCATTACACCCTTGATAGGCAATACCTTCAGGAATACCCAATCGCCCACAACAAACTCTAGGACTCGACGTTGATTATCTGAGTAAGACTTCTGCCAATTCTGGGCAGTCAACAATCATTCCTGAATCAACTTTACCTCTCTATTTCTTGTTGTACTAATCAGGCCCCAATAACTTCGCTTCTTCAAATTCAAACTAGCCTATAGGAGATCTACATTTTTGCACTTACAAGGCTTCATACGGAGACATATTGATGCTGGAATGGTAACTGTTATTATAGATAAATGATCTTCCCAACTTCCTTTGAAGTCTAGAACATAGGCTCGTGACATATCCTCGAGCGTTTGAATAGTGCGCTCGGCCTGTTCGTCTGTCAGCGGATGGAAAGTTGCGCTGAGATTAACTTGAGTACCCAAACCTTTATGAAAGGATCTCCAGAACTTAGCTATAAACTGGGCACCTCTGTCAAATATAATAGAAATTGGAATTCCATGTAGCTGAACTATCTCCCTGACATATAATTTAGCATAATCTTCAGCCGAATAAATAGTTTTGATAAATAGAAAATGAGCTGACTTCATAAGTGTATCAACAGTAACCCAGATGGAATCAAACTTCCAACGAGAACTAGGTAACCCCTTAATGAAGTCCATATTAATCACTTCCCATTTCCATGTCAGAATCTCAATATTCTAAAGTAATCCTTCGGGCTTCTAGTGTTCAACCTTAACCTGCTAACAATTCGGACATTAGGCTACAAATTCTGCAATATTATCTTTCATATCATTCCACCAGTAATTCTCCTGAAGATGATGGCACATCTTGGTAGAACCAATATGAATAGAATACTTAGACTAGTGAATTTTTGACATAATACGCCCTTGGAGTCCTCCAACATCAGGTACACATAATCGACCTTTGTATCTAAGAACTCTGTCGCACAACAACTCAAATAACTGCTTCTTTTGAAAAGAAATCCTTCTCTTATTCTGACCAATTCTGGGTCATTGAACTGCCTCGGTTTTACTTCTGCTACAAGGGATGACTCTGCAGTATTATGAACTATAGCACCTCTATAATCAGTGTCAAGCAGTCGTACATTTTGGCTGGGTAACCGACATAGATCTCTAGCGACTTCTAATTTGTTAGCTTCTACATGGTTCAAGCTACCCATAGATTTGTGACTCAATGCATCGGCCACCACATTTTCCTTACCGGGGTGGTACAAGATATCCATGTCGTAATCTTTCAGTATCTCAAGCCCCCTTCTCTGACTTAGATTCAACTCTTTATGTATGAATATATAATGCAAACTCTTATGATTAGTAAACACGTCGACATGAACACCATAAAGATAATGATGCCATATTTTCAAAGAAAATATCACAGTTGCCAACTCAAGATCGAGAGTCGAATAATTCTTCTCGTGCTTCCTCAGCAGTCTCGAAGCATATGCAATGAATTTTCCATGCTGCATCAAAACACAGCCTAAGCTGACTTTAGAAGTGTCACAATACACAACATAACCTTCTGAACCTTCTGGAAGTGCCAGTACAGGTGCTGACGTCAACCTGCTTTTCAACTCTTGAAAACTCTTTTCACAAACATCTGCCCATTGAAACTTAGCTACTTTATGAGTTAACTTAGTCAACGGAGCAACAATAAAAGAGAATTTCTCCTCAAACCTACGACAATAACCTACCAAGCCCAAGAAACTTCATACCGCCGTAGGAGTTGTGGGCCTCGGCCAATTCTTTACAACTTCTATGTTTTGGTTATTGACTTTAATACCCTCGTCCGATACTATATGCCCATAAAGCCACCAAATTCAACCAGAACTGACATTTGAAGAATTTAGCATATAACTTACGATCTTGCAATGTCTGAAACACCACTTGCAAATAATCAGCATACTCTACTTCGGATTTAGAAAATACTAGAATGTCATCTATAAATACAATTACAAAGATATCCAGAAATAGTTTGAGCACACGATTCATCAAATCCATAAAATCCACCGGTGCATTAGTAAGACCGAAGGACATGAAAAGGAATTCAAAATGGCCATATCTATTCCTCAAAATGATCTTCGAAATATCCTTCTCCTTAAATTCAGAATAAGAGAGAGTCAAGAAGGATCAAAATGTACTCCTAACTTGCCACTATGGGCCATGATATGCAATACAATATATACGCGTATATAACGTTTTCATAAATCATCAATCCACTATTTGGGGCCATATCATATTGTATCAAGCCTCTCTTTGGGCTAAAATCATCGTCATAACCAACTGATCGGTGGTGCCATAATATATATATATATATATATATATATATATATATATATATATATATATATATATATATATAACTTAGGCCGAGGATCTAAAGGGGATAACAGACAGGAAAGGAATCAGGATATAAGGGATTGAAGAATCAATTGATAAAGGAGATATGCATGAAGTAAATAAAGATTAACTTACAATTTAAGGTTCCAGTTAAGGAAATCATAAATCAAAGGTTCTGCAGAAATTTTAATCAAATAGGCGGTAGAACCAAACAAGTATTTAATGCAGGAATTTAAAGAATTTAAAAGATTAGGAGGTAATACCGTCCATAATTATATTAATTTAAAATATTAAAATTTACAAAATATTTTGTCAGGGAGATATACCTTGGGAATTTCTAAGGTATTTTGGATCATATGATATGAGGCATATGAACTGAATCATATGAGGGGTATTTTGATCTAACCTAAAGGGGATTTTATTTGGAGCTCTCACTTCTCTCTAGAAAAGAGTTGAAAGGAAAAGCTTACAAGAAAGAGAACTTAGAAAAAAGAACTTCGAAAAAAGAACTTATAAAAAAGAACTTATCTAACTCAGGGAGAGGGAGTCTCCTTTTATAGGAGTTTTACATGGTAGTTTTGGATTTAAAAAGGAATATAACTATTCATCCAAGTGGAGAATGACTATTCATCCGAGTTGAGAATGACTATTCATCTGAGTGGAGAATGACGTCATCAATGACATCATTGACTTTGGCATTTTCTTGAATTATTGTTGATCTCTTTTGCTTTTACTGTTTTCTTTTTGAAAGTATCTTTCTAGGCATTTTCTTTTGTCTGAACTCTGCTCCGGGTATTTTGTCCTCTTTTGGCAATCTTTTTCAGAATCCACTATTGCCAAAAATCGGATTGTCTTCAATATCAATTTCCGGTTCTTCTTCTTCTAATGAAGAGCCTTGTTTTGATGAAGATGGTGCAAATATCAGATTTATGGCTTGTATTTCTTCTGGATTTTTGGCCGCTGCAAGCATTGAGGCCATTTGGGATTTTTGTTAAAGGAACTGGGTGTGCTCCGGTGTTTGTAGTGGTGCATGTACATGAATGGACTTCCGGGTATTTGGCCATTCCTGGACTTTTTGTGGTGTGAGGCTTGCTGGTATTTTAAAGGTGTCCCACCACCTGATTTTGAACCTTCTTTGGATCGTTGGAATTTTATTTTCAGAATAATCTACAATCCATGTGAATACTCATGGTAAATGGAATTTGGTGTGAAAAAGGTGCAATGGCACAAATCTTTCTTCCTCTAAGGGTTTATAAAGAGATTTGAAGAGGCTAAAAGATTTAGTGACTTGGGGTTTTTGTATTTCAAGGGTGGATCCAAATTTTTCCCACCATGAACTCTACCATGATGGGAATTGGGATGGAATACAAGAGGTATCAAAATGAAAGAGCCAAGTATGGCATCGATCGGTATTTTGAAAAAAAAGGAATTGAACCAAGCTTGTTGGTAATCCCAATAATTAAATGGAATATTAAAAATAAAAGGGGTATTTTAATTGAAAATTTTAGAAATTGTTTTTTCTGGGGACTTGTGATATCACAAGTTGGGATTTTGAAAATTGAATTTCAAGAAATGGTTTTTGAAAATAGATTTTTCGAAAAATGTTTTTGAGAAAGGGTTTTGAACACTATTTCTCTAATTCTATAAAATTTTGAGTGTGTTTATCTTCCAGATGATCTCCTGTTTACGAATCTCGCCTTTGTAGTTTTGGAGATTTGTCAAGGAGTGAGAGGTGTTTAGTAATTCTTTCTTGGAGGATTTTCTAGGTTTTTTCTCTGTTTTGAAGGAATTCACGGGTAAAAAAATCTGAAATATAATTTGTTTCTCCTTTAATATATTCAATATCGAAATAAAAAAATACTAAGAATCGCTTGCCATCATGCAAAAATCTGTTTTGATGCAAGGTTTTGAACATCTTTCTGTAAAACTTCTCTAACACTTTTGCAATCAATTCTAAGTAATTTTTTTGATTTAGTAAATCACTTTGAAATTTTTGTATGCATAAGACGATGCTCAAAATTTCTTTTTAATGGTAGAATAGTTTTTCTGGTATCATTCCAGTGGGCAGAAGTATACTGGACTATACACTATTTTCCCCTGATTTTTGTTTAAGGATCCCTCCATAACCTAAGTCAGAGGCGTCTGTTCTACGGTCTTAGGTAGCTGAGGGTATGCTAAATGAAGACACGGGATTTCTAGCACTTTCTTTTCAATATTCTGGACACAAGCAGTATGGTTACTAGTCCATGGAGCAGGAATTTTTCTTTAGTCTATCATGGAGTAGTTTTGTCATCTTATTAATCTCTGGACAGAAATCTAAAACATAGTTTAGGCTTCCTAGGAATCTCTGTAATTGGGTTTTATCAAGGATTTTATCAGGGAATTTATTAGCGAATTCGAAGGATCTTTCTATAGGGGTGATTTTCCTCTGGGATATATAATGTCCTAGAAACCTTATCTTTGTCTGAAAAAGTCTCATTTTTTATTTGGAAACTACCAAACTATTTTTCTTTGTAACATAGAAGAAAGTTTGAGGTGTTTGAAATGTTCTTCCACATAATTTGAGAAGATTAAGACATCATCAATATAAACAATGCAGAATTTGGAATAATCTTTGGAGATGTCATTCATTATTCGCTGAAATTCAGAAAGGGCATTTTTGAGACCAAATGGCATTACATTCCACTCGTATTGTCCAAAGGGGACCGTAAAGGCGGTTTTGTAACGATCTTTTGCAGAAATTTGGATTTGCCAAAAACCGGACATCATATAAAATTTTGAAAATATCAAGGCAGAATGTAACTTCTGTAATAAATTCTTTTTGTTTGGAATTGGGTATCAAATCTATTTTAGGGCTGTATTTAAAGGTTTGTAATTAATGACTAATCTTGGAGTTCCTCTTTCTATTTCGGAATTTTTATTTATATAGAACGTAGCACAACTCCAAGGGGATCTAGATTTGGAAATTATTTTTTTATTTTCAAGATCTTGAATTTCTTTTCTGCAGTGTTGTTCAAGATCACTATTCATTTGTATTGGTCTAGCTTTTGTTGGGATTTGTTTTTCGTCAAAATCCTTTTCATAAGGAAGATCTACGATATATTGCTTTCTACTCCAGAAAGCATTTGGAATCTCAGAACATATATCAGTTTCAAAAGAATTTTGGAGTTTAGATATTTTTTCTTTAACACAGGTAATTTAATTGTGTTTTTAATCTTTCAAAAGAAAAATCTTTTTTCAGTTCTTGTAGATGGTATGATTTTCCTTGTATTTTTGCATTTGTACTATATTTGTGTATTGAACAAGCTCTCATTACCTTGGAAATTTCTAAGGTATTTTGGATCATATGATATGAGTCATACGATATGATCATATGAGAGGTATTTAAATCTAACCTAAAGGGGATATTATTTGGAGCTCTCACTTCTCTCTAGAAAAGAGTTGAAAGGAAAAGCTTACAAGAAAGATAACTTAGAAAAAAGGACTTCGGAAAAAGAACTTTTAAAAAAGAAATTCTAAAAAGAACTTATAATTCTAAGGGAAATAGAGTCCCCTTTTATAGGAGTTTTACATGGTATTTTGGTAATTAAAAAGGAATCTAACTATTCATCTAAGTGGAGAATGATTATTCATCCGAGTGCAGATTGACATCATCCGTGACATCATCCTTTTTAGTATTTTTTTTGAATTATTGCTGGAATCTTTGTTTTTACTATTTGCTTTTTGAAAGTTTCTTTTTTGGGTATTTTTGTTGGAATTTTGTCTGATCTCTACTCCGGCTATTTTGTCTTTTTTTGGCAATGTTTTTCAGAATCCACTATTGCCGAAAATTGGACTGTCTTCAATATCAATTTCTGGTTCTTCTTCTTCTGATGAAGAGCCTTGTTTTGATGATGACGGTGCAAACTTCAGAATTATCGCCTACATTTCTCTGGATTTTTGGCCGCTGCAAGCATTGAGGCCATTTGGGATTTTTGTGAAAGAAACTGAGTGTGCTCCGATGTTTGTAGTGGTGCTTGTGGTGTTTGTAGAGGCATCTGTATTTGAATGGACTTTCGGGCATTTAGCCATTCTTGGACTTTTTGTGGTGTGAGGCTTACTGGTATTTTAAAGCTGTCCCACCATCGGATTTTAAATCTTCTTGTGATTGTCAAAATTTTATTTTCTGAATAATCTGCAGACTATGTGAAAACCGATGATAAATGAAATTTGGTGTGAAAAAAGTGCAGGGGCACAAATATTTTTTCTTCTTCTGTGGGTTTATATTGGGATTTAAAAAGGCTGAAAGATTTAGTGACGTGGGGTTTTTGTATTTCAAGGGAGGATCCGAATTGTTCCCACCATGAATTCCACCATGTTGGAAATTGTGATGGTTTACATGAAGTATCAAAATGGAAAAGCCAAGTGTGGCGTTGGTTGGTATTTAGAATAAAAAAGGAATTGAACCAAGCTTGTTGGTAATCCCAGTAATTAAATGGAATATCAAAAAATGGTTCATTTTTATGGGTATCTGGGAAATTTAGGAGTTGAGACAAATCATCCCCCAATCGCTTAGAGCAATTACGTTAAGCATTTTGCAAATAGAATAAAAGGAATCCGGGTTATTTTTATAATAATTATTTTTAACTGTCTGATCCTGATATTTCAAGGATAGCCTGGTAAAAATGTGGGGTTTTTAAAATATCCCATGATTTGTAAAACCATCCTTGGCCAAAATAAATTTGTAATGCTAAAAAAGGGTCTTGGTCAAAAAATCATTTTTCAATGGTTACAATATTTTGAAAAAATAGTTTTATGAAGAATTCCTAGGCAGTTTTTTTGGGGACTTGTGATACGACAAGTTGGGTTTTTGAAAATTATTTTTGAGAAAGGGTTTTTGAAGATTCTTCTTTCTCAAGTTGAGTTTTTGAAAATTGTTTTTGAGAAAGGGTTTTTGAAGATTCTCCTTTCTCGATTTTTGTAAAATTTTGGGAGGTTTTTTCCTCTCCTGAGCTTTTAGCAACTTCTTGTTTGGGATTTTGAAGTTGCATCAATGCTTGTTGTAGTTCCGGAGATTTCGCAAGGAGTTACAGAAGATTCTCTGCTTTGTTATTTTCTGTGCTGGTGTTTTTTGCACAGATGCTGCGGCATTTTCATTATCTTCTTTCATCACTGCATCATACCATGTCAGGGGGTTTTTAGTAGGAGGTTTGGCAGGGAATTTTTCTTTTTCTTCTTTTATTGGTTTGGAGTTTGCTGGTTTTTTGGGGGCCATGAAATTTGTTTGTTGTTGTGGTGCAATAACTGGTGTATTTATTGATAGAGGGATATAATCTTTTCTCTTTTGGAGCAAGGCTCCACACATCGCATGGTTACAGTATTTTTCGGATTCCCGCATATCCTTCCTAGATATTTTTTCTTTGTAGGCTCAGTGGGGCAAGAGACAGTGATATGACATCTTTGTGTTGCAACCAGTATTAGAAATTTGTGGGTTTTCTCTCCTATTTTTGAGGAAATCACAGGTTAAAAGATTTTTAAAGCAAAAATTATTAGGAATCAATTTGCAGAAAATATTTTTAATGCAATATTTTGAAAATATCTTTGGTGCTGTAAATCATGCTTCAAAAGTTTTGTGTATGCAAAGGTATCAATTATTTTGATGGAACTGGTATCACGGTATCTAGGGGCTCAGAATTCTAATCTAAAAAACTATTCCTTAATTCTCCTAGATGACAAGAATAAGGTTTTATCAGATTGAGGTCTCTAGCTTTTGGTTTTGTCAAAAAAGGGAATTTTAAATTCTTATTATTGGAATCAAAAGAGATGGAATCATTATCTACCTTATAAGGGGTGATAAGATTTATAAATGGTGTCTCTAAGATAACAGAGTTCTGAATGTCTTTTACTAAAACAAACGATGTTGCTATAGAAACTCTATCGTTGATAATAGACGCACTGGTTTGGAAATTGATTTCTAACTTTGTGTTATTAGCTGCTGCTAAAGTTTCCTGGGTATTTTCATGGAATTTATCATGTATTAGACCTATTTTTATGCAATTCAAATCTGCTCCTATGTCAAAAAGAGCAATAGTAGTGATTCTAAAATTGCCTGAGAATTTAAGGGTTATTTTAACAAGGTATTTTTTTGACGTAATCTGTCTTAAGACATTAAGGAATTCTTTAGGGATCTCTTCAAGATGTTGGTTATCAGAAGGTCCTTCTGGATTTTCAGAGTCAGAATTTTCGGACTCAGAACTGGACTCAGAACTCTCCTAAGTTTCTTTTGAAAGGATTGTTTTTATTAATAGAGAATCTTGTTCTTGTTTTGCTTTTAGAACCTTGATCTCTAGTTTTATTTGTTTTATCTCCTTTTGAAGTTCTAGAACTGGAATTTCTCTGGAATCTTTCATCTTTTTACCCTTCTTCAGGATTTTGGTCAAGTCGTAGGTATTTTTGGAAGTATTTGATAAAATCGTATTTTTGGTATCTTTTTTCTCATCTGTAAAGGATTTGAGGAGTTTATTCAAATAATGCTTTTGGTGTTCGACACCTATGTGTTTAACCATATCTAACATGAATTCTTGGTCTTTGGTTAAAGAACAAACATGTTTTCGCTTACCCTTATCAGATTTTTCAGATTAATTGGTTGTGAGCAATTCATCTATTTGGAGGGCTTTGTTGTCTTCAGAAGACAGAGAAAAATAGTCAAGTTCTGACTCAGCATTTGAATCGGAGGAATCAATGAGAAGATTGGAGATTTTTTGGGTTACCTCATCGTCTAGTTTCAATTCTTGTAATTTTCTATTAATTTTACAGAATCTCGAAGTATTACCTTTTTTGTGGCATTTGTAACACGTAATATCTTTGTATTTGGCATCAACTTTTTTGAGATTCGGTCTATCTTTGGAATAACGAGTATTTTTGTAAAACTCTTCGTTGGTCTTGCTGAAATCTCTCTTTTTGTAACCTCTCGATGTACTCTTAAGGGATTTATGAGTCTTGCTAGAGTTTCCTATACAACTCGGAGAAGGTTTTGTAAAATTAGTATCAAACTGTTTGCAAAAAGTACCAAGTTCGCACCTAGTTCTCTTTAGCTCCAATTTGAGGTGTTTTTGTAATTTCAGGTCTTGACAGATCTTTAGACCCTCCTATTGAGTTATACCGACTAGTTGTAATCTTCCCTGAGCATAACTCTGGTTAAGAAAGTATTTGTGTACCATTGGAAATCACTGAGTTTTTTACATTTGAGGTTAGAAAGTAAGTCTTCATTTTTATATTTCAGATGTGAATAATCTCCTATGAAATTTAAAGAGATTGTGAGTATCAAGGTTGATACTGCATCTTGTAGGGGTTCACTTGGCCATCAAGGATTGGTATTCCTTCTTCATCAGTTTTGATGGAATTGATGATATATTCCTTTTGTTGATCAGTGAGATAATTATCCCACCAACCTTTTAATTGACCAGAGAATCATGCGATGAGCAGTTCTGCAATGGTCTTGTCTTGTGTACCATTTTGAGTTTTGTAGGCATTTGCGGCCATGGTCATTTTTTAGAGAAAACTGAGGATATTGTATTCGGTCATCCCATCTATGTTCCAATCATAAATGGAAGAGGCATTAAAACGAGATTGAGCTAGGGGTTTTACTATTCCTAGGTCTGGAGCAGGAATAATTTGTAATTGTTGTTGTACTTGTTGTATTGGTCTTTGCCAATCTATATGGTTAACAAAGGGTTTTTTGTTTTGGATTTGCTCTATAGTATCATCGTTATCAGAATCATTCGTTAGAGTTGTGATTTTATTGGATGATTATGGGGTATCTGGAACAACGTGTTCTGTATTAGAACTGTTGGATGTTGCAATTCTACTCAATTGATCCTGTATAGCCTGAATAAATTCAGACTTATTTTGCTGGATGTTTTTGACACCATCTTTGGACACCTGAAAGGGTTTAAAGAGAAGGCTTTTCAATTTCGTATCCTTAGTCGTTCCTGGGAATCTATGGTGACTAAAGGGCGGTCCTTCATGTGTTTTTCCACTCTATCGAGTTTTTTTCCAAGGGTAGTTAAACTGATATTGGTGATGTTATTTTGTGCGAGGATATTCTTTGTATTTGTTTTTTCATTCTCTGCTGGATTTTTAAGAGGAATCGCGTCTACAGGGCAACCATGAATATTTAGCTTAATACCTTGTAGAGGAGGGTGGTTCGACTGGACTTTCCTAGAATCAGCGAGGGTTTCCCACTCCAGTGTCATGTTCCTAGTCGTTACGGGATTTACCATTTTGGAAAAGAGATAATCTATGGAATAATAATCGAACCACTCAAAGAATAGGATGTTTATCCTATGTTCATTAACAAAATCGTAGAATTTTTCCTGTATTTGCGTCCGAGTACTTGAAAATAGAATGAAAATCATGACCATCTCAGCTGGCATTACATCATTCAACTGGAGTGATGACTGTAGCACTTGGGCCGGAGTTACATCACCTAACTCGATATAGAATGAAATTCATGACCAACTCGGCTTGCATTACATCATTAAACAGGAGTGACAACTACATCACTTAGGCTGAAATTACATTACCTGACTTGATATAGAATAAAAACCATGACCATCTGGGCTAGCATTACATCATTTTAACAAGAGTTATGACTGTATCATTTAGGCTAGAATTACATCACCTGACTCGATATAGAATGAAAACCATGACCATCTCTGCTGGCATTACATCATTAAACTAGAGTTATGACTGTATCACTTAGGCTAGAATTACATCACCTGACTCGATATAGAATGAAAACCATGACCATCTCGGCTGGCATTACATCATTAAACTAGAGTGATGAGTGTATCACTTAGGCTAGAATTACATCACCTTACTCGATATAGAATGAAAACCATGACCATCTCGGCTGGCTAATCAGCATTAAACTTGAGTGATAATTGTATCACTTAGGCTAGAATTACATCACTTGACTCGATATAGAATGAAATCCATGACCACATCGGCTTGCATTACATCATTAAACTGGAGTGACAACTACATCACTTAGGCTGAAATTACACTACACGACTCGATATAGAATGAAAACCATGAAATCTCGGTACCGACATTACATCATTAAACTAGAGTTATGACTTGTATCACTTAGGCTAGAATTACATCACCTGACTCGATATAGAATGAAAACCATGACCATCTCAGCTGGCATTACATCATTAAACTAGAGTGATGAGTGTATCACTTAGGCTAGAATTACATCACCTTACTCGATATAGAATGAAAATTATGACCATCTCGGCTGGCTAATCAGCATTAAACTTGAGTGATGACTGTATAACTTAGGCTAGAATTACATCACTTGACTCGATATAGAATGAAATCCATGACCACCTTGGCTTGCATTACATCATTAAACTGGAGTGACAACTACATCACTTAGGCTGAAATTACACTACTTGACTCGATATAGAATGAAATCTCGACTGACATTACATCATTAAACTAGAGTTATAACTGTATCACTTAGGCTAGAATTACATCACCTGACTCGATATAGAATGAAAACCATGACCATCTCGGCTGGCATAACATCATTAAACTAGAGTGATGAGTGTATCACTTAGGCTAAATTATATCACCTTACTCGATATAGAATGAAAACCATAACCATCTCGGCTGGCTAATCATCATTAAACTTGAGAGATGACTGTATCACTTAGGCTAAAAATACATCACCTGACTCGATATAGAATGAAATCCATGACCACCTCTGCATGCATTACATCATTAAACTGGAGTGAAAACTACATCACTTAGGCTAAAATTACATTACCTGACTCGATATAGAATGAAAACCATGAAATCTCGGCTGACATTACATCATTAAACTAGTGTTATAACCGTATCACTTAGGCTAGAATTACATCACCACGACTCGATATAGAATGAAAACCATGACCATCTTGGTGGCATTACATCATTCAACCTGGAGTGATGACCGTAGCACTTGGGCCGGAGTTACATCACCTAACTCGATAGAGAATGAAATTCATGACCACCTCGGCTACCGCATTACATCATTTAAGCGGAGTGACAACTCGCATCACTTAGGTGAAATTACATTACACGACCGGAGTTAGAATGAAAACCATGAAATCTCGGCTGACAGTACATCATTAGACTAGAGTTATAACTAAATCACTTAGGCTAGAATTACAGCACCTGACTCGATATTGAATGAAAATCATGACCATCTCGGCTGGCATTAAATAATTCAACTGGAGTGATGACTGTAGCACTTGGGCCGGAGTTACATCACCTAACTCGATATAGAATGAAATTCATGACCACCTCGGCTAGCATTACATCATTAAACAGGAGTGACAACTGCATCACTTACGCTGAAATTACATCACCTAACTCGATATAGAATGAAAACCATGAACTCTCGGCTGACATTACATCATTAAACTAGAGTGACGACTACAACACTTGAGCCAGAATTACATCTCATGACTCTCTATGGTATGAATATTATGACCATGTTGGCTGGAATTCCAACATTCAATTGAAGTGATGACTGCAGCACTTGGGCCAGAGTTACATCACCTAACTCGATATAGAATGAAATCCATGACCACCTCGGCTTGCATTACATCATTAAATTGGAGTGACAACTGCATCACTTAGGCTGAAATTACATTACCTGACTCAATATAGAATGAAAACCATGAAATCTCGGCTGACATTACATCATTAAACTAGACTAGTGACTGTATCACTTAGGCTAGAATTACATCACCTGACTCGATATAGAATGAAAACCATGACCATCTCTGCTGGCATTACATCATTAAACTAGAGTTATGACTGTATCACTTAGGCTAGAATTACATCACCTTACTAGATATAGAATGAAAACCATGACCATCTCGGCTGGCTAATCAGCATTAAACTTGAGTGATGACTATATCGCTTAGGCTAGAATTACATCACTTGACTCGATATAGAATGAAATCCATGACCACCTCGGCTTGCATTACATCATTAAACTGGAGTGACAACAACATCACTTAGGCTGAAATTACACAACCTGACTCGATATAGAATGAAAACCATGAAATCTCGGCTGACATTACATCATTAAACTAGAGTTATAATTGTATCACTTAGGAAAGAATTACATCACCTGACTCGATATAGAATGAAAACCATGACCATCTCGGCTGGCATTACATCATTCAACTGGAGTGATGACTGTAGCACTTGGGCCGGAGTTACATCAACTAACTCAATATAGAATGAAATTCATGACCACCTCAGCTTGCATTACATCATTAAACAGGAGTGACAACTGCATCACTTAGGCTGAAATTACATTACCTGACTTGATATAGAATGAAAACCATGAACTCTCGGCTGACATTACATCATTAAACTAGAGTTATAACTGTATCACTTAGGCTAGAATTACATCACCTGACTCGATATAGAATGAAAACCATGACCATCTCGGCTGGCATTACATCATTCAACTGGAGTGATGACTGTAGCACTTGGGCCGGAGTTACATCACCTAACTCGATATAGAATGAAATTCATGACCACCTCGGCTTACATTACATCATTAAACAGGAGTGACAACTACATCACTTAGGCTGAAATTACATTACCTGACTCGATAAAGAATAAAAACCATGACCATCTGGGCTGGCATTACATAATTAAACTAGAGTTATGACTGTATCACTTAGGCTAGAATTACATCACCTGACTCGATATAGAATGAAAACCATGACCATCTCGGCTGGCATTACATCATTAAACTAGAGTGATGAGTGTATCACTTAGGCTAGAATTACATCACCTTACTCGATATAGAATGAAAACCATGACCATCTTGGCTGGCTAATCATCATTTAACTTGAGTGATGACTGTATCACTTAGGCTAGAATTACATCACCTGACTCGATATAGAATGAAAACTATAACCATCTCGGCGGGCATTATATTATTCAACTAGAGTGACGACTACAACACTTGGGCTAGAATTACATCTCCTGACTCTATATAGAATGAAAACCATGAGCATGTTGGCTGGAATTACATCATTCAACTGGAGTGATGACTGCAGCACTTGGGCCGGAGTTACATCTCTTAACTCGATATAGAATGAAATCCATGACCACATCGGCTTGCATTACATCATTAAACTGGAGTGACAACTACATCACTTAGGCTGAAATTACAATACTTGACTCGTTATAGAATGAAAACCATGAAATCTCTGCTGGCATTACATCATTAAACTAGAGTTATGACTGTATCACTTTGGCTAGAATTACATCACCTGACTCGATATAGAATGAAAACCATGACCATCTCGGCTGGCATTACATCATTAAACTAGAGTGATGAGTGTATCACTTACGCTAGAATTACATCACCTTACTCGATATAGAATGAAAACCATGACCATCTCGGCTGGCTAATAAGCATTAAACTTAAGTGATGACTGTATCACTAAGGCTAGAATTACATCACTTGACTCGATATAGAATGAAATCCATGACCACCTCGGCTTGCATTACATCATTAAACTGGAGTGACAACTACATCACTTAGGCTGAAATTACACTACCTGACTCTATATAGAATGAAATCTCGGCTGACATTACATCACTAAACTAGAGTTATAACTGTATCACTTAGGCTAGAATTACATCACCTGACTCGATATAGAATGAAAACCATGACCATCTCGGCTGGCGTTACATCATTCAACTGGAGTGATGACTGTAGCACTTGGGCCGGAGTTACATCACCTAACTCAATATAGAATGAAATTCATGACCACCTCAGCTTGCATTACATCATTAAATAGGAGTGACAACTGCATCACTTAGGCTGAAATTACATTACCTGACTCGATATAGAATGAAAACCATGAACTCTCGGCTGACATTATATCATTAAACTAGAGTTATAACTAAATCACTTAGTCTAGAATTACATCACCTGACTCGATATAGAATGAAAACCATGACCATCTCGGCTGGCATTACATCATTAAACTAGAGTGATGAGTGTATCACTTAGGCTAGAATTACATCACCTTACTCGATATAGAATGAAAACCATGACCATCTTGGCTGGCTAATCATCATTTAACTTGAGTGATGACTGTATCACTTAGGCTAGAATTACATCACCTGACTCGATATAGAATGAAAACTATAACCATCTCGGCTGGCATTACATTATTCAACTAGAGTGACGACTACAACACTTGGGCTAGAATTACATCTCCTGACTCTATATAGAATGAAAACCATGAGCATGTTGGCTGGAATTACATCATTCAACTGGAGTGATGACTGCTGAGACTTGGGCCGGAGTTACATCTCTTAACTCGATATAGAATGAAATCCATGACCACATCGGCTTGCATTACATCATTAAACTGGAGTGACAACTACATCACTTAGGCTGAAATTACACTACCTGACTCTATATAGAATGAAATCTCGGCTGACATTACATCACTAAACTAGAGTTATAACTGTATCACTTAGGCTAGAATTACATCACCTGACTCGGTATAGAATGAAAACCATGACCATCTCGGCTGGCATTACATCATTCAACTGGAGTGATGATCGTAGCACTTGGGCCGGAGTTACATCACCTAACTCAATATAGAATGAAATTCATGACCACCTCGCTTGCATTACATCATTAAATAGGAGTGACAATCGCATCACTTAGGCTGAAATTACATTACCTGACTCGATATAGAATGAAAACCATGAACTCTCGGCTGAGATTATATCATTAAACTAGAGTTATAACTAAATCACTAAGTCTAGAATTACATCACCTGACTCGATATAGAATGAACCTCATGACCATCTCGGCTGGCATTACATCATTCAACTGGAGTGATGACTGTAGCACTTGGGCCGGAGTTACATCACCTAACTCGATATAAAATGAAATTCATGACCACCTCGGCTTGCATTACATCATTAAACAGGAGTGACAACTACAAAACTTAGGCTGAAATTACATTACCTGACTCGATATAGAATAAACCATGACCATCTGGGCTGGCATTACATCATTAAACTAGAGTTATGATTGTATCATTTTGGCTAGAATTACATCACCCGACTCGATATAAAATGAAAACCATGACCATCTCTGTGGCATTACATCATTAAACTAGAGTTATGATTTGTATCACTTAGGCTAGAATTACATCACCCGACTCGATATAGAATGAAAACCATGACCATCTCGGCTGGCATTACATCATTACACTAGAGTGATGAGTGTATCACTTAGGCTAGAATTACATCACCTTACTCGATATAGAATGAAAACCATGACCATCTCGGCTAACATTACATCATTAAACTAGAGTTATAACAAAGTAGAACTTGGGATAAATTACATCACCGACTCGATATAGAATGAAAACCATGACCATCTCGGCTTGCATTACATCATTAAGCGGAGTGACAACTACATCACTTATGCTGAAATTACACTACCTGACTCGATATAGAATGAAAACCATGAAATCTCGGCTGACATTACATCATTAAACTAGAGTTATAACTGTATCTCTTAGGCTAGAATTACATCACCTGACTTGATATAGAATGAAAACCATGACCATCTCGGCTGGCATTACATCATTCAACTGGAGTGATGACTGTAGCACTTGGGCCGGAGTTACATCACCTAACTCAATATAGAATGAAATTCATGACCATCTCGGCTGGCATTACATCATTCAACTAGAGTGATGACTGTAGGACTTGGGCCGGAGTTACATCACCTAACTAGATATAGAATGAAATTTATGACCACCTCGACTTGCATTACATCATTAAACGGGAGTGACAACTACATCACTTAGGTGAAATTACATTACCGACTCGATATAGAATAAAAACCATGACCATCGGGCTAGCATTACATCATTAAACAAGAGTTATGACTGTATCATTTAGGCTAGAATTACATCACCTAACTTGATATAGAATGAAAACCACGACCATCTCGGCTGGCATTACATCATTCAACTTGTGTGATGACTATAGCACTTGGGCCTGAGTTACATCACCTAACTCAATATAGAATGAAATTTATGACCACCTCAGCTTGCATTACATCATTAAACATGAGTGACAACTGCATCACTTAGGCTGAAATTACATTACCTGACTCGATATAGAATGAAAACCATGAACTCTCGGCTGACATTACATCATTAAACTAGAGTTATAACTGTATCACTGAGGCTAGAATTACATCACCTGACTCGATATAGAATGAAAACCATGACCATCTCGGCTGGCATTACATTATTCAACTAGAGTGACGACTACAACACTTGGGCTAGAATTACATCTCCTGACTCTATATAGAATGAAAACCATGAGCATGTTGGCTGGAATTACATCATTCAACTGGAGTGATGACTGCAGCACTTGGGCCGGAGTTACATCTCTTAACTCGATATAGAATGAAATCCATGACCACATCGGCTTGCATTACATCATTAAACTGGAGTGACAACTACATCACTTAGGCTGAAATTACACTACCTGACTCTATATAGAATGAAATCTCGGCTGACATTACATCACTAAACTAGAGTTATAACTGTATCACTTAGGCTAGAATTACATCACCTGACTCGGTATAGAATGAAAACCATGACCATCTCGGCTGGCATTACATCATTCAACTGGAGTGATGACTGTAGCACTTGGGCCGGAGTTACATCACCTAACTCAATATAGAATGAAATTCATGACCACCTCAGCTTGCATTACATCATTAAATAGGAGTGACAACTGCATCACTTAGGCTGAAATTACATTACCTGACTCGATATAGAATGAAAACCATGAACTCTCGGCTGAGATTATATCATTAAACTAGAGTTATAACTAAATCACTAAGTCTAGAATTACATCACCTGACTCGATATAGAATGAACCTCATGACCATCTCGGCTGGCATTACATCATTCAACTGGAGTGATGACTGTAGCACTTGGGCCGGAGTTACATCACCTAACTCGATATAAAATGAAATTCATGACCACCTCGGCTTGCATTACATCATTAAACAGGAGTGACAACTACAAAACTTAGGCTGAAATTACATTACCTGACTCGATATAGAATAAACCATGACCATCTGGGCTGGCATTACATCATTAAACTAGAGTTATGACTGTATCATTTTGGCTAGAATTACATCACCTGACTCGATATAAAATGAAAACCATGACCATCTCTGCTGGCATTACATCATTAAACTAGAGTTATGACTGTATCACTTAGGCTAGAATTACATCACCTGACTCGATATAGAATGAAAACCATGACCATCTCGGCTGGCATTACATCATTACACTAGAGTGATGAGTGTATCACTTAGGCTAGAATTACATCACCTTACTCGATATAGAATGAAAACCATGACCATCTCGGCTAACATTACATCATTAAACTAGAGTTATAACAGTAGAACTTGGGATAAATTACATCACCTGACTCGATATAGAATGAAAACCATGACCATCTCGGCTTGCATTACATCATTAAACTGGAGTGACAACTACATCACTTATGCTGAAATTACACTACCTGACTCGATATAGAATGAAAACCATGAAATCTCGGTTGGACATTACATCATTAAACTAGAGTTATAACTGTATCTCTTAGGCTAGAATTACATCACCTGACTTGATATAGAATGAAAACCATGACCATCTCGGTGGCATTACATCATTCAACTGGAGTGATGAACTGTAGCACTTGGGCCGGAGTTACATCACCTAACTCAATATAGAATGAAATTCATGACCATCTCGGCTGGCATTACATCATTCAACTAGAGTGATGACTGTAGGACTTGGGCCGGAGTTACATCACCTAACTAGATATAGAATGAAATTTATGACCACCTCGACTTGCATTACATCATTAAACAGGAGTGACAACTACATCACTTAGGCTGAAATTACATTACCTGACTCGATATAGAATAAAAACCATGACCATCTGGGCTAGCATTACATCATTAAACAAGAGTTATGACTGTATCATTTAGGCTAGAATTACATCACCTAACTTGATATAGAATGAAAACCACGACCATCTCGGCTGGCATTACATCATTCAACTTGTGTGATGACTATAGCACTTGGGCCTGAGTTACATCACCTAACTCAATATAGAATGAAATTTATGACCACCTCAGCTTGCATTACATCATTAAACATGAGTGACAACTGCATCACTTAGGCTGAAATTACATTACCTGACTCGATATAGAATGAAAACCATGAACTCTCGGCTGACATTACATCATTAAACTAGAGTTATAACTGTATCACTTAGGCTAGAATTACATCACCTGACTCGATATAGAATGAAAACCATGACCATCTCTCGGTGGCATTACATCATTCAACTGGAGTGATGACTGTAGCACTTGGGCCGGAGTTACATCACCTAACTCGATATAGAATGAAATTCATGACCACCTCGGCTTGCATTACATCATTAAATAGGAGTGACAACTACATCACTTAGTCTGAAATTAAATTACCTGACTCGTTATAGAATAAAAACCATGACCATCTGGGCTGACATTACATCATTAAACTAGAGTTATGACTGTATCACTTAGGCTAGAATTACATCACATGACTCGGTATAGAATGAAAACCATGACCATCTCGGCTGGCATTACATCATTAAACTAGAGTGATGAGTGTATCACTTAGGCTAGAATTACATCACCTTACTCGATATAGAATGAAAACTATGACCATCTCGGCTGGCATTACATCATTCAACTGGAGTGATGACTGTAGGACTTGGGCTGCAGTTACATCACCTAACTTGATATAGAATGAAATTCATGACCACCTCGGCTTGCATTACAAATTATTTAACGGGAGTGACAACTGCATCACTTAGGCTGAAATTACATTAGCTGATCGATTTAGAATGAAAGCCATGAAATCACGGCTGACATTACATCATTAAACTAGAGTTATAACTAAATCACAAAGGCTAGAATTACATCACCTGACTCGATATAGAATGAAAATCATGACCATCTCGGCTGGCATTACATCATTCAACTGGAGTGATGACAGTAGGACTTGGGCCGGAGTTACATCACCTAACTCGATATAGAATGAAATTCATGACCACCTCGGCTTGCATTACATCATTAAACAGGAGTGACAACTAAATCACTTAGGCTGAAATTACATTACCTGACTCGATATAGAATAAAAACCATGACCATCTGGGCTAGCATTACATCATTAAACAAGAGTTATGACTGTATCATTTAAGCTAGAATTACATCACCTTACTCGATATAGAATGAAAACCATGACCATCTCTGCTGGCATTACATCATTAAACTAGAGTTATGACTGTATCACTTAGGCTAGAATTACATCACCTGGCTCGATATAGAGTGAAAACTATGACTATCTCGACTGGCATTACATCATTAAACTAGAGTGATGAGTGTATCACTTAGGCTAGAATTACATCACGTTACTCGATATAGAATGAAAACCATGACCATCTCGGCTGGCTAATCAGCATTAAACTTGAGTGATGACTGTATCACTTAGGCTAGAATTACATCACTTGACTCGATATAGAATGAAATCCATGACCACCTCGGCTTGCATTACATCATTAAACTGGAGTGACAACTACATCACTTAGGCTAAAATTACTCTACCTGACTCGATATAGAATGAAAACCATGAAATCTCGGCTCACATTACATCATTAAACTAGAGTTATAACTGTATCACTTAGCCTAGAATTACATCACCTGACTCGATATAGAATGAAAACGATGACCATCTCGGCTGGCATTACATCATTCAACTGGAGTGATGACTGTAGCACTTGGGGCAGAGTTACATCACCTAACTCAATATAGAATGAAATTCATGACCACCTCAGCTTGCATTACATCATTAAACAGGAGTGACAATTACATCACTTAGGCTGAAATTACATTACCTGACTCGATATAGAATGAAAACCATGAACTCTCGGCTGACATTTCATCATTAAACTAGAGTTATAACTGTATCACTTACGCTAGAATAACATCATCTGACTCGATATATAATGAATACCATGACCATCTCGGCTGGCATTACATCATTAAACTATAGTGATGAGTGTATCACTTAGGCTAGAATTACATGACCTTACTCGATATAGAATGAAAACCATGACCATCTCGGCTGGCTAATGAGCATTAAACTTAAGTGATGACTGTATCACTAAGGCTAGAATTACATCACTTGACTCGATATAGAATGAAATCCATGACCACCTCGGCTTGCATTACATCATTAAACTGGAGTGACAACTACATCACTTAGGCTGAAATTACACTACCTGACTCTATATAGACTGAAATCTCGGCTGACATTACATCACTAAACTAGAGTTATAACTGTATCACTTAGGCTAGAATTACATCACCAGACTCGATATAGAATGAAAACCATGACCATCTCGGCTGGCGTTACATCATTCAACTGGAGTGATAACTGTAGCACTTGGGCCGGAGTTACATCACCTAACTCAATATAGAATGAAATTCATGACCACCTCAGCTTGCATTACATCATTAAATAGGAGTGACAACTGCATCACTTAGGCTGAAATTACATTACCTGACTCGATATAGAATGAAAACCATGAACTCTCGGCTGACATTATATCATTAAACTAGAGTTATAACTAAATCACTTAGTCTAGAATTACATCAGCTGACTCGATATAGAATGAAACTCATGACCATCTCGGCTGGCATTACATCATTCAACTGGAGTGATGACTGGAGCACTTGGGCCGGAGTTACATCACCTAACTCGATATAAAATGAAATTCATGACCACCTCGGCTTGCATTACATCATTAAACAGGAGTGACAACTACATCACTTAGGCTGAAATTACATTACCTGACTCGATATAGAATAAACCATGACCATCTGGGCTGGCATTACATCATTAAACTAGAGTTATGACTGTATCATTTTGGCTAGAATTACATCACCTGACTCGATATAAAATGAAAACCATGACCATCTCTGCTGGCATTACATCATTAAACTAGAGTTATGACTGTATCACTTAGGCTAGAATTACATCACCTGACTCGATATAGAATGAAAACCATGACCATCTCGGCTGGTATTACATCATTACACTAGAGTGATGAGTGTATCACTTAGGCTAGAATTACATCACCTTACTCGATATAGAATGAAAACCATGACCATCTCGGCTAACATTACATCATTAAACTAGAGTTATAACAGTAGAACTTGGGATAAATTACATCACCTGACTCGATATAGAATGAAAACCATGACCATCTCGGCTTGCATTACATCATTAAACTGGAGTGACAACTACATCACTTATGCTGAAATTACACTACCTGACTCGATATAGAATGAAAACCATGAAATCTCGGCTGACATTACATCATTAAACTAGAGTTATAACTGTATCACTTAGGCTAGAATTACATCACCGACTTGATATAGAATGAAAACCATGACCATCTACTGGCATTACATCATTCAACTGGAGTGATGACTGTAGCACTTGGGCCGGAATTACATCACCTAACTCAATATAGAATGAAATTCATGACCATCTCGACTGGCATTACATCATTCAACTAGAGTGATGACTGTAGGACTTGGGCCGGAGTTACATCACCTAACTCGATATAGAATGAAATTTATGACCACCTCGACTTGCATTACATCATTAAACAGGAGTGACAACTACATCACTTAGGTGAAATTACATTACCCGACTCGATATAGAATAAAAACCATGACCATCGGGCTAGCATTACATCATTAAACAAGAGTTATGATCGTATCATTTAGGCTAGAATTACATCACCTAACTTGATATAGAATGAAAACCACGACCATCTCGGCTGGCATTACATCATTCAACTTGTGTGATGACTATAGCACTTGGGCCGGAGTTACATCACCTAACTCAATATAGAATGAAATTTATGACCACCTCAGCTTGCATTACATCATTAAACAGGAGTGACAACTGCATCACTTAGGCTGAAATTACATTACCGACTCGATATAGAATGAAAACCATGAACTCTCTACCGACATTACATCATTAAACTAGAGTTATAACCGTATCACTTAGGCTAGAATTACATCACCGACTCGATATAGAATGAAAACCATGACCATCTCGGCTGGCATTACATCATTCAACTGTAGTGATGACTGTAGCACTGGGGCCGGAGTTACATCACCTAACTCGATATAGAATGAAATTCATGACCACCTCGGCTTGCATTACATCATTAAATAGGAGTGACAACTACATCACTTAGTCTGAAATTAAATTACCTGACTCGTTATAGAATAAAAACCATGACCATCTGGGCTGACATTACATCATTAAACTAGAGTTATGACTGTATCACTTAGGCTAGAATTACATCACATGACTCGGTATAGAATGAAAACCATGACCATCTCGGCTGACATTACATCATTAAACTAGAGCTATAACTGTATCACTTAGGCTAGAATTACATCACCTGACTCGATATAGAATGAAAATCATGACCATCTCGGCTGGCATTACATCATTCAACTGGAGTGATGACTGTAGCACTTGGGCCGGAGTTACATCACCTAACTCGATATAAAATGAAATTCATGACCACCTCGGCTTGCATTACATCATTAAACAGGAGTGACAACTACATCACTTAGGCTGAAATTACATTACCTGACTCGATATAGAATAAACCATGACCATCTGGGCTGGCATTACATCATTAAACTAGAGTTATGACTGTATCATTTTGGCTAGAATTACATCACCTGACTCGATATAAAATGAAAACCATGACCATCTCTGCGGCATTACATCATTAAACTAGAGTTATGACTGTATCACTTAGGCTAGAATTACATCACCTGACTCGATATAGAATGAAAACCATGACCATCTCGGCTGGCATTACATCATTACACTAGAGTGATGAGTGTATCACTTAGGCTAGAATTACATCACCTTACTCGATATAGAATGAAAACCATGACCATCTCGGCTAACATTACATCATTAAACTAGAGTTATAACAGTAGAACTTGGGATAAATTACATCACCTGACTCGATATAGAATGAAAACCATGACCATCTCGGCTTGCATTACATCATTAAACTGGAGTGACAACTACATCACTTATGCTGAAATTACACTACCTGACTCGATATAGAATGAAAACCATGAAATCTCGGCTGACATTACATCATTAAACTAGAGTTATAACTGTATCACTTAGGCTAGAATTACATCACCTGACTTGATATAGAATGAAAACCATGACCATCTCGGCTGGCATTACATCATTCAACTGGAGTGATGACTGTAGCACTTGGGCCGGAGTTACATCACCTAACTCAATATAGAATGAAATTCATGACCATCTCGACTGGCATTACATCATTCAACTAGAGTGATGACTGTAGGACTTGGGCCGGAGTTACATCACCTAACTCGATATAGAATGAAATTTATGACCACCTCGACTTGCATTACATCATTAAACAGGAGTGACAACTACATCACTTAGGCTGAAATTACATTACCTGACTCGATATAGAATAAAAACCATGACCATCTGGGCTAGCATTACATCATTAAACAAGAGTTATGACTGTATCATTTAGGCTAGAATTACATCACCTAACTTGATATAGAATGAAAACCACGACCATCTCGGCTGGCATTACATCATTCAACTTGTGTGATGACTATAGCACTTGGGCCGGAGTTACATCACCTAACTCAATATAGAATGAAATTTATGACCACCTCAGCTTGCATTACATCATTAAACAGGAGTGACAACTGCATCACTTAGGCTGAAATTACATTACCTGACTCGATATAGAATGAAAACCATGAACTCTCGGCTGACATTACATCATTAAACTAGAGTTATAACTGTATCACTTAGGCTAGAATTACATCACCTGACTCGATATAGAATGAAAACCATGACCATCTCGGCTGGCATTACATCATTCAACTGTAGTGATGACTGTAGCACTGGGGCCGGAGTTACATCACCTAACTCAATATAGAATGAAATTCATGACCACCTCGGCTTGCATTACATCATTAAATAGGAGTGACAACTACATCACTTAGTCTGAAATTAAATTACCTGACTCGTTATAGAATAAAAACCATGACCATCTGGGCTGACATTACATCATTAAACTAGAGTTATGACTGTATCACTTAGGCTAGAATTACATCACATGACTCGGTATAGAATGAAAACCATGACCATCTCGGCTGACATTACATCATTAAACTAGAGTTATAACTGTATCACTTAGGCTAGAATTACATCACCTGACTCGATATAGAATGAAAATCATGACCATCTCGGCTGGCATTACATCATTCAACTGGAGTGATGACTGTAGCACTTGGGCCGGAGTTACATCACCTAACTCGATATAAAATGAAATTCATGACCACCTCGGCTTGCATTACATCATTAAACAGGAGTGACAACTACATCACTTAGGCTGAAATTACATTACCTGACTCGATATAGAATAAACCATGACCATCTGGGCTGGCCTTACATCATTAAACTAGAGTTATGACTGTATCATTTTGGCTAGAATTACATCACCTGACTCGATATAAAATGAAAACCATGACCATCTCTGCTGGCATTACATCATTAAACTAGAGTTATGACTGTATCACTTAGGCTAGAATTACATCACCTGACTCGATATAGAATGAAAACAATGACCAACTCGGCTGGCATTACATCATTACACTAGAGTGATGAGTGTATCACTTAGGCTAGAATTACATCACCTTACTCGATATAGAATGAAAACCATGACCATCTCGGCTAACATTACATCATTAAACTAGAGTTATAACAGTAGAACTTGGGATAAATTACATCACCTGACTCGATATAGAATGAAAACCATGACCATCTCGGCTTGCATTACATCATTAAACTGGAGTGACAACTACATCACTTAGGCTGAAATTACACTACCTGACTCGATATAGAATGAAAACCATGAAATCTCGGCTGACATTACATCATTAAACTAGAGTTATAACTGTATCACTTAGGCTAGAATTACATCACCTGACTTGATATAGAATGAAAACCATGACCATCTCGGCTGGCATTACATCATTCAACTGGAGTGATGACTGTAGCACTTGGGCCGGAGTTACATCACCTAACTCAATATAGAATGAAATTCATGACCATCTCGGCTGGTATTACATCATTCAACTAGAGTGATGACTGTAGGACTTGGGCCGGAGTTACATCACCTAACGCGATATAGAATGAAATTTATGACCACCTCGACTTGCATTACATCATTAAACAGGAGTGACAACTACATCACTTAGGCTGAAATTACATTACCTGACTCGATATAGAATAAAAACCATGACCATCTGGGCTAGCATTACATCATTAAACAAGAGTTATGACTGTATCATTTAGGCTAGAATTACATCACCTAACTTGATATAGAATGAAAACCACGACCATCTCGGCTGGCATTACATCATTCAACTTGTGTGATGACTATAGCACTTGGGCCGGAGTTACATCACCTAACTCAATATAGAATGAAATTTATGACCACCTCAGCTTGCATTACATCATTAAACAGGAGTGATAACTGCATCACTTAGGCTGAAATTACATTACCTGACTCGATATAGAATGAAAACCATGAACTCTCGGCTGACATTACATCATTAAACTAGAGTTATAACTGTATCACTTAGGCTAGAATTACATCACCTGACTCGATATAGAATGAAAACCATGACCATCTCGGCTGGCATTACATCATTCAACTGGAGTGATGACTTTAGCACTTGGGCCTAAGTTACATCACCTAACTCGATATAGAATGAAATTCATGACCACCTCGGCTTGCATTACATCATTAAACAGGAGTGACAACTACATCACTTAGTCTGAAATTAAATTACCTGACTCGTTATAGAATAAAAACCATGACCATCTGGGCTGACATTACATCATTAAACTAGAGTTATGACTGTATCACTTAGGCTAGAATTACATCACATGACTCGGTATAGAATGAAAACCATGACCATCTCGGCTGGCATTACATCATTAAACTAGAGTGATGAGTGTATCACTTAGGCTAGAATTACATCACCTTACTCGATATAGAATGAAAACTATGACCATCTCGGCTGGCATTACATCATTCAACTGGAGTGATGACTGTAGGAATTGGGCTGCAGTTACATCACCTAACTTGATATAGAATGAAATTCATGACCACCTTGGCTTGCATTACAAATTATTTAACTGGAGTGACAACTGCATCACTTAGGCTGAAATTACATTAGCTGATCGATTTAGAATGAAAGCCATGAAATCACGGCTG
Source organism: Anisodus tanguticus (assembly GCA_034509755.1). NCBI lineage: Eukaryota > Viridiplantae > Streptophyta > Magnoliopsida > Solanales > Solanaceae > Anisodus > Anisodus tanguticus. Next base: position 18,067,906 of record CM067558.1, read on the forward strand.
ACATTACATCATTAAACTAGAGTTATAACTAAATCACAAAGGCCAGAATTACATCACCTGAGTCGATATAGAATGAAAATCATGACCATCTCGGCTGGCATTACATCATTCAACTGGAATGATGACTGTAGGACTTGGGCCGGAGTTACATTACCTAACTCGATATAGAATGAAATTCATGACCACCTCGGCTTGCATTACATCATTAAACAGGAGTGACAACTACATCACTTAGGCTGAAATTACATTACCTGACTCGATATAGAATAAAAACCATGACCATCTGGGCTAGCATTACATCATTAAACAAGAGTTATGACTGTATCATTTAAGCTAGAATTACATCACCTTACTCGATATAGAATGAAAACCATGACCATCTCTGCTGGCATTACATCATTAAACTAGAGTTATGACTGTATCACTTAGGCTAGAATTACATCACCTGACTCGATATAGAGTGAAAACCATGACGATCTCGGCTGGCATTACATCATTAAACTAGAGTGATGAGTGTATCACTTAGGCTAGAATTACATCACGTTACTCGATATAGAATGAAAACCATGAGCATCTCGGCTGGCTAATCAGCATTAAACTTGAGTGATGACTGTATCACTTAGGCTAGATTTACATCACTTGACTCGATATAGAATGAAATCCATGACCACCTCGGCTTGCATTACATCATTAAACTGGAGTGACAACTACATCACTTAGGCTAAAATTACACTACCTGACTCGATATAGAATGAAAACCATGAAATCTCGGCTGACATTACATCATTAAACTAGAGTTATAACTGTATCACTTAGGCTAGAATTACATCACCTGACTCGATATAGAATGAAAACCATGACCATCTCGGTACGGCATTACATCATTCAACTGGAGTGATGATATTTGTAGCACTTGGGCCGAGTTACATCACCTAACTCAATATAGAATGAAATTCATGACCACCTCAAACTTGCATTACATCATTAAACAGAGTGACAATTACATCACTTAGGCTGAAATTACATTACCTGACTCGATATAGAATGAAAACCATGAACTCTCGGCTGACATTTCATCATTAAACTAGAGTTATAACTGTATCACTTACGCTAGAATAACATCATCTGACTCGATATAGAATGAAAACCATGACCATCTCGGCTGGCATTACATCATTAAACTATAGTGATGAGTGTATCACTTAGGCTAGAATTACATCACCTTACTCGATATAGAATGAAAACCATGACCATCTCGGCTGGCTAATCAGCATTAAACTTGAGTGATGACTGTATCACTTAGGCTAGAATTACATCACTTGACTCGATATAGAATGAGATCCATGACCACCTCGGCTTGCATTACATCATTAAACTGGAGTGACAACTACATCACTTACGCTGAAATTACACTACCTGACTCGATATAGAATGAAAACCATGAAATCTCGGCTGACATTACATCATTAAACTAGAGTTATAACTGTATCACTTAGGCTAGAATTACATCACCTGAGTCGATATAGAATGAAAATCATGACCATCTCGGCTGGCATTACATCATTCAACTGGAGTGATGACTGTAGGACTTGGGCCGGAGTTACATCACCTAACTCGATATAGAATGAAATTCATGACCACCTCGGCTTGCATTACATCATTAAACAGGAGTGACAACTACATCACTTAGGCTGAAATTAAATTACCTGACTCGATATAGAATAAAAACCATGACCATCTGGGCTGGCATTACATCATTAAACTAGAGTTATGACTGTATCACTTAGGCTAGAATTACATCACCTGACTCGATATAGAATGAAAACCATGACCATCTCGGCTGGCATTACATCATTAAGCTAGAGTGATGAGTGTATCACATAGGCTAGAATTACATCAGCTTACTCGATATAGAATGAAAACTATGACCATCTCGGCTGGCATTACATCATTCAACTGGAGTGATGACTGTAGGACTTGGGCTGGAGTTACATCACCTAACTTGATATAGAATGAAATTTATGACCACCTCGGCTTGCATTACATCATTTAACTGGAGTGACAACTGCATCACTTAGGCTGAAATTATATTACCTGACTCGATATAGAATAAAAACCATGACCATCTGGGCTAGCATTACATCATTAAACAAGAGTTATGACTGTATCATTTAGGCTAGAATTACATCACCTGACTCGATATAGAATGAAAACCATGACCATCTCTGCTGGCATTACATCATTAAACTAGAGTTATGACTGTATCACTTAGGCTAGAATTACATCACATGACTCGATATAGAATGAAAACCATGACCATCTCGGCTGGCATTACATCATTAAGCTAGAGTGATGAGTGTATCATTTAGGCTAGAATTACATCACCTTACTCGATATAGAATGAAAACTAAGACCATCTCGGCTGGCATTACATCATTCAACTGGAGTGATGACTGTAGGACTTGGGCTGCAGTTACATCACCTAACTTGATATAGAATGAAATTCATGACCACCTCGGCTTGCATTACAAATTATTTAACTGGAGTGACAACTGCATCACTTAGGCTGAAATTACATTAGCTGATCGATTTAGAATTCAAACCATGAAATCACGGCTGACTTTACATCATTAAACTAGAGTTATAACTAAATCACTTAGGCTAGAATTACATCACTTGACTCGATATAGAATGAAAATCATGACCATCTCGGCTGGCATTACATCATTCAACTGGAGTGATGACTGTAGGACTTGGGCCGGAGTTACATCACCTAACTCGATATAGAATGAAATTCATGACCACCTCGGCTTTCATTACATCATTAAACAGGAGTGACAACTACATCACTTTGTCTGAAATTACATTACCTGACTCGATATAGAATAAAAACCATGACCATCTAGGCTAGCATTACATCATTAAACAAGAGTTATGACTGTATCATTTAGGCTAGAATTACATCACCTGACTAGATGTAGAATGAAAACCATGACCATCTCTGCTGGCATTACATCATTAAACTAGAGTTATGACTGTATCACTTAGGCTAGAATTACATCACCTGACTCGATATAGAATGAAAACCATGACCATCTCGGCTGGCATTACATCATTAAACTAAAGTGATGAGTGTATCACTTAGGCTAGAATTACATCACCTAACTCGATATAGAATGAAAACCATGACCATCTCGGCTGGCTAATCAGCATTAAACTTGATTGATGACTGTATCACTTAGGCTAGAATTACATCACTTGACTCGATATAGAATGAAATCCATGACCACCTCGGCTTGCATTACATCATTAAACTGGAGTGACAACTACATCACTTAGGCTGAAATTACACTACCTGACTCTATATAGAATGAAAACCTTGAAATCTCGGCTGACATTACATCATTAAACTAGAGTTATAACTGTATCACTTAGGCTAGAATTACATCACCTGACTCGATATAGAATGAAAACCATGACCATCTCGGCTGGCATTACATCATTAAACTATAGTGATGAGTGTGTCACTTAGGCTAGAATTACATCACCTTACTCGATATAGAATGAAAACCATGACCATCTTGGCTGGCTAATCATCATTAAACTTGAGTGATGACTGTATCAATTAGGCTAGAAATACATCACCTGACTCGATATAGAATGAAATCCATGACCACCTCTGCTTGCATTACATCATTAAACTGGAGTGAAAACTACATCACTTAGGCTAAAATTACATTACCTGACTCGATATAGAATGAAAACCATGAAATCTCGGCTGACATTACATCATTAAACAAGAGTTATAACTGTATCACTTAGGCTAGAATTACATCACCTTACTCGATATAGAATGAAAACCATGACCATCACTGGCATTACATCATTCAACTGGAGTGATGACTGTAGCATTTGGGTCGGAGTTACATCAGCTAACTCAATATAAAATGAAATTCATGACCATCTCGGCTGTCATTCAACTAGAGTGATGACTGTAGGACTTGGGCCGGAGTTACATCACCTAACTCGATATAGAATGAAATTCATGACCACTTCCCCTTGCATTACATCATTAAACAGGAGTGACAACTACATCACTTAGGCTGAAATTACATTACCTGACTCGATATAGAATAAAAACCATGACCATCTGGGCTGGCATTACATCATTAAACAATAGTTATGACTGTATCATTTAGGCTAGAATTACATCACCTAACTTGATATAGAATGAAAACCATGACGATCTCGGCTGGCATTACATCATTCAACTTGAGTGATGACTATAGCACTTGGGCCGGAGTTACATCACCTAACTCAATATAGAATGAAATTTATGACCACCTCAGCTTGCTAACATCATTAAACAGGAGTGACAACTGCATCACTTAGGCTGAAATTACATTACCTGACTCGATATAGAATGAAAACCATGAACTCTCGGCTGACATTACCTCATTAAACTAGAGTTATAACTGTATCACTTAGGCTAGAATTACATCACCTGACTCGATATAGAATGAAAACCATGACCATCTCGGCTGGCATTACATCATTCAATTGGAGTGATGACTGTAGCACTTGGGCCGGAGTGACATGACCTAACTCGATATAGAATGAAATTCATGACCACCTCGGCTTGCATTACATCATTAAATAGGAGTGACAACTACATCACTTAGGCTGAAATTAAATTACCAGACTCGATATAAAATAAAAACCATGACCATCTGGGCTGGCATTACATCATTAAACTAGAGTTATGACTGTATCACTTAGGCTAGAATTACATCACCTGGCTCGATATAGAATGAAAACCATGACCATCTCGGCTGGCATTACATCATTAAGCTAGAGTGATGAGTGTATCACTTAGGCTAGAATTACATCACCTTACTCGATATAGAATGAAAACTATGACCATCTCGGCTGGAATTACATCATTCAACTGGAGTGATAACTGTAGGACTTGGGCTGGAGTTACATCACCTAACTTGATATAGAATGAAATTTATGACCACCTCGGCTTGCATTACATCATTTAACTGGAGTGACAACTGCATCACTTAGGCTGAAATTACATTAGCTGACTCGATTTAGAATGAAAACCATGAAATCTCGGCTGACATTACATCATTAAACTAGAGTTATAACTAAATCACTTAGGCTAGAAATACATCACCTGACTCGATATAGAATGAAAATCATGACCATCTCGGCTGGCATTACATCATTCAACTGGAGTGATGACTCTAGGACTTGGGCCGGACTTACATCACCAAACTCGATATAGAATGAAATTCATAACCACCTCGGCTTGCATTACATCATTAAACAGGAGTGACAACTACATCACTTAGGCTGAAATTACATTACCTGACTCGATATAGAATAAAAACCATGACCATCTGGGCTAGCATTACATCATTAAACAAGAGTTATGACTGTATCATTTAGGCTAGAATTACATCACCTGAATCGATATAGAATGAAAACCATAACCATCTCTGCTGGCATTACATCATTAAACTAGAGTTATGACTGTATCACTTAGGCTAGAATTACATCACCTGACTCGACATAGAATGAAAACCATGACCATCTCGGCTGGCATTACATCATTAAACTAGAGTGATGAGTGTATCACTTAGGCTAGAATTACATAACCTTATTCGATATAGAATGAAAACCATGACCATCTCAGCTGGCTAATCAGCATTAAACTTGACTGATGACTGTATCACTTAGTCTAGAATTACATCACTTGAGTCGATATAGAATGAAATACATGACCACCTCGGCTTGCATTACATCATTAAACTGGAGTGACAACTACATCACTTCGGCTTAAATTACACTACCTGACTCGATATAGAATGAAAACCATGAAATCTCGGCTGACATTACATCATTAAACTAGAGTTATAATTGTATCACTTAGGCTAGAATTACATCACCTGACTCGATATAGAATGAAAACCTTGACCATCTCGGCTGGCATTACATCATTCAACTGGAGTGATGACTGTAGCACTTGGGCCAGAGTTACATCACCTAACTCAATATAGAATGAAATTCATGACCACCTCAGCTTGCATTACATCATTAAACAGGAGTGACAATTACATCACTTAGGCTGAAATTACATTACCTGACTCGATATAGAATGAAAACCATGAACTCTCGGCTGACATTACATCATTAAACTAGAGTTATAACTGTATCACATAGGCTAGAATTACATCACCTGACTCGATATAGAATGAAAACCATGACCATCTCGGCTGACATTACATCATTAAACTAAAGTGATGAGTGTATCACTTAGGCTAGAATTACATCACCTAACTCGATATAGAATGAAAACCATGACCATCTCGGCTGGCTAATCAGCATTAAACTTGAGTGATGACTGTATCACTTAGGCTAGAATTACATCACTTGACTCGATATAGAATGAAATCCACGACCACCTCGGCTTGCATTACATCATTAAACTGGAGTGACAACTACATCACTTAGGCTGAAATTACACTACCTGACTCGATATAGAATGAAAACCATGAAATCTCGGCTGACATTACTTCATTAAACTAGAGTTATAATTGTATCACTTAGGCTAGAATTACATCACCTGACTCGATATAGAATGAAAACCATGACCATCTCGGCTGGCATTACATCATTAAACTATAGTGATGAGTGTGTCACTTAGGCTAGAATTACATCACCTTACTCGATATAGAATGAAAACCATGACCATCTTGGCTGGCTAATCATCATTAAACTTGAGTGATGACTGTATCACTTAGGCTAGAAATACATCACCTGACTCGATATAGAATGAAATCCATGACCACCTCTGCTTGCATTACATCATTAAACTGGAGTGAAAACTATATCACTTAGACTAAAATTACATTACCTGACTCGATATAGAATGAAAACCATGAAATCTCGGCTGACATTACATCATTAAACTAGAGTTATAACTGTATCACTTAGGCTAGAATTACATCACCTGACTCGATATAGAATGAAAATCATGACCATCTCGGCTGGCATTACATCATTCAACTGGAGTGATGACTGTAGCACTTGGCCAGAGTTACATCACCGAACTCAATATAGAATGAAATTCATGACCACCTCAGCTTGCATTACATCATTAAACAGGAGTGACAATTTCATCACTTAGGCTAAAATTACATTACCTGACTCGATATAGAATGAAAACCATGAACTCTCGGCTGACATTTCATCATTAAACTAGAGTTATAACTGTATCACTTAGGCTAGAATTACATCATCTGACTCGATATAGAATGAAAACCATGACCACCTCGGCTGGAATTACATCATTCAACTGGAGTGATGACTGTAGCCCTTGGGCCGGAGTTACATCACCTAACATGATATAGAATGAAATTCATGACCACCTCGGCTTGCATTACATCATTAAATAGGAGTGACAACTACATCACTTAGGCTGAAATTAAATTACCTGACTCGTTATAGAATAAAAACCATGACCATCTGGGCTGACATTACATCATTAAACTAGAGTTATGACTGTATCACTTAGGCTAGAATTACATCACATGACTCGATATAGAATGAAAACCATGACCATCTCGGTTGGCATTACATCATTAAACTAGAGTGATGAGTGTATCACTTAGGCTAGAATTACATCACCTTACTCGATATAGAATGAAAACTATGACCATCTCGGCTGGCATTACATCATTCAACTGGAGTGATGACTGTAGGACTTGGGTGCGAGTTACATCACCTAACTTGATATAGAATGAAATTCATGACCACCTCGGCTTGCATTACAAATTATTTAACTGGAGTGATAACTGCATCACTTAGGCTGAATTTACATTAGCTGATCGATTTAGAATGAAAACCATGAAATCACGGCTGACATTACATCATTAAACTAGAGTTATAACTAAATCACTTAGGCTAGAATTACATCACCTGACTCGATATAGAATAAAAATCATGACCATCTCGGCTGACATTACATCATTCAACTGGAGTGATGACTGTAGGACTTGGGCCGAAGTTACATCACCTAACTCGATATAGAATAAAATTCATGACCGCCTCGGCTTGCATTACATCATTAAACAGGAGTGATAACTACATCACTTAGGCTGAAATTACATTACCTGACTCGATATAGAATAAAAACCATGACCATCTGGGCTAGCATTACATCATTAAACAAGAGTTATGACTGTATCATTTAGGCTAGAATTACATCACCTGACTCGATATAGAATGAAAACCATGACCATCTCGGCTGGCATTACATCATTAAACTAGAGTGATGAGTGTATCACTTAGGCTAGAATTACATCACCTTACTCGATATAGAATAAAAACCATGACCATCTGGGCTAGCATTACATCATTAAACTAGAGTTATGACTGTATCACTTAGGCTAGAATTACATCACCTGACTCGATACAGAATGAAAACCATGACCATCTCGGCTGGCATTACATCATTAAACTAGAGTGATGAGTGTATCACTTAGGCTAGAATTACATCACCTTACTCGATATAGAATAAAAACCATGACCATCTCGGCTGGCTAATCAGCATTAAACTTGAGTGATGACTGTATCACTTAGGCTAGAATTACATCACTTGACTCGATATAGAATGAAATCCATGACCACCTCGGCTTGCATTACATCATTAAACTGGAGTGACAACTACATCACTTAGGCTGAAATTACACTACCTGACTCGATATAGAATGAAAACCATGAACTCTCGGCTGACATTTCATCATTAAACTAGAGTTATAACTGTATCACTTAGGCTAGAATTACATCATCTGACTCGATATAGAATGAAAACCATGACCATCTCGGCTGGCATTACATCATTAAACTATAGTGATGAGTGTATCACTTAGGCTAGAATTACATCACCTTACTCGATATAGAATGAAAACCATGACCATCTTGGCTGGCTAATCATCATTAAACTTGAGTGATGACTGTATCACTTAGGCTAGAAATACATCACCTGACTCGATATAGAATGAAATCCATGACCACATCTACTTGCATTACATCATTAAACTGGAGTGAAAACTACATCACTTAGGCTAAAATTACATTACCTGACTCGATATAGAATGAAAACCATAAAATCTCGACTGACATTACATCATTAAACTAGAGTTATAACTGTATCACTTAGGCTAGAATTACATCACCTGACTCGATATAGAATGAAAACCATGACCATCGCTGGCATTACATCATTCAACTGGAGTGATGACTGTAGCACTTGGGTCAGAGTTACATCACCTAACTCAATATAGAATGAAATTCATGACCATCTCGGCTAGCATTACACCATTCAACTAGAGTGATAACTGTAGGACTTGGGCCGGAGTAACATCACCTAACTCGATATAGAATGAAATTCATGACCACTTCGGCTTGCATTACATCATTAAACAGGAGTGACAACTACATCACTTAGGCTGAAATTACATTACCTGACTCGATATAGAATAAAAACCATGACCATCTGGGCTGGCATTACATCATTAAACAAGAGTTATGACTGTATCATTTAGGCTAGAATTACATCACCTAACTTGATATAGAATGAAAACCATGACGATCTCGGCTGGCATTACATCATTCAACTTGAGTGATGACTATAGCACTTGGGCCGGAGTTACATCACCTAACTCAATATAGAATGAAATTTATGACCACCTCAGCTTGCATTACATCATTAAACAAGAGTGACAACTGCATCACCTAGGCTGAAATTACATTACCTGACTCGATATAGAATGAAAACCATGAACTCTCGGCTGACATTACATCATTAAACTAGAGTTATAGCTATATCACTTAGGCTAGAATTACATCACCTGACTCGATATAGAATGAAAACCATGACCATCTCGGCTGGCATTACATCATTCAATTGGAGTGATGACTGTAGCACTTGGGCCGGAGTTACATGACCTAACTCGATATAGAATGAAATTCATGACCACATCGGCTTGCATTACATCATTAAATAGGAGTGACAACTACATCACTTAGGCTGAAATTAAATTACCTGACTCGATATAGAATAAAAACCATGACCATCTGGGCTGGCATTACATCATTAAACTAGCGTTATGACTGTATCACTTAGGCTAGAATTACATCACCTGACTCTTTATAGAATGAAAACCATGACCATCTCGGCTGGCATTACATCATTAAGCTAGAGTGATGAGTGTATCACTTAGGCTAGAATTACATCACCTTACTCGATATAGAATGAAAACTATGACCATCTCGGCAGGCATTACATCATTCAACTGGAGTGATGACTGTAGGAATTGGGCCGGAGTTATATCACCTAACTCGATATAGAATGAAATTCATAACCACCTCGGCTTGCATTACATCATTAAACAGGAGTGACAACTACATCACTTAGGCTGAAATTACATTACTGACTCGATATAGAATAAAAACCATGACCATCTGGGCTAGCATTACATCATTAAACAAGAGTTATGACTGTATCATTTAGGCTAGAATTACATCACCTGAATCGATATAGAATGAAAACTATGACCATCTCTGCTGGCATTACATCATTAAACTAGAGTTATGACTGTATCACTTAGGCTAGAATTACATCACCTGACTCGACATAGAATGAAAACCATGACCATCTCGGCTGGCATTACATCATTAAACTAGAGTGATGAGTGTATCACTTAGGCTAGAATTACATAACCTTATTCGATATAGAATGAAAACCATGACCATCTCAGCTGGCTAATCAGCATTAAACTCGAGTGATGACTGTATCACTTAGTCTAGAATTACATCACTTGACTCGATATAGAATGAAATACCTGACCACCTCGGCTTGCATTACATCATTAAACTGGAGTGACAACTACATCACTTAGGCTGAAATTACACTACCTGACTCGATATAGAATGAAAACCATGAAATCTCGGCTGACATTACATCATTAAACTAGAGTTATAATTGTATCACTTAGGCTAGAATTACATCACCTGACTCGATATAGAATGAAAACCTTGACCATCTCGGCTGGCATTACATCATTCAACTGGAGTGATGACTGTAGCACTTGGGCCAGAGTTACATCACCTAACTCAATATAGAATGAAATTCATGACCACCTCAGCTTGCATTACATCATTAAACAGGAGTGACAATTACATCACTTAGGCTGAAATTACATTACCTGACTCGATATAGAATGAAAACCATGAACTCTCGGCTGAAATTACATCATTAAACTAGAGTTATAACTGTATCACATAGGCTAGAATTACATCACCTGACTCGATATAGAATGAAAACCATGACCATCTCCGGCTGGCATTACATCATTCAACTGGAGTGATGACTGTAGCACTTGCGCCGGAGTTACATCACCTAACTCGATAGAGAATGAAATTCATGACCACCTCGGCTTACATTACATCATTAAATAGGAGTGACAACTACATCACTTAGGCTGAAATTAAATTACCTGACTCGTTATAGAATAAAAACCATTACCATCTGGGCTGACATTACATCATTAAACTAGAGTTATGACTGTATCACTTAGGCTAGAATTACATCACATGACTCGATATAGAATGAAAACCATGACCATCTCGGTTGGCATTACATCATTAAACTAGAGTGATGAGTGTATCACTTAGGCTAGAATTACATCACCTTACTCGATATAGAATGAAAAATATGACCATCTCGGCTGGCATTACATCATTCATCTGGAGTGATGACTGTAGGACTTGGGCTGCAGTTACATCACCTAACTTGATATAGAATGAAATTCATGACCACCTCGGCTTGCATTACAAATTATTTAACTGGAGTGACAACTGCATCACTTAGGCTGAATTTACATTAGCTGATAGATTTAGAATGAAAACCATGAAATCACGGCTGACATTACAGCATTAAACTAGAGTTATAACTAAATCACTTAGGCTAGAATTACATCACCGACTCGATATAGAATGAAAATCATGACCATCTCGGTGGCATTACATCATTCAACCGGAGTGATGACCGTAGGACTTGGGCCGAGTTACATCACCTAACTCGATATAGAATGAAATTCATGACCACCTCGGCTTGCATTACATCATTAAACAGGAGTGACAACTACATCACTTAGGCTGAAATTACATTACCTGACTCGATATAGAATAAAAACCATAACCATCTGGGCTAGCATTACATCATTAAACAAGAGTTATGACTGTATCATTTAGGCTAGAATTACATCACCTGACTCTATATAGAATGAAAACCATGACCATCTCTGCTGGCATTACATCATTAAACTAGAGTTATGACTGTATCACTTAGGCTAGAATTACATCACCTGACTCGATATAGAATGAAAAGCATGACCATCTCGGCTGGCATTACATCATTAAACTATAGTGATGAGTGTATCACTTAGGCTAGAATTACATCACCTTACTCGATATAGAATGAAAACCATGACCATCTTGGCTGGCTAATCATCATTAAACTTGAGTGATGACTATATCACTTAGGCTAGAAATACATCACCTGACTCGATATAGAATGAAATCCATGACCACCTCTGGCTTGCATTACATCATTAAACAGAGTGAAAACTACATCACTTAGGCTAAAATTACATTACCTGACTCGATATAGAATGAAAACCATGAAATCTCGACTGACATTACATCATTAAACTAGAGTTATAACTGTATCACTTAGGCTAGAATTACATCACCTGACTCGATATAGAATGAAAACCATGACCATCGCTGGCATTACATCATTCAACTGGAGTGATGACTGTAGCACTTGGGTCAGAGTTACATCACCTAACTCAATATAGAATGAAATTCATGACCATCTCGGCTAGCATTACATCATTCAACTAGAGTGATGACTGTAGGACTTGGGCCGGAGTAACATCACCTAACTCGATATAGAATGAAATTCATGACCACTTCGGCTTGCATTACATCATTAAACAGGAGTGACAACTACATCACTTAGGCTGAAATTACATTACCTGACTCGATATAGAATAAAAACCATGACCATCTGGGCTGGCATTACATCATTAAACAAGAGTTATGACTGTATCATTTAGGCTAGAATTACATCACCTAACTTGATATAGAATGAAAACCATGACGATCTCACCGGTATTACATCATTCAACTTGAGTGATGACTATAGCACTTGGGCCGGAGTTACATCACCTAACTCGATATAGAATGAAATTTATGACCACCTCAGCTTGCATTACATCATTAAACAAGAGTGACAACTGCATCACCTAGGCTGAAATTACATTACCTGACTCGATATAGAATGAAAACCATGAACTCTCCGACATTACATCATTAAACTAGAGTTATAGTTCGTATCACTTAGGCTAGAATTACATCACCCGACTCGAAATAGAATGAAACCATGACCATCTCTCTCGGTGGCATTACATCATTCAATTGGAGTGATGACTGTAGCACTTGGGCCGGAGTTACATGACCTAACTCGATATAGAATGAAATTCATGACCACATCGGCTTGCATTACATCATTAAATAGGAGTGACAACTACATCACTTAGGCTGAAATTAAATTACCTGACTCGATATAGAATAAAAACCATGACCATCTGGGCTGGCATTACATCATTAAACTAGAGTTATGACTGTATCACTTAGGCTAGAATTACATCACCTGACTCGATATAGAATGAAAACCATGACCATCTCGGCTGGCATTACATCATTAAGCTAGAGTGATGAGTGTATCACTTAGGCTAGAATTACATCACCTTACTCGATATAGAATGAAAACTATGACCATCTCGGCAGGCATTACATCATTCAACTGGAGTGATGACTGTAGGACTTGGGCCGGAGTTACATCACCTAACTCGATATAGAATGAAATTCATAACCACCTCGGCTTGCATTACATCATTAAACAGGAGTGACAACTACATCACTTAGGCTGAAATTACATTACCTGACTCGATATAGAATAAAAACCATGACCATCTAGGCTAGCATTACATCATTAAACAAGAGTTATGACTGTATCATTTAGGCTAGAATTACATCACCTGAATCGATATAGAATGAAAACCATGACCATCTCTGCTGGCATTACATCATTAAACTAGAGTTATGATTGTATCACTTAGGCTAGAATTACATCACCTGACTCGACATAGAATGAAAACCATGACCATCTCGGCTGGCATTACATCATTAAACTAGAGTGATGAGTGTATCACTTAGGCTAGAATTACATAACCTTATTCGATATAGAATGAAAACCATGACCATCTCAGCTGGCTAATCAGCATTAAACTTGAGTGATGACTGTATCACTTAGTCTAGAATTACATCACTTGACTCGATATAGAATGAAATACATGACCACCTCGGCTTGCATTACATCATTAAACTGGAGTGACAACTACATCACTTAGGCTGAAATTACACTACCTGACTCGATATAGAATGAAAACCATGAAATCTCGGCTGACATTACATCATTAAACTAGAGTTATAATTGTATCACTTAGGCTAGAATTACATCACCTGACTCGATATTGAATGAAAACCTTGACCATCTCGGCTGGCATTACATCATTCAACTGGAGTGATGACTGTAGCACTTGGGCCAGAGTTACATCACCTAACTCAATATAGAATGAAATTCATGACCACCAAACTTGCATTACATCATTAAACGGGAGTGACAATTACATCACTTAGGCTGAAATTACATTACCCGACTCGATATAGAATGAAAACCATGAACTCTCGGCTGACATTACATCATTAAACTAGAGTTATAACTGTATCACATAGGCTAGAATTACATCACCTGACTCGATATAGAATGAAAACCATGACCATCTCGGCTAGCATTACATCATTCAACTGGAGTGATGACTGTAGCACTTGCGCCGGAGTTACATCACCTAACTCGATATAGAATGGAATTCATGACCACCTCGGCTTGCATTACATCATTAAATAGGAGTGACAACTACATCACTTAGGCTGAAATTAAATTACCTGACTCGTTATAGAATAAAAACCATTACCATCTGGGCTGACATTACATCATTAAACTAGAGTTATGACTGTATCACTTAGGCTAGAATTACATCACATGACTCGATATAGAATGAAAACCATGACCATCTCGGTTGGCATTACATCATTGAACTAGAGTGATGAGTGTATCACTTAGGCTAGAATTACATCACCTTACTCGATATAGAATGAAAAATATGACCATCTCGGCTGGCATTACATCATTCAACTGGAGTGATGACTGTAGGACTTGGGCTGCAGTTACATCACCTAACTTGATATAGAATGAAATTCATGACCACCTCGGCTTGCATTACAAATTATTTAACTGGAGTGACAACTGCATAACTTAGGCTGAATTTACATTAGCTGATCGATTTAAAATGAAAACCATGAAATCACGGCTGACATTACATCATTAAACTAGAGTTATAACTAAATCACTTAGGCTAGAATTACATCACCTGACTCGATATAGAATGAAAATCATGACCATCTCGGCTGGCATTACATCATTCAACAGGAGTGATGACTGTAGGACTTGGGCCGGAGTTACATCACCTAACTCGATATAGAATGAAATTCATGACCACCTCGGCTTGCATTACATCATTAAACAGGAGTGACAACTACATCACTTAGGCTGAAATTACATTACCTGACTCGATATAGAATAAAAACCATGACCATCTGGGCTAGCATTACATCATTAAACAAGAGTTATGACTGTATCATTTAGGCTAGAATTACATCACCTGACTCTATATAGAATGAAAACCATGACCATCTCTGCTGGCATTACATCATTAAACTAGAGTTATGACTGTATCACTTAGGCTAGAATTACATCACCTGACTCGATATAGAATGAAAACCATGACCATCTCGGCTAGCATTACATCATTAAACTAGAGTGATGAGTGTATCACTTAGGCTAGAATTACATCACCATACTCGATATAGAATAAAAACCATGACCATCTCGGTGGCTAATCAAGCATTAAACTTGAGTGATGACTGTATCACTTAGGCTAGAATTACATCACTTGACTCGATATAGAATGAAATCCATGACCACCTCGGCTTGCATTACATCATTAAACAGGAGTGACAACTGCATCACTTAGGCTGAAATTACACTACCTGTCTCGATATAGAATGAAAACCATGAAATCTCGACTGACATTACATCATTAAACTAGAGTTATAACTGTATCACTTAGGCTAGAATTACATCACCTGACTCGATATAGAATGAAAATCATGACCATCTCGGCTGGCATTACATCATTCAACTGGAGTGATGACTGTAGCACTTGGCCAGAGTTACATCACCTAACTCAATATAGAATGAAATTCATGACCACCTCAGCTTGCATTACATCATTAAACAGGAGTGACAATTTCATCACTTAGGCTAAAATTACATTACCTGACTCGATATAGAATGAAAACCATGAACTCTCGGGGTGACATTTCATCATTAAACTAGAGTTATAACTGTATCACTTAGGCTAGAATTACATCATCTGACTCGATATAGAATGAAAACCATGACCATCTCGGCTGGCATTACATCATTAAACTATAGTGATGAGTGTATCACTTAGGCTAGAATTACATCACCTTACTCGATATAGAATGAAAACCATGACCATCTTGGCTGGCTAATCATCATTAAACTTGAGTGATGACTGTATCACTTAGGCTAGAAATACATCACCTGACTCGATATAGAATGAAATCCATGACCACCTCTGCTTGCATTACATCATTAAACAGGAGTGAAAACTACATCACTTAGGCTAAAATTACATTACCTGACTCGATATAGAATGAAAACCATGAAATCTCGACTGACATTACATCATTAAACTAGAGTTATAACTGTATCACTTAGGCTAGAATTACATTACCTGACTCGATATAGAATGAAAACCATGACCATCGCTGGCATTACATCATTCAACTGGAGTGATGACTGTAGCACTTGGGTCAGAGTTACATCACCTAACTCAATATAGAATGAAATTCATGACCATCTCGGCTAGCATTACATCATTCAACTAGAGTGATGACTGTAGGACTTGGGCCGGAGTAACATCACCTAACTCGATATAGAATGAAATTCATGACCACTTCGGCTTGCATTACATCATTAAACAGGAGTGACAATTACATCACTTAGGCTGAAATTACATTACCTGACTCGATATAGAATGAAAACCATGAACTCTCGGCTGACATTACATCATTAAACTAGAGTTATAACTGTATCACATAGGCTAGAATTACATCACCTGACTCGATATAGAATGAAAACCATGACCATCTCGGCTAGCATTACATCATTCAACTGGAGTGATGACTGTAGCACTTGCGCCGGAGTTACATCACCTAACTCGATATAGAATGGAATTCATGACCACCTCGGCTTGCATTACATCATTAAATAGGAGTGACAACTACATCACTTAGGCTGAAATTAAATTACCTGACTCGTTATAGAATAAAAACCATTACCATCTGGGCTGACATTACATCATTAAACTAGAGTTATGACTGTATCACTTAGTCTAGAATTACATCACATGACTCGATATAGAATGAAAACCATGACCATCTCGGTTGGCATTACATCATTGAACTAGAGTGATGAGTGTATCACTTAGGCTAGAATTACATCACCTTACTCGATATAGAATGAAAAATATGACCATCTCGGCTGGCATTACATCATTCAACTGGAGTGATGACTGTAGGACTTGGGCTGAGTTACATCACCTAACTTGATATAGAATGAAATTCATGACCACCTCGGCTTGCATTACAAATTATTTAACCGGAGTGACAATCGCATAACTTAGGCTGAATTTACATTAGCCTGATCGATTTAAAATGAAAACCATGAAATCACGGCCGACATTACATCATTAAACTAGAGTTATAACTAAATCACTTAGGCTAGAATTACATCACCCGACTCGATATAGAATGAAAATCATGACCATCTCGGTGGCATTACATCATTCAACGGGAGTGATGACCGTAGGACTTGGGCGGAGTTACATCACCTAACTCGATATAGAATGAAATTCATGACCACCTCGGCTTGCATTACATCATTAAACAGGAGTGACAACTACATCACTTAGGCTGAAATTACATTACCTGACTCGATATAGAATAAAAACCATGACCATCTGGGCTAGCATTACATCATTAAACAAGAGTTATGACTGTATCATTTAGGCTAGAATTACATCACCTGACTCTATATAGAATGAAAACCATGACCATCTCTGCTGGCATTACATCATTAAACTAGAGTTATGACTGTATCACTTAGGCTAGAATTACATCACCTGACTCGATATAGAATGAAAACCATGACCATCTCGGCTAGCATTACATCATTAAACTAGAGTGATGAGTGTATCACTTAGGCTAGAATTACATCACCATACTCGATATAGAATAAAAACCATGACCATCTCGGCTGGCTAATCAGCATTAAACTTGAGTGATGACTGTATCACTTAGGCTAGAATTACATCACTTGACTCGATATAGAATGAAATCCATGACCACCTCGGCTTACATTACATCATTAAACAGGAGTGACAACTGCATCACTTAGGCTGAAATTACACTACCTGTCTCGATATAGAATGAAAACCATGAAATCTCGACTGACATTACATCATTAAACTAGAGTTATAACTGTATCACTTAGGCTAGAATTACATCACCTGACTCGATATAGAATGAAAATCATGACCATCTAGGCTGGCATTACATCATTCAACTGGAGTGATGACTGTAGCACTTGGCCAGAGTTACATCACCTAACTAAATATAGAATGAAATTCATGACCACCTCAGCTTGCATTACATCGTTAAACAGGAGTGACAATTTCATCACTTAGGCTAAAATTACATTACCTGACTCGATATAGAATGAAAACCATGAACTCTCGGCTGACATTTCATCATTAAACTAGAGTTATAACTGTATCACTTAGGCTAGAATTACATCATCTGACTCGATATAGAATGAAAACCATGACCATCTCGGCTGGCATTACATCATTAAACTATAGTGATGAGTGTATCACTTAGGCTAGAATTACATCACCTTACTCGATATAGAATGAAAACCATGACCATCTTGGTGGCTAATCATCATTAAACTTGAGTGATGACCGTATCACTTAGGCTAGAAATACATCACCCGACTCGATATAGAATGAAATCCATGACCACCTCTCGCTTGCATTACATCATTAAACAGAGTGAAAACTACATCACTTAGGCTAAAATTACATTACCTGACTCGATATAGAATGAAAACCATGAAATCTCGACTGACATTACATCATTAAACTAGAGTTATAACTGTATCACTTAGGCTAGAATTACATCACCTGACTCGATATAGAATGAAAACCATGACCATCGCTGGCATTACATCATTCAACTGGAGTGATGACTGTAGCACTTGGGTCAGAGTTACATCACCTAACTCAATATAGAATGAAATTCATGACCATCTCGGCTAGCATTACATCATTCAACTAGAGTGATGACTGTAGGACTTGGGCCGGAGTAACATCACCTAACTCGATATAGAATGAAATTCATGACCACTTCGGCTTGCATTACATCATTAAACAGGAGTGACAACTACATCACTTAGGCTGAATTTACATTACCTGACTCGATATAGAATAAAAACCATGACCATCTGGGCTGGCATTACATCATTAAACAAGAGTTATGACTGTATCATTTAGGCTAGAATTACATCACCTAACTTGATATAGAATGAAAACCATGACGATCTCGGCTGGTATTACATCATTCAACTTGAGTGATGACTATAGCACTTGGGCCGGAGTTACATCACCTAACACAATATAGAATGAAATTTATGACCACCTCAGCTTGCATTACATCATTAAACAAGAGTGACAACTGCATCACCTAGGCTGAAATTACATTACCTGACTCGATATAGAATGAAAACCATGAACTCTCGGCTGACATTACATCATTAAACTAGAGTTATATTTCGTATCACTTAGGCTAGAATTACATCACCTGACTCGATATAGAATGAAACCATGACCATCTCGGCTGGAATTACATCATTCAATTGTAGTGATGACTGTAGCACTTGGGCCGGAGTTACATGACCTAACTCGATATAGAATGAAATTCATGACCACATCGGCTTGCATTACATCATTAAATAGGAGTAACAACTACATCACTTAGGCTGAAATTAAATACCTGACTCGTTATAGAATAAAAACCATTACCATCTGGGCTGACATTACATCATTAAACTAGAGTTATGACTGTATCACTTAGGCTAGAATTACATCACATGACTCGATATAGAATGAAAACCATGACCATCTCGGTTGGCATTACATCATTGAACTAGAGTGATGAGTGTATCACCTAGGCTAGAATTACATCACCTTACTCGATTTAGAATGAAAAATATGACCATCTCGGCTGGCATTACATCATTCAACTGGAGTGATAACTGTAGGACTTGGGCTGCAGTTACATCACCTAACTTGATATAGAATGAAATTCATGACCACCTCGGCTTGCATTACAAATTATTTAACTGGAGTGACAATCGCATAACTTAGGTGAATTTACATTAGCCGATCGATTTAGAATGAAAACCATGAAATCACTACCGACATTACATCATTAAACTAGAGTTATAACTAAATCACTTAGGCTAGAATTACATCACCTGACTTGATATAGAATGAAAATCATGACCATCTCGGCTGGCATTACATCATTCAACAGGAGTGATGACTGTAGGACTTGGGCCGGAGTTACATCACCTAACTCGATATAGAATGAAATTCATGACCACATCGGTTTGCATTACATCATTAAACAGGAGTGACAACTACATCACTTAGGCTGAAATTACATTACCTGACTCGATATAGAATAAAAACCATGACCATCTGGGCTAGCATTACATCATTAAACAAGAGTTATGACTGTATCATTTAGGCTAGAATTACATCACCTGACTCTATATAGAATGAAAACCATGACCATCTCTGCTGGCATTACATCATTAAACTAGAGTTATGACTGTATCACTTAGGCTAGAATTACATCACCTGACTCGATATAGAATGAAAACCATGACCATCTCGGCTAGCATTACATCATTAAACTAGAGTGATGAGTGTATCACTTAGGCTAGAATTACATCACCATACTCGATATAGAATAAAAACCATGACCATCTCGGCTGGCTAATCAGCATTAAACTTGAGTGATGACTGTATCACTTAGGCTAGAATTACATCACTTGACTCGATATAGAATGAAATCCATGACCACCTCGGCTTACATTACATCATTAAACAGGAGTGACAACTGCATCACTTAGGCTGAAATTACACTACCTGTCTCGATATAGAATGAAAACCATGAAATCTCGACTGACATTACATCATTAAACTAGAGTTATAACTGTATCACTTAGGCTAGAATTACATCACCTGACTCGATATAGAATGAAAATCATGACCATCTAGGCTGGCATTACATCATTCAACTGGAGTGATGACTGTAGCACTTGGCCAGAGTTACATCACCTAACTAAATATAGAATGAAATTCATGACCACCTCAGCTTGCATTACATCGTTAAACAGGAGTGACAATTTCATCACTTAGGCTAAAATTACATTACCTGACTCGATATAGAATGAAAACCATGAACTCTCGGCTGACATTTCATCATTAAACTAGAGTTATAACTGTATCACTTAGGCTAGAATTACATCATCTGACTCGATATAGAATGAAAACCATGACCATCTCGGCTGGCATTACATCATTAAACTATAGTGATGAGTGTATCACTTAGGCTAGAATTACATCACCTTACTCGATATAGAATGAAAACCATGACCATCTTGGCTGGCTAATCATCATTAAACTTGAGTGATGACTGTATCACTTAGGCTAGAAATACATCACCTGACTCGATATAGAATGAAATCCATGACCACCTCTGCTTGCATTACATCATTAAACAGGAGTGAAAACTACATCACTTAGGCTAAAATTACATTACCTGACTCGATATAGAATGAAAACCATGAAATCTCGACTGACATTACATCATTAAACTAGAGTTATAACTGTATCACTTAGGCTAGAATTACATCACCTGACTCGATATAGAATGAAAACCATGACCATCGCTGGCATTACATCATTCAACTGGAGTGATGACCGTAGTAGCACTTGGGTCGAGTTACATCACCTAACTCAATATAGAATGAAATTCATGACCATCTCGGCTAGCATTACATCATTCAACTAGAGTGATGACTGTAGGACTTGGGCCGGAGTAACATCACCTAACTCGATATAGAATGAAATTCATGACCACTTCGGCTTGCATTACATCATTAAACAGGAGTGACAACTACATCACTTAGGCTGAATTTACATTACCTGACTCGATATAGAATAAAAACCATGACCATCTGGGCTGGCATTACATCATTAAACAAGAGTTATGACTGTATCATTTAGGCTAGAATTACATCACCTAACTTGATATAGAATGAAAACCATGACGATCTCGGCTGGTATTACATCATTCAACTTGAGTGATGACTATAGCACTTGGGCCGGAGTTACATCACCTAACACAATATAGAATGAAATTTATGACCACCTCAGCTTGCATTACATCATTAAACAAGAGTGACAACTGCATCACCTAGGCTGAAATTACATTACCTGACTCGATATAGAATGAAAACCATGAACTCTCGGCTGACATTACATCATTAAACTAGAGTTATAGCTGTATCACTTAGGCTAGAATTACATCACCTGACTCGATATAGAATGAAACCATGACCATCTCGGCTGGAATTACATCATTCAATTGTAGTGATGACTGTAGCACTTGGGCCGGAGTTACATGACCTAACTCGATATAGAATGAAATTCATGACCACATCGGCTTGCATTACATCATTAAATAGGAGTAACAACTACATCACTTAGGCTGAAATTAAATACCTGACTCGTTATAGAATAAAAACCATTACCATCTGGGCTGACATTACATCATTAAACTAGAGTTATGACTGTATCACTTAGGCTAGAATTACATCACATGACTCGATATAGAATGAAAACCATGACCATCTCGGTTGGCATTACATCATTGAACTAGAGTGATGAGTGTATCACCTAGGCTAGAATTACATCACCTTACTCGATTTAGAATGAAAAATATGACCATCTCGGGCATTACATCATTCAACCGGAGTGATAATCGTAGGACTTGGGTCGAGTTACATCACCTAACTTGATATAGAATGAAATTCATGACCACCTCGGCTTGCATTACAAATTATTTAACTGGAGTGACAACTGCATAACTTAGGCTGAATTTACATTAGCTGATCGATTTAGAATGAAAACCATGAAATCACGGCTGACATTACAGCATTAAACTAGAGTTATAACTAAATCACTTAGGCTAGAATTACATCACCTGACTTGATATAGAATGAAAATCATGACCATCTCGGCTGGCATTACATCATTCAACAGGAGTGATGACTGTAGGACTTGGGCCGGAGTTACATCACCTAACTCGATATAGAATGAAATTCATGACCACCTCGGTTTGCATTACATCATTAAACAGGAGTGACAACTACATCACTTAGGCTGAAATTACATTACCTGACTCGATATAGAATAAAAACCATGACCATCTGGGCTAGCATTACATCATTAAACAAGAGTTATGACTGTATCATTTAGGCTAGAATTACATCACCTGACTCTATATAGAATGAAAACCATGACCATCTCTGCTGGCATTACATCATTAAACTAGAGTTATGACTGTATCACTTAGGCTAGAATTACATCACCTGACTCGATATAGAATGAAAACCATGACCATCTCGGCTAGCATTACATCATTAAACTAGAGTGATGAGTGTATCACTTAGGCTAGAATTACATCACCATACTCGATATAGAATAAAAACCATGACCATCTCTACTGGCTAATCAAGCATTAAACTTGAGTGATGACCGTATCACTTAGGCTAGAATTACATCACTTGACTCGATATAGAATGAAATCCATGACCACCTCGGCTTGCATTATATCATTAAACGGGGGAGTGACAATCGCATCACTTAGGTGAAATTACACTACCCGTCTCGATATAGAATGAAAACCATGAAATCTCGACTGACATTACATCATTAAACTAGAGTTATAACTGTATCACTTAGGCTAGAATTACATCACCTGACTCGATATAGAATGAAAATCATGACCATCTAGGCTGGCATTACATCATTCAACTGGAGTGATGACTGTAGCACTTGGCCAGAGTTACATCACCTAACTCAATATAGAATGAAATTCATGACCACCTCAGCTTGCATTACATCATTAAACAGGAGTGACAATTTCATCACTTAGGCTAAAATTACATTACCTGACTCGATATAGAATGAAAACCATGAACTCTCGGCTGACATTTCATCATTAAACTAGAGTTATAACTGTATCACTTAGGCTAGAATTACATCATCTGACTCGATATAGAATGAAAACCATGACCATCTCGGCTGGCATTACATCATTAAACTATAGTGATGAGTGTATCACTTAGGCTAGAATTACATCACCTTACTCGATATAGAATAAAAACCATGACCATCTTGGCTGGCTAATCATCATTAAACTTGAGTGATGACTGTATCACTTAGGCTAGAAATACATCACCTGACTCGAAATAGAATGAAATCCATGACCACCTCTGGCTTGCATTACATCATAAACAGGAGTGAAAACTACATCACTTAGGCTAAAATTACATTACCTGACTCGATATAGAATGAAAACCATGAAATCTCGACTGACATTACATCATTAAACTAGAGTTATAACTGTATCACTTAGGCTAGAATTACATCACCTGACTCGATATAGAATGAAAACCATGACCATCGCTGGCATTACATCATTCAACTGGAGTGATGACTGTAGCACTTGGGTCAGAGTTACATCACCTAACTCAATATAGAATGAAATTCATGACCATCTCGGCTAGCATTACATCATTCAACTAGAGTGATGACTGTAGGACTTGGGCCGGAGTAACATCACCTAACTCGATATAGAATGAAATTCATGACCACTTCGGCTTGCATTACATCATTAAACAGGAGTGACAACTACATCACTTAGGCTGAATTTACATTACCTGACTCGATATAGAATAAAAACCATGACCATCTGGGCTGGCATTACATCATTAAACAAGAGTTATGACTGTATCATTTAGGCTAGAATTACATCACCTAACTTGATATAGAATGAAAACCATGACGATCTCGGCTGGTATTACATCATTCAACTTGAGTGATGACTATAGCACTTGGGCCGGAGTTACATCACCTAACTCAATATAGAATGAAATTTATGACCACCTCAGCTTGCATTACATCATTAAACAAGAGTGACAACTGCATCACCTAGGCTGAAATTACATTACCTGACTCGATATAGAATGAAAACCATGAACTCTCGGCTGACATTACATCATTAAACTAGAGTTATAGCTGTATCACTTAGGCTAGAATTACATCACCTGACTCGATATAGAATGAAACCATGACCATCTCGGCTGGAATTACATCATTCAATTGGAGTGATGACTGTAGCACTTGGGCCGGAGTTACATGACCTAACTCGATATAGAATGAAATTCATGACCACATCGGCTTGCATTACATCATTAAATAGGAGTGACAACTACATCACTTAGGCTGAAATTAAATTACCTGACTCGATATAGAATAAAAACCATGACCATCTGGGCTGGCATTACATCATTAAACTAGAGTTATGACTGTATCACTTAGGCTAGAATTACATCACCTGACTCGATATAGAATGAAAACCATGACCATATCGGCTGGCATTACATTATTAAGCTAGAGTGATGAGTGTATCACTTAGGCTAGAATTACATCACCTTACTCGATATAGAATGAAAACCATGACCATCTCGGCTGGCATTACATCATTCAACTGGAGTGATGACTGTAGCACTTGCGCCGGAGTTACATCACCTAACTCGATATAGAATGAAATTCATGACCACCTCGGCTTGCATTACATCATTAAATAGGAGTGACAACTACATCACTTAGGCTGAAATTAAATTACCTGACTCGTTATAGAATAAAAACCATTACCATCTGGGCTGACATTACATCATTAAACTAGAGTTATGACTGTATCACTTAGGCTAGAATTACATCACATGACTCGATATAGAATGAAAACCATGACCATCTCGGTTGGCATTACATCATTAAACTAGAGTGATGAGTGTATCACTTAGGCTAGAATTACATCACCTTACTCGATATAGAATGAAAACCATGAAATCACGGCTGACAATACATCATTAAACTAGAGTTATAACTAAATCACTTAGGCTAGAATTACATCACCTGACTCGATATAGAATGAAATTCATGACCACCTCGGCTTGCATTACATCATTAAACAGGAGTGACAACTACATCACTTAGGCTGAAATTACATTACCTGACTCGAAATAGAATAAAAACCATGACCATCTGGGCTAGCATTACATCATTAAACAAGAGTTATGACTGTATCATTTAGGCTAGAATTACATCACCTGACTCTATATAGAATGAAAACCATGACCATCTCTGCTGGCATTACATCATTAAACTAGAGTTATGACTGTATCACTTAGGCTAGAATTACATCACCTGACTCGATATAGAATGAAAACCATGACCATCTCGATATAGAATGAAAACCATGACCATCTCGGCTGGCATTACATCATTAAGCTAGAGTGATGAGTGTATCACTTAGGCTAGAATTACATCACCTTACTCGATATAGAATGAAAACTATGACCATCTCTACCGGCATTACATCATTCAACTGGAGTGATGACTGTAGGACTTGGGCCGGAGTTACCTCACCTAACTCGATATAGAATGAAATTCATGACCACCTCGGCTTGCATTACATCATTAAATAGGAGTGACAACTACATCACTTAGGCTGAAATTAAATTACCTGACTCGTTATAGAATAAAAACCATTACCATCTGGGCTGACATTACATCATTAAACTAGAGTTATGACTGTATCACTTAGGCTAGAATTACATCACATGACTCGATATAGAATGAAAAGCATGACCATCTCGGTTGGCATTACATCATTAAATTAGAGTGATGAGTGTATCACTTAGGCTAGAATTACATCACCTTACTCGATATAGAATGAAAACCATGACCATCTCTACGGTGGCATTACATCATTAAACTAGAGTGATGAGTGTATCACTTAGGCTAGAATTACATAACCTTACTCGATATAGAATGAAAACCATGACCATCTCGGCTGGCTAATCAGCATTAAACTTGAGTGATGACTGTATCACTTAGTCTAGAATTACATCACTTGACTCGATATAGAATGAAATCCATGACCACCTCGGCTTGCATTACATCATTAAACTGGAGTGACAACTACATCACTTAGGCTGAAATTACACTACCTGACTCGATATAGAATGAAAACCATGAAATCTCGGTACGACATTACATCATTAAACTAGAGTTATAATTGTATCACTTAGGCTAGAATTACATCACCCGACTCGATATAGAATGAAAACCATGACCATCTCTACGGCATTACATCATTCAACGGAGTGATGACCGTAGCACTTGGGCCGGAGTTACATCACCTAACTCAATATAGAATGAAATTCATGACCACCTCAACTTGCATTACATCATTAAACAGAGTGACAATTACATCACTTAGGTGAAATTACATTACCCGACTCGATATAGAATGAAAGCATGAAATCTCGCCGACATTACATCATTAAACTAGAGTTATAACTAAATCACTTAGGCTAGAATTACATCACCGACTCGATATAGAATGAAAATCATGACCATCTCACCGGCATTACATCATTCAACCGGGAGTGATGATCGTAGACTTGGGCCGAGTTACATCACCTAACTCGATATAGAATAAAATTCATGACCACCTCGGCTTGCATTACATCATTAAACAGAGTGACAACTACATCACTTAGGCTGAAATTACATTACCTGACTCGATATAGAATAAAAACCATGACCATCTGGGCTAGCATTACATCATTAAACAAGAGTTATGACTGTATCATTTAGGCTAGAATTACATCACCTGACTCGATATAGAATGAAAACCATGACCATCTCTGCTGGCATTACATCATTAAACTAGAGTTATGACTGTATCACTTAGGCTAGAATTACATCACCTGACTCGATATAGAATGAAAACCATGACCATCTCGGCTGGCATTACATCATTAAACTAGAGTGACAACTTCATCACTTAGGCTGAAATTAAATTACCTGACTCGATATAGAATAAAAACCATGACCATCTGGGCTGGCATTACATCATTAAACTAGAGTTATGACTGTATCACTTAGGCTAGAATTACATCACCTGACTCGATATAGAATGAAAACCATGACCATCTTGGCTGGCATTACATCATTAAGCTAGAGTGATGAGTGTAGCACTTAGGCTAGAATTACATCACCTTACTCGATATAGAATGAAAACTATGACCATCTCGGCTGGCATTACATCATTCAACTGGAGTGATGACTGTAGGACTTGGGCCGGAGTTACATCACCTAACTCGATATAGAATGAAATTCATGACCACCTCGGCTTGCATTACATCATTAAATAGGAGTGACAACTACATCACTTAGGCTGAAATTAAAATACCTGACTCGTTATAGAATAAAAACCATTACCATCTGGGCTGACATTACATCATTAAACTAGAGTTATGACTGTATCACTTAGGCTAGAATTACATCACATGACTCAATATAGAATGAAAAGCATGACCATCTCGGTTGGCATTACATCATTAAATTAGAGTGATGAGTGTATCACTTAGGCTAGAATTACATCACCTTACTCGATATAGAATGAAAACCATGACCATCTCGACTGGCATTACATCATTAAACTAGAGTGATGAGTGTATCACTTAGGCTAGAATTACATAACCTTACTCGATATAGAATGAAAACCATGACCATCTCGGCTGGCTAATCAGCATTAAACTTGAGTGATGACTGTATCACTTAGTCTAGAATTACATCACTTGACTCGATATAGAATGAAATCCATGACCACCTCGGCTTGCATTACATCATTAAACTGGAGTGACAACTACATCACTTAGGCTGAAATTACACTACCTGACTCGATATAGAATGAAAACCATGAAATCTCATCTGACATTACATCATTAAACTAGAGTTATAATTGTATCACTTAGGCTAGAATTACATCACCTGACTCGATATAGAATGAAAACCATGACCATCTCGGCTGGCATTACATCATTCAACTGGAGTGATGACTGTAGCACTTGGGCCAGAGTTACATCACCTAACTCAATATAGAATGAAATTCATGACCACCTCGGCTTGCATTACAAATTATTTAACTGGAGTGACAACTGCATCACTTAGGCTGAATTTACATTAGCTGATCGATTTAGAATGAAAACCATGAAATCACGGCTGACATTACAGCATTAAACTAGAGTTATAACTAAATCACTTAGGCTAGAATTACATCACCTGACTCGATATAGAATGAAAATCATGACCATCTCGGCTGGCATTACATCATTCAACTGGAGTGATGACTGTAGGACTTGGGCCGGAGTTACATCACCTAACTCGATATAGAATGATATTCATGACCACCTCGGCTTGCATTACATCATTAAACAGGAGTGACAACTACATCACTTAGGCTGAAATTACATTACCTGACTCGATATAGAATAAAAACCATGACCATCTGGGCTAGCATTACATCATTAAACAAGAGTTATGACTGTATCATTTAGGCTAGAATTACATCACCTGACTCTATATAGAATGAAAACCATGACCATCTCTGCTGGCATTACATCATTAAACTAGAGTTATGACTGTATCACTTAGGCTAGAATTACATCACCTGACTCGATATAGAATGAAAACCATGACCATCTCGGCTAGCATTACATCATTAAACTAGAGTGATGAGTGTATCACTTGGGCTAGAATTACATCACCATACTCGATATAGAATAAAAACCATGACCATCTCGGCTGGCTAATCAGCATTAAACTTGAGTGATGACTGTATCACTTAGGCTAGAAGTACATCACTTGACTCGATATAGAATGAAATCCATGACCACCTCGGCTTGCATTACATCATTAAACAGGAGTGACAACTGCATCACTTAGGCTGAAATTACACTACCTGTCTCGATATAGAATGAAAACCATGAAATCTCGACTCACATTACATCATTAAACTAGAGTTATAACTGTATCACTTAGGCTAGAATTACATCACCTGACTCGATATAGAATGAAAATCATGACCATCTCGGCTGGCATTACATCATTCAACTGGAGTGATGACTGTAGCACTTGGCCAGAGTTACATCACCTAACTCAATATAGAATGAAATTCATGACCACCTCAGCTTGCATTACATCATTAAACAGGAGTGACAATTTCATCACTTAGGCTAAAATTACATTACCTGACTCGATATAGAATGAAAACCATGAACTCTCGGCTGACATTTCATCATTAAACTAGAGTTATAACTGTATCACTTAGGCTAGAATTACATCATCTGACTCGATATAGAATGAAAACCATGACCATCTCGGCTGGCATTACATCATTAAACTATAGTGATGAGTGTATCACTTAGGCTAGAATTACATCACCTTACTCGATATTGAATGAAAACCATGACCATCTTGGCTGGCTAATCATCATTAAACTTGAGTGATGACTGTATCACTTAGGCTAGAAATACATCACCTGACTCGATATAGAATGAAATCCATGACCACCTCTGCTTGCATTACATCATTAAACAGGAGTGAAAACTACATCACTTAGGCTAAAATTACATTACCTGACTCGATATTGAATGAAAACCATGAAATCTCGACTGACATTACATCATTAAACTACAGTTATAACTGTATCACTTAGGCTAGAATTACATCACCTGACTCGATATAGAATGAAAACCATGACCATCGCTGGCATTACATCATTCAACTGGAGTGATGACTGTAGCACTTGGGTCAGAGTTACATCACCTAACTCAATATAGAATGAAATTCATGACCATCTCGGCTAGCATTACATCATTCAACTAGAGTGATGACTGTAGGACTTGGGCCGGAGTAACATCACCTAACTCGATATAGAATGAAATTCATGACCACTTCGGCTTGCATTACATCATTAAACAGGAGTGACAACTACATCACTTAGGCTAAATTTACATTACCTGACTCGATATAGAATAAAAACCATGACCATCTGGGCTGGCATTACATCATTAAACAAGAGTTATGACTGTATCATTTAGGCTAGAATTACATCACCTAACTTGATATAGAATGAAAACCATGACGATCTCGACTGGTATTACATCATTCAACTTGAGTGATGACTATAGCACTTGGGCCGGAGTTACATCACCTAACTCAATATAGAATGAAATTTATGACCACCTCCTCGGCTTGCATTACATCATTAAACAAGAGTGACAACCGCATCACCTAGGCTGAAATTACATTACCCGACTCGATATAGAATGAAAACCATGAACTCTCGGCTGACATTACATCATTAAACTAGAGTTATAGCTGTATCACTTAGGCTAGAATTACATCACCTGACTCGATATAGAATGAAACCATGACCATCTCGGCTGGCATTACATCATTCAATTGGAGTGATGACTGTAGCACTTGGGCCGGAGTTACATGACCTAA
This sequence comes from Anisodus tanguticus, assembly GCA_034509755.1. Classification (NCBI taxonomy): domain Eukaryota; kingdom Viridiplantae; phylum Streptophyta; class Magnoliopsida; order Solanales; family Solanaceae; genus Anisodus; species Anisodus tanguticus. The sequence continues at coordinate 18,100,101 of CM067558.1, forward strand.
CTTGATATAGAATGAAATTCATGACCACATCGGCTTGCATTACATCATTAAATAGGAGTGACAACTACATCACTTAGGCTGAAATTAAATTACCTGACTCGATATAGAATAAAAACCATGACCATCTGGGCTGGCATTACATCATTAAACTAGAGTTATGACTGTATCACTTAGGCTAGAATTACATCACCTGACTCGATATAGAATGAAAACCATGACCATCTCGGCTGGCATTACATTATTAAGCTAGAGTGATGAGTGTATCACTTAGGCTAGAATTACATCACCTTACTCGATATAGAATGAAAACTATGACCATCTCGGCAGGCATTACATCATTCAACTGGAGTGATGACTGTAGGACTTGGGCCGGAGTTACATCACCTAACTCGATATAGAATGAAATTCATAACCACCTCGGCTTGCATTACATCATTAAACAGGAGTGACAACTACATCACTTAGGCTGAAATTACATTACCTGACTCGATATAGAATAAAAACCATGACCATCTGGGCTAGCATTACATCATTAAACAAGAGTTATGACTGTATCATTTAGGTTAGAATTACATCACCTGAATCGATATAGAATGAAAACCATGACCATCTCTGCTGGCATTACATCATTAAACTAGAGTTATGACTGTATCACTTAGGCTAGAATTACATCACCTGACTCGACATAGAATGAAAACCATGACCATCTCGGCTGGCATTACATCATTAAACTAGAGTGATGAGTGTATCACTTAGGATAGAATTACATAACCTTATTCGATATAGAATGATAACCATGACCATCTCAGCTGGCTAATCAGTATTAAACTTGAGTGATGACTGTATCACTTAGTCTAGAATTACATCACTTGACTCGATATAGAATGAAATACATGACCACCTCGGCTTGCATTACATCATTAAACTGGGGTGACAACTACATCACTTAGGCTGAAATTCCACTACCTGACTCGATATAGAATGAAAACCATGAAATCTCTACCGACATTACATCATTAAACTAGAGTTATAATTGTATCACTTAGGCTAGAATTACATCACCTGACTCGATATAGAATGAAAACCTTGACCATCTCGGCTGGCATTACATCATTCAACTGGAGTGATGACTGTAGCACTTGGGCCAGAGTTACATCACCTAACTCAATATAGAATGAAATTCATGACCACCTCACTTGCATTACATCATTAAACGGAGTGACAATTACATCACTTAGGCTGAAATTACATTACCCGACTCGATATAGAATGAAAACCATGAACTCTCTACCGACATTACATCATTAAACTAGAGTTATAACCGTATCACATAGGCTAGAATTACATCACCGACTCGATATAGAATGAAAACCATGACCATCTCGGGCCGGCATTACATCATTCAACCGGAGTGATGACTGTAGCACTTGGGCCGGAGTTACATCACCTAACTCGATATAGAATGAAATTCATGACCACCTCGGCTTGCATTACATCATTAAATAGGAGTGACAACTACATCACTTAGGCTGAAATTAAATTACCTGACTCGTTATAGAATAAAAACCATTACCATATGGGCTGACATTACATCATTAAACTAGAGTTATGACTGTATCACTTAGGCTAGAAGTACATCACATGACTCGATATAGAATGAAAACCATGACCATCTCGGTTGGCATTACATCATTAAACTAGAGTGATGAGTGTATCACTTAGGCTAGAATTACATCACCTTACTCGATATAGAATGAAAACTATGACCATCTCTACTGGATTACATCATTCAACTGGAGTGATGACTGTAGGACTTGGGCTGCAGTTACATCACCTAACTTGATATAGAATGAAATTCATGACCACCTCGGCTTGCATTACAAATTATTTAACTGGAGTGACAACTGCATCACTTAGGCTGAATTTACATAAGCTGATCGATTTAGAATGAAAACCATGAAATCACGGCTGACAATACATCATTAAACTAGAGTTATAACTAAATCACTTAGGCTAGAATTACATCACCTAACTCGATATAGAATGAAATTCATGACCACTTCGGCTTGCATTACATCATTAAACAGGAGTGACAACTACATCACTTAGGCTAAATTTACATTACCTGACTCGATATAGAATAAAAACCATGACCATCTGGGCTGGCATTACATCATTAAACAAGAGTTATGACTGTATCATTTAGGCTAGAATTACATCACCTAACTTGATATAGAATGAAAACCATGACGATCTCGACTGGTATTACATCATTCAACTTGAGTGATGACTATAGCACTTGGGCCGGAGTTACATCACCTAACTCAATATAGAATGAAATTTATGACCACCTCAGCTTGCATTACATCATTAAACAAGAGTGACAACTGCATCACCTAGGCTGAAATTACATTACCTGACTCGATATAGAATGAAAACCATGAACTCTCGGCTGACATTACATCATTAAACTAGAGTTATAGCTGTATCACTTAGGCTAGAATTACATCACCTGACTCGATATAGAATGAAACCATGACCATCTCGGCTGGCATTACATCATTCAATTGGAGTGATGACTGTAGCACTTGGGCCGGAGTTACATGACCTAACTTGATATAGAATGAAATTCATGACCACATCGGCTTGCATTACATCATTAAATAGGAGTGACAACTACATCACTTAGGCTGAAATTAAATTACCTGACTCGATATAGAATAAAAACCATGACCATCTCGGGCCGGCATTACATCATTAAACTAGAGTTATGACTGTATCACTTAGGCTAGAATTACATCACCTGACTCGATATAGAATGAAAACCATGACCATCTCGGTGGCATTACATTATTAAGCTAGAGTGATGAGTGTATCACTTAGGCTAGAATTACATCACCTTACTCGATATAGAATGAAAACTATGACCATCTCGGCGGCATTTACATCATCATTCAACCGGAGTGATGATGTAGGACTTGGGCCGGAGTTACATCACCTAACTCGATATAGAATGAAATTCATAACCACCTCGGCTTGCATTACATCATTAAACAGGAGTGACAACTACATCACTTAGGCTGAAATTACATTACCTGACTCGATATAGAATAAAAACCATGACCATCTGGGCTAGCATTACATCATTAAACAAGAGTTATGACTGTATCATTTAGGTTAGAATTACATCACCTGAATCGATATAGAATGAAAACCATGACCATCTCTGCCGGCATTACATCATTAAACTAGAGTTATGACTGTATCACTTAGGCTAGAATTACATCACCTGACTCGACATAGAATGAAAACCATGACCATCTCGGCTGGCATTACATCATTAAACTAGAGTGATGAGTGTATCACTTAGGATAGAATTACATAACCTTATTCGATATAGAATGATAACCATGACCATCTCTGGGTGGCTAATCGCATTAAACTTGAGTGATGACCGTATCACTTAGTCTAGAATTACATCACTTGACTCGATATAGAATGAAATACATGACCACCTCGGCTTGCATTACATCATTAAACTCGGGGTGACAACTACATCACTTAGGCTGAAATTCCACTACCCGACTCGATATAGAATGAAAACCATGAAATCTCTACGACATTACATCATTAAACTAGAGTTATAATTGTATCACTTAGGCTAGAATTACATCACCCGACTCGATATAGAATGAAAACCTTGACCATCTCTACCGGCATTACATCATTCAACCGGAGTGATGACCGTAGCACTTGGGCCGAGTTACATCACCTAACTCAATATAGAATGAAATTCATGACCACCTCAAACTTGCATTACATCATTAAACAGGAGTGACAATTACATCACTTAGGCTGAAATTACATTACCTGACTCGATATAGAATGAAAACCATGAACTCTCGGCTGACATTACATCATTAAACTAGAGTTATAACTGTATCACATAGGCTAGAATTACATCACCTGACTCGATATAGAATGAAAACCATGACCATCTCGGCTGGCATTACATCATTCAACTGGAGTGATGACTGTAGCACTTGCGCCGGAGTTACATCACCTAACTCGATATAGAATGAAATTCATGACCACCTCGGCTTGCATTACATCATTAAATAGGAGTGACAACTACATCACTTAGGCTGAAATTAAATTACCTGACTCGTTATAGAATAAAAACCATTACCATATGGGCTGACATTACATCATTAAACTAGAGTTATGACTGTATCACTTAGGCTAGAATTACATCACATGACTCGATATAGAATGAAAACCATGACCATCTCGGTTGGCATTACATCATTAAACTAGAGTGATGAGTGTATCACTTAGGCTAGAATTACATCACCTTACTCGATATAGAATGAAAACTATGACCATCTCGGCTGGATTACATCATTCAACTGGAGTGATGACTGTAGGACTTGGGCTGCAGTTACATCACCTAACTTGATATAGAATGAAATTCATGACCACCTCGGCTTGCATTACAAATTATTTAACTGGAGTGACAACCGCATCACTTAGGCCGAATTTACATACCCGATCGATTTAGAATGAAAACCATGAAATCACTACCGACAATACATCATTAAACTAGAGTTATAACTAAATCACTTAGGCTAGAATTACATCACCTAACTCGATATAGAATGAAATTCATGACCACCTCGGCTTGCATTACATCATTAAACAGGAGTGACAACTACATCACTTAGGCTGAAATTACATTACCTGACTCGATATAGAATAAAAACCATGACCATCTGGGCTAGCATTACATCATTAAACAAGAGTTATGACTGTATCATTTAGGCTAGAATTACATCACCTGACTCTATATAGAATGAAAACCATGACCATCTCTGCTGGCATTACATCATTAAACTAGAGTTATGACTGTATCACTTAGGCTAGAATTACATCACCTGACTCGATATAGAATGAAAACCATGACCATCTCGATATAGAATGAAAACCATGACCATCTCGGCTGGCATTACATCATTAAGCTAGAGTGATGAGTGTATCACTTAGGCTAGAATTACATCACCTTACTCGATATAGAATGAAAACTATGACCATCTCGGCTGGCATTACATCATTCAATTGGAGTGATGACTGTAGGACTTGGGCCGGAGTTACCTCACCTAACTCGATATAGAATGAAATTCATGACCACCTCGGCTTGCATTACATCATTAAATAGGAGTGACAACTACATCACTTAGGCTGAAATTAAATACCTGACTCGTTATAGAATAAAAACCATTACCATCTGGGCTGATATTACATCATTAAACTAGAGTTATGACTGTATCACTTAGGCTAGAATTACATCACATGACTCGATATAGAATGAAAAGCATGACCATCTCGGTTGGCATTACATCATTAAATTAGAGTGATGAGTGTATCACTTAGGCTAGAATTACATCACCTTACTCGATATAGAATGAAAACCATGACCATCTCGGCTGGCATTACATCATTAAACTAGAGTGATGAGTGTATCACTTAGGCTAGAATTACATAACCTTACTCGATATAGAATGAAAACCATGACCATCTCGGCTGGCTAATCAGCATTAAACTTGAGTGATGACTGTATCACTTAGTCTAGAATTACATCACTTGACTCGATATAGAATGAAATCCATGACCACCTGGGCTTGCATTACATCATTAAACTGGAGTGACAACTACATCACTTAGGATGAAAATACACTACCTGACTCGATATAGAATGAAAACCATGAAATCTCGGCTGACATTACATCATTAAACTAGAGTTATAATTGTATCACATAGGCTAGAATTACATCACCTGACTCGATATAGAATGAAAACCATGACCATCTCTACCGGCATTACATCATTCAACTGGAGTGATGACTGTAGCACTTGGGCCAGAGTTACATCACCTAACTCAATATATAATGAAATTCATGACCACCTCAGCTTGCATTACATCATTAAACAGGAGTGACAATTACATCACTTAGGCTGAAATTACATTACCTGACTCGATATAGAATGAAACCATGAAATCTCGGCTGACATTACATCATTAAACTAGAGTTATAACTAAATCACTTAGGCTAGAATTACATCACCTGACTCGATATAGAATGAAAATCATGACCATCTCAGCTGGCATTACATCATTCAACTGGAGTGATGACTGTAGGACTTGGGCCGGAGTTACATCACCTAACTCGATATAGAATGAAATTCATAACCACCTCGGCTTGCATTACATCATTAAACAGGAGTGACAACTACATCACTTAGGCTGAAATTACATTACCTGACTCGATATAGAATAAAAACCATGACCATCTGGGCTAGCATTACATCATTAAACAAGAGTTATGACTGTATCATTTAGGTTAGAATTACATCACCTGAATCGATATAGAATGAAAACCATGACCATCTCTGCTGGCATTACATCATTAAACTAGAGTTATGACTGTATCACTTAGGCTAGAATTACATCACCTGACTCGACATAGAATGAAAACCATGACCATCTCGGCTGGCATTACATCATTAAACTAGAGTGATGAGTGTATCACTTAGGATAGAATTACATAACCTTATTCGATATAGAATGATAACCATGACCATCTCAGCTGGCTAATCAGTATTAAACTTGAGTGATGACTGTATCACTTAGTCTAGAATTACATCACTTGACTCGATATAGAATGAAATACATGACCACCTCGGCTTGCATTACATCATTAAACTGGGGTGACAACTACATCACTTAGGCTGAAATTCCACTACCTGACTCGATATAGAATGAAAACCATGAAATCTCGGCTGACATTACATCATTAAACTAGAGTTATAATTGTATCACTTAGGCTAGAATTACATCACCTGACTCGATATAGAATGAAAACCTTGACCATCTCGGCTGGCATTACATCATTCAACTGGAGTGATGACTGTAGCACTTGGGCCAGAGTTACATCACCTAACTCAATATAGAATGAAATTCATGACCACCTCAGCTTGCATTACATCATTAAACAGGAGTGACAATTACATCACTTAGGCTGAAATTACATTACCTGACTCGATATAGAATGAAAACCATGAACTCTCGGTACGACATTACATCATTAAACTAGAGTTATAACGTATCACATTGGCTAGAATTACATCACCCGACTCGATATAGAATGAAAACCATGACCATCTCGGTGGCATTACATCATTCAACCGGAGTGATGATCGTAGCACTTGGGCCGAGTTACATCACCTAACTCGATATAGAATGAAATTCATGACCACCTCGGCTTGCATTACATCATTAAATAGGAGTGACAACTACATCACTTAGGCTGAAATTAAATTACCTGACTCGTTATAGAATAAAAACCATTACCATATGGGCTGACATTACATCATTAAACTAGAGTTATGACTGTATCACTTAGGCTAGAATTACATCACATGACTCGATATAGAATGAAAACCATGACCATCTCGGTTGGCATTACATCATTAAACTAGAGTGATGAGTGTATCACTTAGGCTAGAATTACATCACCTTACTCGATATAGAATGAAAACTATGACCATCTCGGCTGGATTACATCATTCAACTGGAGTGATGACTGTAGGACTTGGGCTGCAGTTACATCACCTAACTTGATATAGAATGAAATTCATGACCACCTCGGCTTGCATTACAAATTATTTAACTGGAGTGACAACTGCATCACTTAGGCTGAATTTACATAAGCTGATCGATTTAGAATGAAAACCATGAAATCACGGCTGACAATACATCATTAAACTAGAGTTATAACTAAATCACTTAGGCTAGAATTACATCACCTAACTCGATATAGAATGAAATTCATGACCACCTCGGCTTGCATTACATCATTAAACAGGAGTGACAACTACATCACTTAGGCTGAAATTACATTACCTGACTCGATATAGAATAAAAACCATGACCATCTGGGCTAGCATTACATCATTAAACAAGAGTTATGACTGTATCATTTAGGCTAGAATTACATCACCTGACTCTATATAGAATGAAAACCATGACCATCTCTGCTGGCATTACATCATTAAACTAGAGTTATGACTGTATCACTTAGGCTAGAATTACATCACCTGACTCGATATAGAATGAAAACCATGACCATCTCGATATAGAATGAAAACCATGACCATCTCTCGATATAGGCCTGGCATTACATCATTAAGCTAGAGTGATGAGTGTATCACTTAGGCTAGAATTACATCACCTTACTCGATATAGAATGAAAACTATGACCATCTCGGTGGCATTACATCATTCAATTGGAGTGATGATCGTAGGACTTGGGCCGGAGTTACCTCACCTAACTCGATATAGAATGAAATTCATGACCACCTCGGCTTGCATTACATCATTAAATAGGAGTGACAACTACATCACTTAGGCTGAAATTAAATACCCGACTCGTTATAGAATAAAAACCATTACCATCTCGGGCCGATATTACATCATTAAACTAGAGTTATGACCGTATCACTTAGGCTAGAATTACATCACATGACTCGATATAGAATTAAAAGCATGACCATCTCGGTTGGCATTACATCATTAAATTAGAGTGATGAGTGTATCACTTAGGCTAGAATTACATCACCTTACTCGATATAGAATGAAAACCATGACCATCTCGGCTGGCATTACATCATTAAACTAGAGTGATGAGTGTATCACTTAGGCTAGAATTACATAACCTTACTCGATATAGAATGAAAACCATGACCATCTCGGCTGGCTAATCAGCATTAAACTTGAGTGATGACTGTATCACTTAGTCTAGAATTACATCACTTGACTCGATATAGAATGAAATCCATGACCACCTGGGCTTGCATTACATCATTAAACTGGAGTGACAACTACATCACTTAGGATGAAAATACACTACCTGACTCGATATAGAATGAAAACCATGAAATCTCGGCTGACATTACATCATTAAACTAGAGTTATAATTGTATCACATAGGCTAGAATTACATCACCTGACTCGATATAGAATGAAAACCATGACCATCTCGGCTGGCATTACATCATTCAACTGGAGTGATGACTGTAGCACTTGGGCCAGAGTTACATCACCTAACTCAATATATAATGAAATTCATGACCACCTCAGCTTGCATTACATCATTAAACAGGAGTGACAATTACATCACTTAGGCTGAAATTACATTACCTGACTCGATATAGAATGAAACCATGAAATCTCGGCTGACATTACATCATTAAACTAGAGTTATAACTAAATCACTTAGGCTAGAATTACATCACCTGACTCGATATAGAATGAAAATCATGACCATCTCAGCTGGCATTACATCATTCAACCGGAGGAGTGATTACTGTAGGACTTGGGCCGGAGTTACATCACCTAACTCGATATAGAATAAAATTCATGACCACCTCGGCTTGCATTACATCATTAAACAGGAGTGACAACTACATCACTTAGGCTGAAATTACATTACCTGACTCGATATAGAATAAAAACCATGACCATCTGGGCTAGCATTACATCATTAAACAAGAGTTATGACTGTATCATTTAGGCTAGAATTACATCACCTGACTCGATATAGAATGAAAACCATGACCATCTCTGCTGGCATTACATCATTAAACTAGAGTTATGACTGAATCACTTAGGCTAGAATTACATCACCTGACTCGATATAGAATGAAAACCATGACCATCTCGGCTGGCATTACATCATTAAACTAGAGTGACAACTTCATCACTTAGGCTGAAATTAAATTACCTGACTCGATATAGAATAAAAACCATGACCATCTGGGCTGGCATTACATCATTAAACTAGAGTTATGACTGTATCACTTAGGCTAGAATTACATCACCTGACTCGATATAGAATGAAAACCATGACCATCATGGCTGGCATTACATCATTAAGCTAGAGTGATGAGTGTAGCACTTAGGCTAGAATTACATCACCTTACTCGATATAGAATGAAAACTATGACCATCTCGGCTGGCATTACATCATTCAACTGGAGTGATGACTGTAGGACTTGGGCCGGAGTTACCTCACCTAACTCGATATAGAATGAAATTCATGACCACCTCGGCTTGCATTACATCATTAAATAGGAGTGACAACTACATCACTTAGGCTGAAATTAAATTACCTGACTCGTTATAGAATAAAAACCATTACCATCTGGGCTGACATTACATCATTAAACTAGAGTTATGACTGTATCACTTAGGCTAGAATTACATCACATGACTCGATATAGAATGAAAAGCATGACCATCTCGGTTGGCATTACATCATTAAATTAGAGTGATGAGTGTATCACTTAGGCTAGAATTACATCACCTTACTCGATATAGAATGAAAACCATGACCATCTCGGCTTGCATTACATCATTAAACTAGAGTGATGAGTGTATCACTTAGGCTAGAATTACATAACCTTACTCGATATAGAATGAAAACCATGACCATCTCGGCTGGCTAATCAGCATTAAACTTGAGTGATGACTGTATCACTTAGTCTAGAATTACATCACTTGACTCGATATAGAATGAAATCCATGACCACCTCGGCTTGCATTACATCATTAAACTGGAGTGACAACTACATCACTTAGGCTGAAATTACACTACCTGACTCGATATAGAATGAAAACCATGAAATCTCGGCTGACATTACATCATTAAACTAGAGTTATAATTGTATCACTTAGGCTAGAATTACATCACCTGACTCGATATAGAATGAAAACCATGACCATCTCGGCTGGCATTACATCATTCAACTGGAGTGATGACTGTAGCACTTGGGCCAGAGTTACATCACCTAACTCAATATAGAATGAAATTCATGACCACCTCAGCTTGCATTACATCATTAAACAGGAGTGACAATTACATCACTTAGGCTGAAATTACATTACCTGACTCGATATAGAATGAAACCATGAAATCTCGGCTGACATTACATCATTAAACTAGAGTTATAACTAAATCACTTAGGCTAGAATTACATCACCTGACTCGATATAGAATGAAAATCATGACCATCTCAGCTGGCATTACATCATTCAACTGGAGTGATTACTGTAGGACTTGGGCCGGAGTTACATCACCTAACTCGATATAGAATAAAATTCATGACCACCTCGGCTTGCATTACATCATTAAACAGGAGTGACAACTACATCACTTAGGCTGAAATTACATTACCTGACTCGATATAGAATAAAAACCATGACCATCTGGGCTAGCATTACATCATTAAACAAGAGTTATGACTGTATCATTTAGGCTAGAATTACATCACCTGACTCGATATAGAATGAAAACCATGACCATCTCTGCTGGCATTACATCATTAAACTAGAGTTATGACTGTATCACTTAGGCTAGAATTACATCACCTGACTCGATATAGAATGAAAACCATGACCATCTCGGCTGGCATTACATCATTAAACTAGAGTGACAACTTCATCACTTAGGCTGAAATTAAATTACCTGACTCGATATAGAATAAAAACCATGACCATCTGGGCTGGCATTACATCATTAAACTAGAGTTATGACTGTATCACTTAGGCTAGAATTACATCACCTGACTCGATATAGAATGAAAACCATGACCATCTCGGCTGGCATTACATCATTAAACTAGAGTGATGAGTGTATCACTTAGGCTAGAATTACATCACCTTACTCGATATAGAATGAAAACTATGACCATCTCGGCTGGCATTACATCATTCAATTGGAGTGATGATTGTAGGACTTGGGCCGGAGTTACATCACCTAACTCGATATAGAATGAAATTCATAACCACCTCGGCTTGCATTACATCATTAAACAGGAGTGACAACTACATCACTTAGGCTGAAATTACATTACCTGACTCGATATAGAATAAAAACCATGACCATCTGGGCTAGCATTACATCATTAAACAAGAGTTATGACTGTATCATTTAGGCTAGAATTACATCACCTGAATCGATATAGAATGAAAACCATGACCATCTCTGCTGGCATTACATCATTAAACTAGAGTTATGACTGTATCACTTAGGCTAGAATTACATCACCTGACTCGACATAGAATGAAAACCATGACCATCTCGGCTGGCATTACATCATTAAACTAGAGTGATGAGTGTATCACTTAGGCTAGAATTACATAACCTTATTCGATATAGAATGAAAATCATGACCATCTCAGCTGGCTAATCAGCATTAAACTTGAGTGATGACTGTATCACTTAGTCTAGAATTACATCACTTGACTCGATATAGAATGAAATACATGACCACCTCGGCTTGCATTACATCATTAAACTGGAGTGACAACTACATCACTTAGGCTGAAATTACATTACCTGACTCGATATAGAATGAAAACCATGAAATCTCGGCTGACATTACATCATTAAACTAGAGTTATAATTGTATCACTTAGGCTAGAATTACATCACCTGACTCGATATAGAATGAAAACCATGACCATCTCTACTGGCATTACATCATTCAACCGGAGTGTGATGACCGTAGCACTTGGGCCGAGTTACATCACCTAACTCAATATAGAATGAAATTCATGACCACCTCGGCTTGCATTACATCATTAAACGGAGTGACAATTACATCACTTAGGCTGAAATTACATTACCCGACTCGATATAGAATGAAAACCATGAAATCTCTACCGACATTACATCATTAAACTAGAGTTATAACCGTATCACATAGGCTAGAATTACATCACCCGACTCGATATAGAATGAAAACCATGACCATCTCTACTGGCATTACATCATTCAACCGGAGTGATGATCGTAGCACTTGGGCCGGAGTTACATCACCTAACTCGATATAGAATGAAATTCATGACCACCTCGGCTTGCATTACATCATTAAATAGGAGTGACAACTACATCACTTAGGATGAAATTAAATTACCCGACTCGATATAGAATAAAAACCATGACCATCTGGCCGACATTACATCATTAAACTAGAGTTATGACTGTATCACTTAGGCTAGAATTACATCACATGACTCGATATAGAATGAAAACCATGACCATCTCGGCTGGCATTACATCATTAAACTAGAGTGATGAGTGTATCACTTAGGCTAGAATTACATCACCTTACTCGATATAGAATGAAAACCATGACCATCTCGGCTGGCATTACATCATTCAACCGGAGTGATGACCGTAGACTTGGGCTGAGTTACATCACCTAACTCGATATAGAATGAAATTCATGACCACCTCGGCTTGCATTACATCATTTAACCGGAGTGACAACCGCATCACTTAGGCTGAAATTACATTAGCTGACTCGATTTAGAATGAAAACCATGAAATCTCGGCCGACATTACATCATTAAACTAGAGTTATAACTAAATCACTTAGGCTAGAATTACATCACCTGACTCGATATAGAATGAAAATCATGACCATCTCGGCTGGCATTACATCATTCAACCGGAGTGATGACCGTAGGACTTGGGCCGGAGTTACATCACCTAACTCGATATAGAATGAAATTCATGACCACCTCGGCTTGCATTACATCATTAAACAGAGTGACAACTACATCACTTAGGCTGAAATTACATCACCCGACTCGATATAGAATAAAACCATGACCATCTCGGGCTGGCATTACATCATTAAACTAGAGTTATGACTGTATCACTTAGGCTAGAATTACATCACCTGACTCGATATAGAATGAAAACCATGACCATCTCGGCTGGCATTACATCATTAAACTAGAGTGATGAGTGTATCACTTAGGCTAGAATTACATCACCTTACTCGATATAGAATGAAAACCATGACCATCTTGTTTGGCTAATCATCATTAAACTTGAGTGATGACTGTATCACTTAGGCTAGAATTACATCACTTGACTCGATATAGAATGAAATCCATGACCACCTCGGCTTGCATTACATCATTAAACTGGAGTGACAACTACATCACTTAGGCTGAAATTACACTACCTGACTCGATATAGAATGAAAACCATGAAATCTCGACTGACATTACATCATTAAACTAGAGTTATAACTGTATCACTTAGGCTAGAATTACATCACCTGACTCGATATAGAATGAAAATCATGACCATCTCGGCTGGCATTACATCATTCAACCGGAGTGATGATCGTAGGCACTTGGGCCGAAGTTACATCACCTAACTCAATATAGAATGAAATTCATGACCACCTCGGCTTGCATTACATCATTAAACAGGAGTGACAATTACATCACTTAGGCTGAAATTACATTACCTGACTCGATATAGGATGAAAACCATGAACTCTCGGCTGACATTACATCATTAAACTAGAGTTATAACTGTATCACTTAGGCAAGAATTACATCACCTGACTCGATATAGAATGAAAACCATGACCATCTCGGCTGGCATTACATCATTCAACTGGAGTGATGACTGTAGCACTTGGGCCGTAGTTACATCACCTAACTCGATATAGAATGAAATTCATGACCACCACGGCTTGCATTACATCATTAAATAGAAGTGACAACTACATCACTTAGGCTGAAATTAAATTACCTGACTCGTTATAGAATAAAAACCATGACCATCTGGGCTGACATTACATCATTAAACTAGAGTTATGACTGTATCACTTAGGCTAGAATTACATCACATGACTCGATATAGAATGAAAACCATGACCATCTCGGCTGGCATTATATCATTAAACTAGAGTGATGAGTGTATCACTTAGGCTAGAATTACATCACCTTACTCGATATAGAATGAAAACTATGACCATCTCGGCTGGTATTACATCATTCAACTGGAGTGATGACTGTAGTACTTGGGCTGCAGTTACATCACCTAACTTGATATAGAATGAAATTCATGACCACCTCGGCTTGCATTACAAATTATTTAACTGGAGTGACAACTGCATCACTTAGGCTGAAATTACATTACCTGACTCGATATAGGATGAAAACCATGAACATCTGGGCTAGCATTACATCATTAAACAAGAGTTATGACTGTATCATTTAGCCTAGAATTAGATCACCTGATTCGATATAGAATGAAAACCATGACCATCTCCGCTGGCATTACATCATTAAACTAGAGTTATGACTGTATCACTTAGGCTAGAATTACATCACCTGACTCGATATAGAATGAAAACCATGACCATCTCGGCTGGCATTACATCATTAAACTGGAGTGATGATCGTAGCACTTGGGCCTGAGTTACATCACCTAACTCGATATAGAATGAAATTCATGACCACCTCGTCTTGCATTACATCATTTAACCGGAGTGACAACCGCATCACTTAGGCTGAAATTACATTACCCGACTCGATTTAGAATGAAAACCATGAAATCTCTACCGACATTACATCATTAAACTAGAGTTATAACTAAATCACTTAGGCTAGAATTACATCACCTGACTCGATATAGAATGAAAATCATGACCATCTCAGCTGGCATTACATCATTCAACTGGAGTGATGACTGTAGGACTTGGGCCGGAGTTACATCACCTAACTCGATATAGAATGAAATTCATGACCACCTCGGCTTGCATTACATCATTAAACAAGAGTGACAACTACATCACTTAGGCTGAAATTACATTACCTGACTCGATATAGAATAAAAACCATGACCATCTGGGCTAGCATTACATCATTAAACAAGAGTTATGACTGTATCATTTAGGCTAGAATTACATCACCTGACTCGATATAGAATGAAAACCATGACCATCTCTGCTGGCATTACATCATTAAACTAGAGTTATGACTGTATCACTTAGGCTAGAATTACATCACCTGACTCGATATAGAATGAAAACCATGACCATCTCGGCGGCATTACATCATTAAACTAGAGTGACAACTTCATCACTTAGGCTGAAATTAAATTACCTGACTCGATATAGAATAAAAACCACGACCATCTGGGCTGGCATTACATCATTAAACTAGAGTTATGACTGTATCACTTAGGCTAGAATTACATCACCTGACTCGATATAGAATGAAAACCATGACCATCTTGGCTGGCATTACATCATTAAGCTAGAGTGATGAGTGTAGCACTTAGGCTAGAATTACATCACCTTACTCGATATAGAATGAAAACCATGACCATCTTGGCTGGCATTACATCATTAAGCTAGAGTGATGAGTGTATCACTTAGGCTAGAATTACATCACCTTACTCGATATAGAATGAAAACTATGACCATCTCGGCTGGCATTACATCATTCAACTGGAGTGATGACTGTAGGACTTGGGCCGGAGTTACATCACCTAACTCGATATAGAATGAAATTCATAACCACCTCGGCTTGCATTACATCATTAAACAGGAGTGACAACTACATCACTTAGGCTGAAATTACATTACCTGACTCGATATAGAATAAAAACCATGACCATCTGGGCTAGCATTACATCATTAAACAAGAGTTATGACTGTATCATTTAGGCTAGAATTACATCACCTGACTCGACATAGAATGAAAACCATGACCATCTCGGCTGGCATTACATCATTAAACTAGAGTGATGAGTGTATCACTTAGGCTAGAATTACATAACCTTACTCGATATAGAATGAAAACCATGACCATCTCTCGGCTAATAAATCATTAAACTTGAGTGATGACTGTATCACTTAGTCTAGAATTACATCACTTGACTCGATATAGAATGAAATCCATGACCACCTCGGCTTGCATTACATCATTAAACTGGAGTGACAACTACATCACTTAGGCTGAAATTACACTACCTGACTCGATATAGAATGAAAACCATGAAATCTCGGCTGACATTACATCATTAAACTAGAGTTATAATTGTATCACTTAGGCTAGAATTACATCACCTGACTCGATATAGAATGAAAACCATGACCATCTCGGCTGGCATTACATCATTCAACTGGAGTGATGACTGTAGCACTTGGGCCAGAGTTACATCACCTAACTCAATATAGAATGAAATTCATGACCACCTCAGCTTGCATTACATCATTAAACAGGAGTGACAATTACATCACTTAGGCTGAAATTACATTACCTGACTCGATATAGAATGAAAACAATGAACTCTCGGCTGACATTTCATCATTAAACTAGAGTTATAACAGTATCACTTAGGCTAGAATTACATCACCTGACTCGATATTGAATGAAAACCTTGACCATCTCGGCTGGCATTACATCGTTAAACTAGAGTGATGAGTTTATCACTTAGGCTAGAATTACATCACCTTACTCGATATAGAATGAAAACCATGACCATCTCGGCTGACTAATCATCATTAAACTTGAGTGATGACTGTATCACTTAGGCTAGAATTACATCACCTGACTCGATATAGAATGAAATCCATGACCACCTCTGCTTGCATTACATCATTAAACTGGAGTGAAAACTACATCACTTATGCTGAAATTACATTACCTGACTCGATATAGAATGAAAACCATGAAATCTCGGCTGACATTACATCATTAAACTAGTGTTATAACTGTATCACATAGGCTAGAATTACATCACCTGACTCGATATAGAATGAAAACCATGACCATCTCGGCTGGCATTACATCATTCAACTAGAGTGATGACTGTAGCACTTGGGCCGGAGTTACATCACCTAACTCGATATAGAATGAAATTCATGGCCACCTCGGCCTGCATTACATCATTTAACTGGAGTGACAACTGCATCACTTAGGCTGAAATTACATTACCTGACTCGAGTTAGAATGAAAACCATGAAATCTCGGCTGACATTACATCATTAAACTAGAGTTATAACTAAATCACTTAGGCTAGAATTACATCACCTGACTCGATATAGAATGAAAATCATGACCATCTCGGCTGGCATTACATCATTCAACTGGAGTGATGATTGTAGCACTTGGGCCGGAGTTACATCACCTAACTCGATATAGAATGAAATGCATGACCACCTCGGCTTGCATTACATCATTAAACAAGAGTGACAACTACATCACTTAGGCTGAAATTACATTACCTGACTCGATATAGAATTAAAACCATGACCATCCGGGCTGGCATTACATCATTAAACTAGAGTTATGACTGTATCACTTAGGCTAGAATTACATCACCTGACTCGATATAGAATGAAAACCATGACCATCTCGGCTGGCATTACATCATTAAACTAGAGTGATGAGTGTATCACTTAGGCTAGAATTACATCACCTTACTCGATATAGAATGAAAACCATGACCATCTTGTTTGGCTAATCATCATTAAACTTGAGTGATGACTGTATCACTTAGGCTAGAATTACATCACCTGACTAGATATAGAATGAAAACCATAACCATCTCGGCTGGCATTACATTATTCAACTAGAGTGACGACTACAACACTTGGGCCAGAATTACATCTCCTGACTCTATATAGAATGAAAACCATGAGCATGTCGGTGGAATTACATCATTCAACTGGAGTGATGATCGCAAAGACTTGGGCCGGAGTTACATCTCCTAACTCGATATAGAATGAAATCCATGACCACATCGGCTTGCATTACATCATTAAACTGGAGTGAAAACTACATCACTTAGGCTAAAATTACATTACCTGACTCGATATAGAATGAAAACCATGAAATCTCGGCTGACATTACATCATTAAACTAGTGTTATAACTGTATCACATAGGCTAGAATTACATCACCTGACTCGATATAGAATGAAAACCATGACCATCTCGGCTGGCATTACATCATTCAACTAGAGTGATGACTGTAGCACTTGGGCCGGAGTTACATCACCTAACTCGATATAGAATGAAATTCATGGCCACCTCGGCCTGCATTACATCATTTAACTGGAGTGACAACTGCATCACTTAGGCTGAAATTACATTACCTGACTCGAGTTAGAATGAAAACCATGAAATCTCGGCTGACATTACATCATTAAACTAGAGTTATTACTAAATCACTTAGGCTAGAATTACATCACCGACTCGATATAGAATGAAAATCATGACCATCTCGGGCCGGCATTACATCATTCAACTGGAGTGATGATTGTAGCACTTGGGCCGGAGTTACATCACCTAACTCGATATAGAATGAAATTCATGACCACCTCGGCATTACATTGCAATTACATCATGGGCCGGAGTTAACAGGAGTGACAACTACATCATCATTAGGCTACATCACTTAAATTAAATTACCTGACTCGATATAGAATAAAAACCATGACCATCTGGGCTGGCATTACATCATTAAACTAGAGTTATGACTGTATCACTTAGGCTAGAATTACATCACCTGACTCGATATAGAATGAAAACCATGACCATCTCGGCTGACATTACATCATTAAACTAGTGTTATAACTGTATCACATAGGCTAGAATTACATCACCTGACTCGATATAGAATGAAAACCATGACCATCTCGGCTGGCATTACATCATTCAACTAGAGTGATGACTGTAGCACTTGGGCCGGAGTTACATCACCTAACTCGATATAGAATGAAATTCATGGCCACCTCGGCCTGCATTACATCATTTAACTGGAGTGACAACTGCATCACTTAGGCTGAAATTACATTACCTGACTCGAGTTAGAATGAAAACCATGAAATCTCGGCTGACATTACATCATTAAACTAGAGTTATAACTAAATCACTTAGGCTAGAATTACATCACCTGACTCGATATAGAATGAAAATCATGACCATCTCTCTACCGGCATTACATCATTCAACTGGAGTGATGATTGTAGCACTTGGGCCGGAGTTACATCACCTAACTCGATATAGAATGAAATTCATGACCACCTCGGCTTGCATTACATCATTAAACAAGAGTGACAACTACATCACTTAGGCTGAAATTACATTACCTGACTCGATATAGAATAAAACCATGACCATCTCGGGCCGGCATTACATCATTAAACTAGAGTTATGACCGTATCACTTAGGCTAGAATTACATCACCGACTCGATATAGAATGAAAACCATGACCATCTTGTTTGGCTAATCATCATTAAACTTGAGTGATGACCGTATCACTTAGGCTAGAATTACATCACCCGACTACTCGATATAGAATGAAAACCATGACCATCATCTGTTTGGCATTACATCATTAAACTAGAGTGACGACTACATCACTTAGGCTAGAATTACATCACCCGACTAGATATAGAATGAAAACCATAACCATGTCTGCATTACATTATTCAACTAGAGTGACGACTACAACACTTGGGGCTAATTACACGACTCTATATAGAATTGAGCATGTCGGCCGGAATTACATCATTCAACCGGAGTGATGACCGCAGCACTTGGGCCGGAGTTACATCTCCTAACTCGATATAGAATGAAATCCATGACCACATCGGCTTGCATTACATCATTAAATTGGAGTGAAAACTACATCACTTAGGCAAAAATTACATTACCTGACTCGATATAGAATGAAAACCATGAAATCTCGGCTGACATTACATCATTAAACTAGTGTTATAACTGTATCACATAGGCTAGAATTACATCACCTGACTCGATATAGAATGAAAACCATGACCATCTCGGCTGGCATTACATCATTCAACTAGAGTGATGACTGTAGCACTTGGGCCGAGTTACATCACCTAACTCGATATAGAATGAAATTCATGGCCACCTCGGCCTGCATTACATCATTTAACTGGAGTGACAACTGCATCACTTAGGCTGAAATTACATTACCTGACTCGAGTTAGAATGAAAACCATGAAATCTCGGCTGACATTACATCATTAAACTAGAGTTATAACTAAATCACTTAGGCTAGAATTACATCACCTGACTCGATATAGAATGAAAATCATGACCATCTCGGCTGGCATTACATCATTCAACTGGAGTGATGATTGTAGCACTTGGGCCGGAGTTACATCACCTAACTCGATATAGAATGAAATTCATGACCACCTCGGCTTGCATTACATCATTAAACAGGAGTGACAACTACATCACTTAGGCTGAAATTAAATTACCTGACTCGATATAGAATAAAAACCATGACCATCTGGGCTGGCATTACATCATTAAACTAGAGTTATGACTGTATCACTTAGGCTAGAATTACATCACCTGACTCGATATAGAATGAAAACCATGACCATCTCGGGCTGACATTACATCATTAAACTAGTGTTATAACTGTATCACATAGGCTAGAATTACATCACCTGACTCGATATAGAATGAAAACCATGACCATCTCGGCGGCATTACATCATTCAACTAGAGTGATGACTGTAGCACTTGGGCCGGAGTTACATCACCTAACTCGATATAGAATGAAATTCATGGCCACCTCGTACTGCATTACATCATTTAACTGGAGTGACAACTGCATCACTTAGGCTGAAATTACATTACCTGACTCGAGTTAGAATGAAAACCATGAAATCTCGGCTGACATTACATCATTAAACTAGAGTTATAACTAAATCACTTAGGCTAGAATTACATCACCTGACTCGATATAGAATGAAAATCATGACCATCTCGGCTGGCATTACATCATTCAACTGGAGTGATGATTGTAGCACTTGGGCCGGAGTTACATCACCTAACTCGATATAGAATGAAATGCATGACCACCTCGGCTTGCATTACATCATTAAACAAGAGTGACAACTACATCACTTAGGCTGAAATTACATTACCTGACTCGATATAGAATTAAAACCATGACCATCCGGGCTGGCATTACATCATTAAACTAGAGTTATGACTGTATCACTTAGGCTAGAATTACATCACCTGACTCGATATAGAATGAAAACCATGACCATCTCGGCTGGCATTACATCATTAAACTAGAGTGATGAGTGTATCACTTAGGCTAGAATTACATCACCTTACTCGATATAGAATGAAAACCATGACCATCTTGTTTGGCTAATCATCATTAAACTTGAGTGATGACTGTATCACTTAGGCTAGAATTACATCACCTGACTAGATATAGAATGAAAACCATGACCATCTCGGCTGGCATTACATTATTCAACTAGAGTGACGACTACAACACTTGGGCCAGAATTACATCTCCTGACTCTATATAGAATGAAAACCATGAGCATGTCGGCTGGAATTACATCATTCAACTGGAGTGATGACTGCAGCACTTGGGCCGGAGTTACATCTCCTAACTCGATATAGAATGAAATCCATGACCACATCGGCTTGCATTACATCATTAACTGGAGTGAAAACTACATCACTTAGGCAAAAATTACATTACCTGACTCGATATAGAATGAAAACCATGAAATCTCGGCTGACATTACATCATTAAACTAGTGTTATAACTGTATCACATAGGCTAGAATTACATCACCTGACTCGATATAGAATGAAAACCATGACCATCTCGGCTGGCATTACATCATTCAACTAGAGTGATGACTGTAGCACTTGGGCCGGAGTTACATCACCTAACTCGATATAGAATGAAATTCATGGCCACCTCGGCCTGCATTACATCATTTAACTGGAGTGACAACTGCATCACTTAGGCTGAAATTACATTACCTGACTCGAGTTAGAATGAAAACCATGAAATCTCGGCTGACATTACATCATTAAACTAGAGTTATAACTAAATCACTTAGGCTAGAATTACATCACCTGACTCGATATAGAATGAAAATCATGACCATCTCGGCTGGCATTACATCATTCAACCGGAGTGATGATTGTAGCACTGGGCCGGAGTTACATCACCTAACTCGATATAGAATGAAATTCATGACCACCTCGGCTTGCATTACATCATTAAACAGGAGTGACAACTACATCACTTAGGCTGAAATTACATTACCTGACTCGATATAGAATAAAAACCATGACTATCTGGGCTGGCATTACATCATTAAACTAGAGTTATGACTGTATCACTTAGGCTAGAATTACATCACCTGACTCGATATAGAATGAAAACCATGACCATCTCGGCTGACATTACATCATTAAACTAGTGTTATAACTGTATCACATAGGCTAGAATTACATCACCTGACTCGATATAGAATGAAAACCATGACCATCTCGGCTGGCATTACATCATTCAACTAGAGTGATGACTGTAGCACTTGGGCCGGAGTTACATCACCTAACTCGATATAGAATGAAA